>VYZX01005360.1:0-26388 GCA_013401335.1 Brachypteracias leptosomus
GAGCCCTAAACGGAGACAGCCATTTTAGAGGACCACAGAGCTTCCAGTTCCCATTCTCTCCATCTCCAAAAGCAAGCATCTCTCTGCTTCCAGCACCCATTCCTGGCACTGTGGATGGAATCCCCTGTGCCCTTTTCTTTTTTTGGTCACATTAGGTACTCAGTAGCTGTGTTTTAGAGGTTCTTTTCCTTTTTTTTGCAAAGTCCACTTTTTCTCACAAACTAAACAAGAAATCACTTAACCTGTTCTCTTCACAAAACATTTTCACCGTAAAAGCCTTACTAATCTACATTTGCTTGAAATGCAAATAGTTTTTACAAAATCGTTCTGCTAATTTTCATGAAAGCCAGTACCTTGCACAATCCAAGCCTCTGCACCGAAACTCTCTTTCAGTTAAATCTCAAAAGAACAAAACCTGAGCTTGGGCAACCTCCCTTCCATTTTGAACAGGGATTTAGAAAGAGAAGTGTGAGTTTTGCTGCTGTTTGCTAATCCCAGCAGAGAGAAAAAAGAATCCAAACTGCCTGAAAGCTCATCCCTGAAAATAATGTGATTTTCCTATAAGATTAAACAAAAAAATGCATCTATTCATAGATTTAAGCTTAAAGAGGAAAAGAAGAAGTCTTCATAGTTCTAACATATGGTCCACGGCCAACTTTTAGTGCCAAGCTGCCCCATCAGGCAGCAAGCTGATGGACAGAATGAAAACCAGGGCTTCATCTTTATGGTTATTTCCTTGCTTATTGGATTTGGGTTTTTAGCTTCACTCTGAAACGCTGCCATGCTACATTTAGTACGTAGTAGCTGGCATCACTTTAAAGGCCCCAGTAGAGCTCAGTCAGCAAACCAGATTAGTTACACCATGCAGGGAGGAGGGCTTGTGTGTTTTGGGGAGTGATGGGAAAGCAGAAAGACATCCCACTGCGGTGGTGAAAGGGGCAATAGTGGAGGGAGAGGAGGGGGAGGAAAACAAGCCTGCTCTTAAATTTGACTTTCATCTTAGACAGCGTGCTCTACTTAACTGCACAAGGCCATTACTCACGGATATGACTGAAACATCCTAGGAGACTTTGGCAGACTGTACTGCACGTGAACAGTCTCTCTGCTTGAGCAGAAGTTGGTGTCCTGTCATGCCACATCAAATTTCAGGTTAATGCACCCTGTCAAAGCTGTGGAGCAATGCAATCAGTGTCCACATCAGGGCAGCCAGTGTCCTTCGGGTGACATGTGAAGGCAGAGGTAAGTGAACATCCAGAGCAAGCCAATGGCACTCAACAGAGCAGCAGCACCTCTGGCTAACATCCCTTCTTCTCCAGAAAAAGTTCTGCCATTCAAGGATTCACCTTGCACCCATATGAAGAAGGCTGCAGTAGGACCCCCTCCGCGTGCCTGCACCATACCTAATTGCCAGTCACTCTGAAAAGGGTTTGGGCCAAGTGCTTCCCGTAAATTACTCCTTTCTCTGCAAAACCCACTTAATGGAATTAAATGAAGGATCACTTTGGCCCATGGAGTATGTGAAGTGCAGAATTAGATTTTATCTCATTTTGCTACAGAAAATTCCAAAACGGAGAAAAATTTTCAGTCGCAGGCTGATAAAAGTTATTATAAAAATACAATGCAAAAAGAGGAAGGGATTTTTTTCCTCTACAAACCATTTTAAAATAAATGGTTTATTCAAAGCATGCACATCATTAAAGAATTAGCGATGACAGCTAGTGAGAAAGCGGATAAGGAGAAAAGTTTAATTATTTTAAAATTTTCTTTTCCAGTTTTCCAGTCAGACAAGAAAAATCATTAAAGCCAAATCATAAAGATTACTCTGCAAAGAGAAAAAAAGCTTCTCACATGCAACTGAAGACTCCAAACGAAGTTAAACACGTATTTAACAATCTTCTACTGATTAAAATATACATTTAGATAATCCCTTTGGGCTTAAGAATTTCCAAAATGTATGTGTAACATAAAGTTAAGGTACCATATTTTTCCCTCTATCCTGTCACTTTTTTGAGCATTTCAGCATTTTTTCCTCTAACACAGGAAGAGGAAGGTTTTCATTAATTTGGACCTACCCCTTGGAAACTCTGCTTCCTCAGCAGTCAGGTTTTGCTTAGGGTGTGACTCCTTTCCCTGCTGGAGGAGTTTGCTCTGCACGGCTAATCTTTCTGGAAGGAGATAAAGGAATAGCGAAACAATTGCGTAAAATATTATGAATATCTGGGAATCACACCAGCTTATCAATACATGAAAAGCATGTAAAGGGATAAAAACATATTAGGTCATGTTTTGGGCATCAACCACTTGTTTGCCTTCAGCTGTGGAGCTCCTAGCCTGGCTGTGTCACCTCTGACAACACTTTTGCTGCCCTCATTGACTATCACACATGAGCTGGGTAGCAGTACCCTCATACACACCTGTCACCTCTGGCTTATCCAGAAACACTCCAGTGTTTAGATAATAAAGATGGTCTTTTGCAACCATAATATTACTTTAGCACGATGTGCTCAGAGTGTCATCGTGGGGCAACCCGGTATTAAGATACCTAGATATTTTGTCACTATAGGAATTGCTGGATTAATTTCAGCTCACTTCCATTTCCTGTATTATATATCTGAATGCATGTCTTATCTGCCAGAGAAAAGCTAGCTAGAATTTTTCCAGACATCCACTTGAAGGCTACTTGAACTGCCCAAAGGACTGCCAGATTTTATGCACTGAATGCAAGAGCAAAAGCTCTGCGAGCATTTTTCATTGGGTCAGATGAGTGGAAACCTAGACACCTGTGTACAGATTAAATTAATAAAATCACAAAAAACACACCCTGCAAGAAATCTGACCTCTGCCCCCAACAAGTCAGCTATTGCACAAGGGAAAAAAATACACGCAGCTAATTCTTGGAGAATTACTAAAAATTAAACTACTACTGGCATAAATGCTGAGCTGCTCCCACTATTATTTTCCTACTGTGGAGGCAGTGCAAGCAACTTGGCTCTGCTGGAGTTAGCCCAGGATCAGTCCAAAACTGAGACAAAGTCTCAGCTCTGACGTTCAGCCTTGGCCCCACATAGCAAGCAAAAACTCTGAAACCGGTGTCCAAGAAACACACAAAACCCACTGACAATTTCATAAACACAGCAACATGATGGAGCAGAGGGGTTCCCAGGATCTGTGCCTAACCCACAGGAGAATGACAATCCAAAAATGACTGTCCAGCCTCCACATCATACTGAGTTGTTAGACAGCAGAGGAGAAATGCATAGAGGAGAGAACTGTATTTTGATAACTCTCCTACCCTTCTCCCAATAATTTAATACCAACACGAAAAAATACCATCCCTTTCTATAAATACACATAGAGTATTACTACCATGTGTGTGGAGAAGGGTCTTTGCACTTGCCTTCACTGCAGAGCTTAAATCCTGGAGCGATCTCAAGAGAAAAATTAAACTGGGGGTCTGCTGTTGAGCCTGCATTGTGCATACCATAAATTGCCAGGCGCCCTGGCACAGCTCAGCCCCCTCAGCAGCTCTGCTCCTGAGAGCCAGGACCAAAATAACCAGGGCGGGAAGACTTCCAGAGCTATTACCTAACCACTTTTAATCTACCAAATACAATTTGTCCTAATTTTCAGAAGTACCCTGTTTTCTTCAGTTAAAAATAAAGCTACACCAGAAAACCATCAATGGGATTTAAAAGAAAGAGGTTCAGTGCTAAGAGTAGCCTTCATGAAGACATACAAGGTGAAGAGGGATGGACAACAAGAAAGGTTACAAAAATAAAAATACATCTTATCTGTAGAACAGACACTGAAGCACTTTTTGCTTTAATACACAGTGATGGCACCTCCTACAAAGTAAAACCTGCATACAACTGTCCTTATACAGAGCCCGAATAACAAAGCACATATACGGGAGATGCTCCCAGGTTGGAATGAGTTCGTCTCTACCTGCCAACCAGCAGGCAGATAATCCATAAATACATCTTTCTGTGCCTTACCTCATAGGGCCGAGTGGTTGGACCTAGAGAAGCATTTAGGAGAAGGAGAGATGGGCTATGAAGGTCTCTGCTTCACAACCACAGGCCAAGCAACAGCGTGCAGAAGGCTGAGACTACGCATGTCATCAGAAGGGCAGCTGCAAGAAGTGTCCATCTTGGTAACCTCCTGGCCACATGGTTTAATTTACCAGCCATGCAAAAGTCATAAGTATGGCAATGAAACACAAGTTACTATCTTTTGTGCTGAAAAGTCAGGAGAGGTCAGTCAAAGGCAGCTTTGCTGCCACAGCACTGCCATATGTGATGCCACATCAGCTTTGCATGGATGCAGATGCTCTGACACCCCAAAGCATGTCTATACAGGAAGATTCATCCAGGTTAAAGTAAATCTGGATGCAAAATAGAATTGCTGTTCTTGGCGAAAGGGATATGAAGGAAATAAAACCAATCTGTAACAAAAGTTCCCAAAGGCCAACTGACAGGGAATTCATCACAGAGCCATAGAATCATTTAGGTTTCAAAAGACTTTTAAGATCATCAAATACAACCACCATGAACATCACCTCATGAAGATGGGTCCTTAGTTTCCCCCTACATCACCTGAGATCCTCCAGTCAAGCAGGAAATCACAAAATACCAACAAAAACAGTGAACACAAATGGTCTCACGCTTTTTCTGAAGACCTTTGCAGTGGGAAGCAGGGCCAGTGCCAAGATGAGAGAATGGAGCCTCACGGCCATGTGGAAAATCATTCCCCGACCTAGACGCCAGTGTTTTGGAGGGATGCTTCTGGAGCCTGCAAAGAGAAAGTCAGGCCCCAGGCTTGCATCATCCCACCCCTGAGTTATTTCACCACACGGCTCCTCTCCCCTACCATCATTCCTCAACCGTGCTCACGTAATTACTACCACAGAGCTGCAATCATCCCTGTGCAGTTGGAGCAAAGCCGGCATCCCCACCCACACACTGAGAACAAGCCACACTCACCCAAAATTCAGCAGCTGAACATGAAACTGAGACCCTAGGATAAGACAGGGAGGTGGGGAGAGCTCCCTCTGGGCTCCTGAAGGGATTCAGGCAGGGGATGCTGCATGAGATGTAGGATGCCCTACATACAGGGGATGGGAGCAGGGACAGAGCGGTGGTGGGGGATGGATGATTGTGCCTTGCTCGTGCCCATGACCAGGTTATGTCAGGTGCTATTAAGGCACAAAGCGTGAGCGTGTGTCTGAAACCCCACTGCAGACTGCTCCCGCAGCCTTGAAATAAAACCCCCTTTAAAAAAAAGAGCTTTTTTTGTTGGTTGGGGTTTTTTTTCCAAAAACCCACACCCTCAGTAGCATTTAAAGAAAGAACAACATGCATCCAAATTCAGGGGAGCAAAACAAAAGGCTCTGCACCTCCAAAACCACCCTTCTCCTCAGGGTTTTGGGAGTGCTGCTGCCATTCCGTCCTCTCAGCTTCACCGCCCATCCATGTCCCCTGAAGGCAGAGCTGCAGCCGCCGGGGAGCTCCGCTCTGCCTTCAAAGAGCCTAAAGTGGGTCAGCGGAACAGAGAGAGAAAACCTGATTTCAGCGTGAAGAAAGTGGGCAGACCTGCTGGCTGAGAGACAGCAAAAGGCAGGGAAAGCTCTTGCAGGCTCTGCATCTCCATGGAGTCACAGAAAGGCAAGGATTGCTGCTCCCCTCTCCCAGAATTGCAGGGAGGGAACTGCACTCCACAAATCTGTAATGGGATGCAGGTAGCAGAAGCATATTTAGGGATGGGAGTATGAGAAGGTGTGTGTCCCTCTGTCCTCCACATGGCAGTCTGCCTAAAGCCACCCTCACTCACCCTCCCAGCCAATTTATTCTGACTAAAACTAAATGAGACTTTAATCCATCCAAACTTAAAACCATTCATGAGCCTGATGGCCATGTCTTTCCTCCTTGTGCCTGAGCAAACTCAGAGACATTGTAGAAAGAACCCCAACAACAACTACCAAACTCAGGCAGCATCTTTTGGAAGCAATTAAAAATGCTAAGAAGGATGAACAGGAGACCATGAGGAAGGAACCTTTGTTTTCTCCATTACTCTGCTGGAGACTTCTGACCTTAAAATAAAACAAGTCAAAACCACTTCTGCATTTGTAGGTGGAACATAGCAAATGGGTTTAGGGGCTGCCAGGTTCCAGGGGTGAGCTGGACCCTTAAGAAACACAAGATTGCCAGAACCATAATTAGGGTGACATATGAAAAGCAAGGGTAAATTTGAAAAGCAGAAGTAAATTTGCAAATCATGAAACTCAGAGCAGCTGAGAGCTCTTCAAGGGACTAAGGCTTTGTTGATGTCCAGAGCAGGTGACAGTGTCTTACAGAGACCTTGCTATCCCACAGTACCACCAAAACCCCAAGAACTGTGCACACCCTCTCCCCACCGGGGCTTTCTGAAACTTAGCATAAATCTGACCTCACTCCAGCAAAACACATTCTCAAGCCACGTTGCTCGGAACCAAGCAGGTTTTTCTCTGCAGATTCTGGGTAAATCATCTCAAATCCTTCTACAGAGCTGGAGGCCCACCAGTGTGGTCTGTGGGCCCACACAAAACCATCACACCCTCGTCCTGACCACTGGCTCCAGGGTGGGCCATATATTTGCTTAAAGACTTCCAATGAAAATATCAGCTTAAGAAATCACAGCAACAAGGGATGGTTGGGAGAACATTCCCCGCGAGAAAGAATTTAAGCTCTGTAATTGCACATATCACATCCAGATATTGTTGTGAAGAGCTCTGTCTACAGAAGGAATAGGAGACTTGATCTAATACACAAATAAAAATCAGAAATCTCTCCTGCCAGCCATGAAAAAGGCTATTAATAATTCATTTTAACAAAAAAGGAGATCAAAGAAAAATGCTGTGTTAGTTTTGACATTTTGATGTGTTGGTTCAGGATTCCTCTTTAATGTAATATGTAACAAACAGCAGAGTTCATCTACAAATGCCAGGCATGCTTGTAAAGCATGGAATATAGCAGGTCCTATTAATATTCACTTAAACTTTTTTAATTAATTCACTTTGGCTGCCTTTGCATCTCTTTTACTGTCTTTATCCAGCTGTTGTAGGTCAAGTGGAGCTATCAGAAATGCTACACAGAGTTTCCAAATATAAAGTTTCAAATTTGTAACCATACTTCCACCTATTTCTTCATGTTACCCACCACATAGCCTAATGGCCAGCCCAACTTTGACCATCATGTACATGCTGTGAACTGCTTCTGAAAATTGTACAGTCAAGAGCCAAAATGAGGTGTTTGCGTCCTAAATGAACTGTCTGTGCAAGTTCACTCTCATATATAGTGGTTTAATTCTACTTACAATTTCCTTATGGGCATTTGGTGGAGTGGATGAAGTATATTATACTTCAGAAAGCAAAAGCTTGCAATCCACAGATTTCAGTGTTATGTTGTAAGAGGTATTTATTGCAGTGGAGAACCGTTGGCAAATTCAACATATATTGCTCAAGCTCAGTCTGTATTCTCTTTGGTGTGCAGGAGACACAAGGGCACTTGCATCTTCTAAATTTAGGAAGGGTAGGGCAAATTTCTTCCCAGATAAAATCCTCTCTAAAATGCAGAGAATGGGTAACTATCTGTGATTTACCAGTTCCAGGATTGAGCAGAAAATTAAATAATCTTGTTGTTATATCACTTTGATTCAGGATTCTCTTTAAAGTACATTTTTAGGCAATATTCAGACAGTTCTTTAGAAATCTATTTCCCTAAAGGAAAGTGCTTGATGGTAACAAACTTTGTTACAGGCTGATACTGCATGTGCTAACTTTGGAGGGAAAGCAATTGTCACTCAGATCCTGGGCATGGCTGGATCCTACAGCCTTTTGGTTATGGATTTGTAGATCCATGGGCTTTCTACATATTGTCATTTTAAAATTACTGTTTACATCGGCTGTTCTATCTAGTAGTTTGATGGGGGCAGTAAGAGTTACTGAATGTGATGACAGTCCAGATGGTAAAGCTGTTATCTAATCCAGATGATAAAGTCATATCATCTTTGTTACATCCAGTCAGTTATGAACAGAAAGAGTCAAAAGGATTTTATTTTTTTACCAACTGTTTGCAGAGCCCAATTCTGACAGTTGCATCTCCTGGAATCCTATGGCACTGCTGGCTGTTCGAAACCAGCACTTACAAAACCATGGCTCCCTTGGTGTATTGCTTTTACCCATGCTGGCAAACAGACAGGTCATCTTCTCTTCCAGGGGAAGTTTTTTCCCCACACACTTCAACTCCAAGAAATCCCATTCCCAAGAAATCTTGTCCCCACACATACAGTGCCTCTTGCCTCAGCACTGTTTCTAGGGAAGCAGCTCTAAGGACGCGGTCTTCTTTGGGCCACCCACGTCATGATCTGGGGCTGCCCACATCCCTCCATTCACCTGGCTGTCTCCTGTGCATCCCCCAGACCATGTAGGTGTTGCACTATGCTGAGGAGAGCAAGTCTGGGCCATGGTCGCAGATGTAGGTGGGATCTGCTGGTCCTGAAGGAGGCCTTGGGTCTTCCCTTAATCACATGGGGAATATGCACAGGGATGAGATAAAACATTCAAGCTAAAGACTGCTCTTGAGTCTGTCTCAAAGCCTATACAATTTTGGTCTTTTTTTGCAGATGACAATAAATCTGTTAAATTACTTGGATGCTTTTGAAATTTCTAGTCACTGTTGGAATAATCCCAAAAGGGAAAAATAAGCCACTGCCACTCACTCAAAGGGCTACGCCACAAACTGCAAATCTCTGAAACCTATTTAAAAGAAGCCAGCCCAGAACAGGAGGTGAAGAACTGCCACAGCCGGCCGGCATGCGACAGACTGACGTGCAGCAGGGTCCTGTCTGCCAGCATAAATTTTATTTCTGATTACAAAAAACACAGCCCAGAGGTGCAGTGGCTGGATGAGGAGCTGGGAGCTCAGACTGCAGCCCCCAACGAGTATGACTGCTCTCAGCACCTGGGATGGATGGCTGAAGCAGGTACCTTGCTCTGGTTCCAGCAACACCATTGGACAGAGAAGAACAAAGGCACTGCGCTAAATTTACAGGGGTTTAAAGCACAAGATCTGAGTTTATACACTCTAAGATCTTTGCTTATATCATGAAAATCAGGAGGGGTGGAATGTTTTCCTGACATGCAGTACGAACACAAACATGTTATTACTTGAAAGGCTGTACAAAGGTTAAGTCTTTAATCCCTTTAATCCAGACGACAGAAAAAACCAAAACCCCAAGACTGGGATCCCGGAGCAGGGCCAAGTGCTGCCAGGTTTCTTGCAGGGGCTCTCCGTTCACTGCTGCAGCAATTTGAGAGCCTCCAGCTAAAAGTTGCTGCAAAGGAAATAGATGCAAGAGCGGTTTTATTCCCAGTTCTTTAAAGCTTATCATGGGCAATTTGGCAGTCTGCACTCATGTTTCAGTGCAAAGGGTTTAATCCTCAGATTGGTGGTACCAGGGTTACTGGATTTCCAAGTCTGGCTGCTGCTGCCCTCCTGATGACACCAGAGCTCTTGAGTGCAGAGATGCCTCTTACCTGTCACTCATGAACAAAGAAAATGCAGTTTCTCCTGAATAAAGTCAGGAGTGTTCAAGGCAGGGAAGCAATCAGGTAGTAACACAGAGTAACATCAGAAGACAAACTGCAGAGCCTCTGGTGCCCAGGAGAACTTCTCTTTTTGGTACACCATATGGAAAGCATTTTGGTCAGTGTGCTGCATGCCAGTATTTGTAGAGCTCCCAAACCACAGCACTATGATAAGCACACATCAGTGCAGGCACTCAAAGGGTTAACTGGATTTAGGATCTGATCCGGGTTTATCAGAACAGTGGGAAATTCTTCCACCTATTTCAAAGGGAATTGGGTCATGCTGCAACCACACATCTTAAATGAGCCTCAGGAAGAGTGTCACTAATTTCAATAGTAGAATTGGTGCAATTCAAACTAGATATGTGGTTATGTACCTTGCTGAACCAAGCCTACAGGAAAAGTCTAAGCCAGCAGTATAAGCAGCACATTTAAAATGCCACTATCCTTTCCACCATACAGCCAATCACAAACTGGTGAGCTACCACAGATGAGGTCCAAAAGGCAGTAACTGAAATCCACGTTTCTTCTCAAACCATTTCTCATCTTTTCTTTATCTGACTTACCAAGTATGAGCCATTCAATGCAGACTCTATCAATTTAGGGAAGAGTTGGTAGACATGGTCTGAACAGACACTACTTCAGCAGTACACAAATAAGCCAGCAGAAGAGTTAACAGTGTTGATGTACTCAAAAAGAATTTGTGACACTCTTTTTGGAACCAAAAAGTCCCCTTTCTCCTTGTTTTGGATACTCTCCGTGATGCTGCAACAGATCCCTAAGCCTCACTCCACTTTGCTACAAAACAAATTGGACTTAATCTCACTCTGAGCAGAGGTCAGGCCAGAGATCCATTGGCAGAGCAGAGAAGCACATGAAAGCTGTGAGATGTCCTCTGGTTATTACAGCAGTTGCTCTGGTGTGTATCAAGCACACCAGATCCACATCACTAATTCTCATGGTGGCACCACGAGGGTAGGGCATCACCATAGTTCTGCTCCCTGTGTCCTCACTGCAGCCAGAGCTGCAGATCACACGGAGAGAGGAAAGTGCAAGAGGCAGTGGAAAGATGCAGGCACAAATTATGTGATCCAGCCTAAACATCTCAGAGCACAGAAGCAGAAAAAGGTCAATACAAGGGCTCCTGCTGCAACTGATGGGGCTAACACTAACCAAATTCACAGGGATGTGCAATGGCACAGGGAGCTATTGCTCTGCACAAGCCTCTGTCTCTGGCCTCAGCAAATTCTGCTAAAGCATGTTATCCGTTTGAGATGCTATGTGCAGCTAAGGGAAAAACTAGATAGGGAGAAAAAAAAGAAAAAAACCCCAAACACGCAACACACATCCCTATTTGTAACTGGGCCCTGAATTACTCTGCCATGAGGATGGCAGGTGTCTGATCTCATTTGTAAAATGGCAAAGGTCACTGCAAAATTACAGTTCAATTCTGGTTTTATTTGAAAAGGAAAAACTTCCATGGCCCATTTAGATCAATCGGGGAACAGTCACTCCTCTCCCAGCTCCCAGCACAGACGTCCCATCTCCCCATTTTCACAGAGCCCAACAGTTGTAAGATTTGTTAAAAAATTAAAAGAAAAGGGGCAATGTCTGTAGCAGCCTGGATTGCGTGAAAAGAACCATAAAGGCCAAAAAAACTCCTTATTTAGACATCCTACATGAAGACCATTGGTGCCACACGCTTATGGGCTGCCAAGCTCCCCGCCTGCCTGAGAGCTGACAGCCTTTCCATCCCTGGCAGTTCATGAGGTCGTGGTCCCTGCAGACACTTCACTCCGCTTACCAGCCTGGTTTTCCTTAGCTCCATCAATTTCAGCTCCATTCTTGCAGCCAGTAGCTCAAGAATATAGACAATTAAAGATTAATGTTATAAATGCATGGGAAGTGGAAAAATCCAGAGTTTTTGAATGTCACGCCAGACATATTCATTTTTAAACCTTACCCTCGTGGTTTCAGACATCGGGCCAGGAGTGTCACTTTTCCCCAGCAGACTGCAAATGCTTTCTTCCTTTCAGCTGCCAGCTAGTTTTGTGGGCTTAGATATATTTATTTATTTATTTATTTATTTATTCACTGTAACACATGAAACATTAAGCAGCTTCTTTCTATGAAGAAATGAGTGCTGCTTCCCAATGACAACATGCTAAGTATCCTTAATAGCAGGAATAAGGAAATGAGTTTCCTAGAACAAAGGGGTTTTCCAGGCAGGGAAAATGAGCAGCTAGAATTTACTAACACAAAAAAGGTGAGACTTTATTTTGAATAAAATAGTCACGATCAGGTGACTTGGGAAATAAAAGTAAAAAGAAACAGACTTTTAAGACATAAAAAGGTATGTTTTTCTGATATGACTTTCAGTCTAGAATTTTTTTTCTTTCTCAATATTGATAGAGATAGGTTAGTGAGGAAGAAGTCACAGATGCACTGTTAAGATAAGTTGTATTTTCTTAGTGGTACTAAATCCCTGGTAACTGTGAGAATCGTCTGTTCTTTGGAAGAACAGAAAGTTGAAGGCTGAAGTCATTAAGGAAAACCATTCCAAGCCACAATTTTTCCTGTAAAAGCAGGACTACATATACAACTTCCAGTTTATGCTCTACTCATTTAATGTTTTCTGCAGCAACAGCAAGAGATGGTCTCATCAGGTTACAGAGCAATGTGACCTCTTGACAGCACCCCACACACCCCAGTCACATCTCAACATCGACCCAAGACAGGACAAAACCTGGTGACCTTGTCACTGCTGCTGGTTTTGACGAAACCCTTTACCCTGTCCTTGAAAACCTGGGTAGAATTGTGTGGGCAAGACAATTTTTCCTGATTCTGGTGTTTATTTGTTGGGTCACAGAGGTAAAATTATCTCTGTTTGATTACTTAAAGCTGCTGGCTGTGGAGATAATCTGTGCATTAGCAGCTGTGCAGTGGGTGGCTAGCAGTTTTGAATCTGTAGCTGGAAGCAAAGAAGTAATTTTGCACAGCACTTTAAAACAGAAAACAGAGCACACAGGACAAAACCCCATCACAGCCCCATGCAGGAGTGCTTTCTGCAATGAAAAATCCTCTTATTTACTGACAAGGTGGAGGGTGAGTCCCCACGCATGTCCTCCTGCCCTCTCCCCACATCCCATGGCTGAATCCAGGGAGAAAGAGAATCTCAAGGAAACACCCAACAAAGCCTTTACTCCTGCAACTGCACTATTTGTCTCTTTATGTCTTCCCAAAAGGAGACTGATTACCAGAAGTGCAGCTTAAAATAGTAGGTCCCAGCAACTTGGTTCAAGAGCTGCGAACCTGCTATCATAAAGCTGAATCCCATTAGCCTTGGGGGGAAAAAGGGCTCAAACCTCCTACTTGGGCATGACTTCTCTGGGAAAGGTGGAACAATATGCCTACTCACTATAGACAAATATTTAGAGTACAAACATTGCTGAAAACAGCTATCTAAACTCTCAATCTCTCAATTCACCAAACAAAAACTCCTTGCCCATTTGCATCTGTAGGAGACTCATAACAAGCCGCCCCTTCCCAAGTCAGGACGACTCTGGTTTGCACATTTTCCTCTGAGGATTTGCACTTTTCCTCCTCTTACCTTCAGTCTGCCTGCAGCTGCGGAGCCTTTAGTCCTGGCAATGATGGCTGGGAGCTGGGGTGGGGTCAGCACTGGGCAGATTTCAGGAGGGAAGGTTTATAAAGAACAGACACCAAGACCAAAGAGCAGGAAACCAACAGAAGATAGAGAGGGATAGGAGTGACAAGAAGCAGAGATGCATACTTTTCTTATTAGAAATCTGCATATGAAAGCAGAGGAGTGCATCCTCACACACAACAGACCTGCCCCATGCTATCTCCTCCCTTCTGCATGGCCTGAGATGGAGCAGAGACACACAACTTATATTACAGATTAAAATAGCATCTACTGGGTTTTTTTCTGGTTGTTTGGGGTTTGAGGTATTTTTTTTTAATAGTTTTGCCACCACTGTATGTGCAAGTACCTTAACATGGTGCATGACTGCACAGACACTGGCAACATCCACACAGTCATAACTGCACCAAAGATCTGTAGGCACAATTGATAATATCTGGAACACATTAAAAAATTAGAATATATAGTTCCCTCAGCAGCTGTACTACTTTTCTCGCAGTCTTTACTAATTAACATACATTGAGGAGGTACCAACAATCACAGACCCAAGGTCGTGTTTAGCTTCCTTTTTGAACAAGGCACAGAATAATATCTTCAGCATTGACAATGCTGCAGTCTCAAGTGTCACAGAACTAAAACTTCAAACAGTTTCTTTGCCATAAGCCCCCTTTTTGTTTCTTTTTCTTTGAATCACAGAAATTAATCAAATATGGCATCTTTGTGTAATGGTCTGTCTGATTCACAAGGCCACCTCTCTTCTTTCCCAACTCCACCAGTGCAAATCTTCCTTGGGTTTGGGAGCTGCAAACCTGAGCAGTTTCTTGCCCCAGCCACCTCCCTGCCCTCCATTCCCACCCCTCTCATGAAAACAAGCTGTCTGTTGGCTGCCTTCCTTGATATGCATTTCTCAGAGTGATAATTTGCATTACAGAATGCACAGGGATGAATTTACTTAAGTTTTGCTCCCAAAGGCAAGCATTAAAAACCATTCTGAGGCACTATCAACATCCCAACTGCCATCCTCCCTGTTCCTTAAAAGCCATCGTCACTGTGCAACCAATTTCTATATCTTTTAGTAAATCATTTAAGAGCTTTCTCTGCTCATTACCTTAAAGAGTTAAAGGTTACGTGGTCTGTATTGTCTCATGACGAGAAAAGAGACAGACAAGACAAAATGTTTTATTTACGCTTTAAAATTGGATGCGGAAAGATTTATAAATGGATTAATTTTAATTAATGTCCTCATTCCATTACAAAAAAAGAAAACCCAACTAAAAAGCATGCCTCAAAATTAATGCACTGCTACCCTGCATATTAACAGATATGCTAAGTCTTTGCTTGTTTTAAAGCTGCTTTGTTGCTTAGAGTTTTTTTATTATATATCAAAACCAGCCCCTGACTAGTTATTTTCAAAAGCCATACTGGAATAAAGCATGGGACAAACATTTTTCTTGCTGTTTAACAAGGCTGCCTCCATAAGCTTTATCCTATGGGGTAAATGTTTGCACTGTGGCCTTTGTGTCCTATCTCACAGCATGATGGAAACAGCTCCTCCCTCCAAACTCACTTCAAAGAACCTCTGTGCTGTTGGGTAAGTTAAAATCAGGTATCAGCCCCAGACCAGAAATATTTAAATAATGGCTTTAACATTTGTCTCTCCTTGAACTGTTTCTCTAGTGGCTACAGAAATTAGGTTCCCTGCAGATAAAGAGAAGGTATGATACCTAGGAAAATTTTCAGAAGACCATATTTGATATCTTGACATTCATGTTGCATTTCATCAGTTGACAAAGCATAAGTTGAATCACTAAAACCCAGCAAAGCCAAAAAATACCTTTGTCTTTCTGGAGCTCAGTAATCCAGATCCTGTAAACCTGAGTTTCTTCTGCAGATGCCACAAACCCAGATAGGAGATTTACCAACCATTGGCCTTCGTCCTCATCTTCTCCACATTGACAGTGACAAACACAGAGGTGTCTGCCTCAGAGGTCTTACTGACAGTACAAACCAGGCAAGAAAACCTCAAGCCATTTGCTATCTCCAGGACCCCAAGACTCAATGCCCTTATGCACAAGATTGCTTCCTGCCTCTTAATATTTTTGACCTTATACGACCATCTCTGAAGACACCCACTCTCCCAAACAGAGGCTCCCATGAATAAGCTCTCTCATCTCAGCTGCTCTTTCCTGCATAAGCTGGCTGAGATTCAGCCTTCCCCTACCACCCCCACCACCAGCACCACCATCACAGTTGTCCTCATCTCCCACCACAGTCACTGCAACCTTTTCCCTCCTCAAGGTTAGTGTGACTTGCTTCCACTCCAGCCAGAACCACAACTGAAATAATAATTTTTTTTAAAAATAACATCACTCTATTCCTGTTTTTCAATTCTTCACCTCCTTGCTGCAAACATCTCCCTGTGTTGACCTTGACATCTATTTACATGCACTTTGACTTTACTCTGCACACAAGCAGGGCTCATTCTCTCAATCACAGTAGCCCACCTTCCAGATGCTCAACCAGCTCCAATGACCCAGATATACCATGGCCACTATGTGCTGCCTATGCCCACATCACGTGGAAGGGACCCACAGCAGACACAATGTCCACACCTACACAACCTATGGTGTGAGGCACTTCCAGAGAGAGGATGGGACCTCTAGCTACTACCACACCCACCTCATTGTCCTCCCTTCCACAATCCTCCTCTAATCCTTCTCTGCACTGTGCAGATATGTGAACATGACCACACTTTAGCTCCTGGAAACTTGACCTCAGTCTCCTGCTCCTGTCCTGGCAGGCACATACGTAGTCCAGGCAGGTATGAAATGAAACCCCTGGCCGTTTCAGAGGGTGCACTGCTGTTGTGACAGCCCCAACATAACCCGCCTGAGCATTTTAGGATATCACAGCTGTGAATGATGGACTTGTGTAGGATGAAGTCTGGCACCTTTCTGTGCTTCAGCCAAAGAGAAGAAGGGAGGGAGAGGGAGAAGTGACACTTTCCCCCTCCACTTGATGAAAGCAAAATCTGATGGAGGCAGGGTGGGGGGAGAGGAACAGACTGGGCACTAAGCCCCTTATTAATTAATGCATGTTTTGAAAAAAGAAATGCAACTGTGCACTCATTTCTGCTGGTTTCTAGGAGCTTTTGTGACCTTAATAATTCATGTTTATGCAAGCTGCTTATAATGCTAAGCAGTTGTTTTGTGTAGATTTTGTCCATTGCATTTAACTGAGATGAATATATCTAGCTGTGAAATGAGGCTGGCCATAATACTCAAAGGGAAGCTTTAAAAAAAATTAGTGTTTTTATAAGGACAAGCAAAATTCACAGCTTTGTCTGAAATAATTTTCCATCCATTACTGATATACACAATGTAAGAAACGGAAAAATATGGGTTTTTTCCCCCAGATTCATCCTTTCCCTTTCCTTTTCATGTTTTGGCAGCATTTCCAACACCATAAACTTCCATTGTTTCTCACACATGTAATCAGTATCCCTTGCCTGTTTTGCTTTTCTTCACATTAAAAAGAGAGTAAGGGGCAGATTAGAGATAACAAAGTGATCAAGTAAACAAAGAGGCAGGTAGAGCTCCTGAGACCACCTTTAAACTCATATTTTGGACAGCAATTTGGGCTCCCGCAATGCACAGCACTATGCAGCAAGAGGACTGCTAGCACAGTGAGAGGGTCCATTCTTCCAAGCTTGTGCCCATCAGCCACAGACACCCAAGTCCTCCAGGATATCACTTCAGACCATAGCCCAGACTAAGCAGCAGCTTATACCTGACCCACCAGGTAGCCAGAAGAAAGCACACCAAGAGCCAGAAGAAGCAGCTGTGTATTGTCCTGAATGCTTTTATAAGCCTCTCCCAACACACCAGGTCAGACTATCCCTACACATTCTTCCACTGAAACAAACGCATCTCAGAAACATCCACATTCACCTCGTATCACAACAAGTTAGACAACTTTTTTCACCCTCACTTCAAAATCTGGCCAGATGTAAGAGGAACTGAGAAACTCCTCTTTCCTGGGCAGCTTTGGGAAGGAGACAGGGATGCTGTTGTGAAGGGTCACCTCTCAAACACTGGCAAGCTTGTGCACATCCCTGCCAGGCCATTTATAAACTGGAAGCTCTTCCATAAAGACTCTTAGTTGCTTTTTTACCTGATTCCATTTAAACAAGTTCTTATTTAAGGAAAACAGTGTTCATTTCAACTGGAATTGCAGTTTGCTCCTCAATATAAACTGCCAAATACAGGTTGCAGCTGCACCTCCCAGCAAACAGAAAGTTTCTGTGTGCAGCAGAGGAAGAGCAAACTGTCCCTGCAGCGCCAGCAGCTTCATAAAATAAATATAGGTGGAAGCTGAAAGAAAAAGATGACTGTAAAAGCCAAGGGGTTTTGTTCCACGTTTGCTCTGGCTTTAGCAGAAATGCGCCCTGATGGATCATTTTTTTCCCACAAATAAGGGATGTTGACACTTAACACAACCTACACAATCACCAACACTCAGAGAGCACACAATGGACCTGACGTACCAGCAAGTCCCTGCAGTCAGGCACACTCCAGGCAATTACAGGTCAAAGTGTTTTTAAGGCAAATTTAGGTCTTCCACAGAAAAGCTCAAGTTCAGTTTTGACAGACTAACAGTCATTTCTGTTTTGTTTTCAGCCTTCATCGAGTTAAAGTTTCAACTAACAATCAAAAAAATAATAATATAATTGGTCTTAGCATCTTACAGCAGTTTTAGAACAAAATACAGAGCCCTCCCTCCCACCCACAACAGAAACCAGTGGATCCAGGCATAGTCCTATGAGTATGAGCCCATGGTGGCATCATTTCCAGTAGCTAAAATAATGTTCACCATCTTGTCTATCTACTAGTACATCAAGGTCAGAAAGTCTCCCAACATTTTTCTTCTATTTCTTCGTGTGCTTTCAAGATCTAGACAAATAGTTTTACTTACTGTGACTTAGGTCCTAAATCAGTTGGCATCTAATCCGAGTTCATCAGATTCAAGGCCATCCCTACCCTGAGGTAGGATTATCCCCAATGAACATTGAGTAGAGACATTAAAAGATGCCACACTGTATCTTCCAACCAGCAACACTTCCTGCATCCCATCAGACTGATCACCTCTGAGCTACCATCCCATCTACAGGAGGTATTAAAAGACTCCAGTTAAAATCACTAATCACAAAGCAGGCTTTTTTAAGGCAAGACTTCCTACTCATAGACTCCATTTTTCCAAAGCCTCTGTACACACTAAAGAGCCACTATCGTACCAGGGGACCACTCCAAACCAGAAATATCACTTCTAAGGAGCTTCCTTGTTTCTCAAGCAGAGTTACCATTTTTGATGCTTGCCCACACCCATTAGAGAACCATGTAGGAGATACAGGGCTTAGGACTAACAAATAAGCTTCAAAAAATAGTTCACCAGGGAAACTTGTAATTGTGACAGCTAAACCTTTCCCTACCTCATGCCTCAAAACACACATTACAAGAGGGCAGTTGTTATCTCTTTGGCCATGTACAACTAGTGATTTCAGATCCATTAGACTGGAGCACTCAAGCTGCCCCATGCCAGGAGCACCACAGCCAGCCACGAGGCTCTGACGATTAATGTTCTTTTCTGCAGTTGTAACTACAGGCCATTACCTTTCACTTAGAATACATTTTAAAGTAAATAAATGTATGAAGTACCAAATGATTTAGTGGAATGTTCTCATGACAAACACTATTGTCTCATCCCCAAGAATCAAAATTAATTGGAAGAGGAAGAATATTTTAAATGATGTAGGTCTAAATTGTAAAATGGCACTTGAGTGACAGGCAACTACACATCAAGAAATTTCTATTACATAGTGTACAGTGGAACAGATAGAGCAGGAAGGAGAAAAAAGAAACCAAGCCTAAATACACCAAGAAATACAATCTGTGTGCACTGTCTGTACAATCAATGCAAATAAAACCAGAAACATTTGCATTAGAATAGTGCAGTAAATAACCACCCCACAGCTGAGAAATTTACACCCACATTAGTAAGTACACTTTCACTCACTGCAGAGAGGACAGCAATTTATTAAACCACCCAAACAAGACATCTTGCAATCACCAGTCATGCTTTAATTAGGAAGGATTCTTCTGAAATCAAAGCAGAGGGCTAGGTGACCCAGCAGGTCCTTTCCACCCTAGCTGTCCAGGACCTGTGATTCACCACACTTCAGACTACTCACCATATAGAGGTTTAAATCCTTTGATGAGCATGTTGACATGGACTGAAAGACAAGGCTGCGGGCCAAGACAAGCCCATCACACCCAGCTCCCCACAGCCCCACATCTAGCAGCAACGACAGCACAACCAGCCGGAATAACTGTGCATCTTGGAGCAGTGCCACCCATTTGTTTATTGTATTTCTTCATTTCCAGCTGAGCTATGGGACAGATTTCCCATATCTGAATGCTTGCAGTTTTATTCAGAAGAGAAAGAGGAGGATGTCTGTCATTCCATACAAGAGGGGAGATGGATTGCTGCAGGAATAGGACATGCCACACCTCATCCCACAGCCCAATCCCCATCATACTAACAAAGCCATTTCTCCACTCAGCTCCTCAGCCCAAGAACATATAGATAACCCACGCAGAGGAAGCTTGCTCAGTGGTACGGTTGAGATGCTTTGCTCTTCTGCTGCAAAGACTAGGAGAGTAAAGGGTGGGGAAGATTATTAAGGGAAGGAGAATATAATCTATGCTGCTGGGAGCCTGGAAGGCAAACTGAAAGTCAGCCTGAAGTCTGCTCACCCACATGTTTGTACTCCCAGATAAACATGGCAAGCATGGTCCTTGCAGAAATACCTGAGAAGAGGGCACAAAGCTGGAAACTGGCACTGCAGATCTGGAATACAGATGACCACAAGATAAGCAGTCATCATTCATGAAAGTCTCAAGTCCTTCAAACCCAGGAATGCGGTGAAAACAGGTAAGAGCCCAAGACCAGGATTAATATTTTAAAGATGAACATCTGCTTAATGTTTAATGTTTAATATCTGTCCTACTTGTCATCTGACATCCTTCATGATGGGAACTGAGTTCAGATGACACAGGGACTTTAGTCTCTAATATGAGGTTAGCTGCCATCAGAGCTCCTGCCAGCCCCGATTATCGCTGATGGGCTGACAGAGAGGCATTACAATGAGCAGAGGTGGCTGCCACTGGTTCCCTCCACCCTCCTTCACCAGTGCAGGGGACACCATGGAGCTGCTGGGGCTGCACTGTTTGCATTAGCATGTTAGGCTTGCAATAAGTAAGCAATGCCTTTGGCATTTGTATTTTGGTACAGACTTTGGACAGAAGCTCTCTCATACCCACAGCATTTTGAAGTCTCTTTTTGATCTTTGATTGTATTGAGAAATACATCCCAACAGATCTTGGTCATCCCAAGACCAGCACAACCTGTTAAATACACAGCTCATTTTAAAATTAAAGCTACACTCTCCCCACACTGTTGGACAATTGTTTTTGCTTTGCAAAAAGCAGCAGTGTGTTAACCCCTTCCTTTGGTCAGATCATAATTACTGATTTATACAACTGTTATATTTGCACTTAGCTGGCAGTGTGGAAAAACCCTGCTCCAGCAGGGAACAGGCTGCCTTGGACCCGTCTGGGAGGACAAGAGCACTGCTAAATTTACAGACAACATGCAATGAAAGTTGGCACTGGTAAGATGATATCTAGTGAGGTCCAAAGTATTTACAGACAACCAAGCAGCTGGGCTGCTCTTGCGCAGATGTGTAACACCCAGGAGGCAACGGCAGGATGTTTTCCCTGGAAGGCAACAGTGAACAGAGTGGGTTTGGCACCTGTTTTAATAGGTCCTACCTCTGTCAAACTTCTAGGCAAAGCCTGTTTGTCTGAGACTTTGAGAAGAGTGAAACGAGCATCAAAGCTCTCCTTTTTGTAGGTCAGGAAGGCTTTGGGGTTGGCGCCGTGTCAGCTCACATGTATCCTGTAAAGTGCACTTTAATTTTTCATTATAACAGCACCTACAGACTTTGATTGAAATAAATAATGAACCAATTTGTATCATGAATCTAAGAATCACTCTCTTCTGGTCTCCATCACGGAGAGGATTTTCTTCCCAGTGACAAGTGTTAATGCATTTATGCCCTAGTTTCCCACAGTGGATGTCACTATTGAAGTGTCAGGAAGGAAGGTTAGAGACGCTTTTTCAGGCTGCTCCCATCAGCCTCAGCAGTCCGTTTTGGATGAAAACATCCCAGCAGAACACAGGGTGAAAGAAGGCTGGATTTTAAACAGCACAGCAAAAGTCTTTGTGTTGTATATGATTAAAATGTAACATTGAATAGGTCTTTTTCCCAGTCTGAGTCAGGCAGGATGTCTCCGCTCCGTAAAATTACAGGGGTTTTTTGCAGAATGGCAGAAGTTTCACAAGTCTTTAATGTAGTCAGAGACCATTTTCTGAGCTTTTCTTCTTTTTCAATGCTGTTCTTTCTGGTAACTCCCCCAGCACAAATACTGACAGGTACCACACCATGTCTGAAAGCTGACAGAGCACACACAGCCGTTCACCATAGTAAGACCCCAAGGCAGTGCCTAGCTTCACCCCTCATGAAGCAAAAATGGCCAAAGCCAGGATCCAGGAGCCCTATTTGATTTGAACCATCCTGACTGTATGAATCGTGATAACTTTAATAAGCACAGTTACTTGGAAATTTAAAAAAAAAGCAATTATCAAAAGCAGCCTTTCTGTAACTTCAAAGTTTTGCAAAATCAGTTTAATACAATTCTATTTCAAGAGGAATTTAGATTACATGCACACAATAAATGCTGTAACCCACCCAGGTACTAATCCCCTTTACAAACTGCCTGACATTGCAGAGAAAGTGAACAAAATGCTGCCAAATCAAACAGTAATGGAATTAAGGCACAATTGGCGTGGCTTACCGCAATGCTCTAGCAGCATCTTTGGGAGACTGCACTGAAGAGGAGACATTCCAATTAGGCAGGTATAACAGGAGGAGTATTAGATGGTGGAATTAGAGCAGCTCTCATCTCCCTTGCAAAGATTTGCAATGTCAAAGCAAGGCAACAATACCAGTGTGCAGATACTAGATTAGGAGCCCTTTTTAAAAAGAAAAGGATAATCATTTTCTCCTGGAGAGTAACCATAAATTAATTTTATTCACCCGAACCACTTTTGTCATTGCTGGAAGCCGCTGCTGAAGGACCACAGGCTCTGCCCTAGATGACACCACATTGCATGCAAATCTGCAGCTCAGTACTGTGGTAACTGCACGAGATATAATGACTTGTGACATGGCAAAGGTCAGATTAGACTATTTGACCTTCAGGCTAAATTTATCAATTTAGTGAAATATATTAATAACACAGCTTTTAATTAAGACAACATAATACAAAGAGCCATATTGCTTGGTCCATTGCAGATCTGTATTAAAACACAACAGTCATATAATTACTTTTGTACATGATCTAGTTAAAATTAGCCAGGAGAGCTGTTGCTGTAACGCATGGGTAATACAAGTAGAGAGCTGAGACTCCCCAAAGCAAAGGCACTGGACTTCATTACAGCCCCAGCAGCCTCCGCAGGGCCAGGCACGCCAGCTGGGAACAACACAAGGGGGGACGCTGAAGGATCATACATAGCACAACTCACAGACCCTTGAGGAACAAAACGTAGTCCATCACAATGGCATTGTTTCGACAGAAACAAAACCCAAATTACTCATTCAATGCTGTTGTTTCCACCCTGGGTAGGCCTGAGCCGGTGCTGGACGCGTGAGGCAGTGCCAGGCTTCCCCCAGCTCCACGCAAGAGCCAGCTGTCACATGGACAAGGGGGTCAAATTCAGAAAAATACTCTTTTCTACTCTTTCTCTGCATACATTAATCTACATGCTTATTCCTGTTTACATTACAAGATGTATGCCATAAAAGAGCTTACAGGATGTGTATTGCAGGCAAGTTAATATTGCTGTTGGAGCCTCAGCCTCTGCATTTCCTGACTCAACATTGCCCAGTGAAAAAATCTTTTTTTTTTTAAATTCACCATTTGTCTAATGGAGTTTATTAGTGGTTTGAACCTTTAAGGTAAGAATGCTATGTAGAGTACCTATTAACACCTGCAGGAAACCCAGCAGCAGAACTACTGAAAATAGTAAAAACATTCAAGAGAAATACTATTTAGTGTAGAAATTTGTACAAATATAGCAAAGAAAGGTACTTTTAGTAATAACATTCAGAAACTATTTAGAAATGTGGCTGCATTAGAAGACCTTTTCATATATTACTTGGGTAAAACCCACAATTTTTCATTCAGGACAACTCAACTGACCTTTCAAGAGACAAAGTGTGCTGTGTACAAGAACTTTAGTTAAAACACTGACAAAAAAAAAAAAAGTGGTTTTTTTTAAGATGTCACGACTTGGATTTTAAAGGCAGGAAGTGGAGAAGACTTTTACTTTAGTTGAACAAAACATTTCACAATGCTTGTGCAGATGAGCTAAGGCAGATGGACTTGACATTAAAGCCTTTTCCTACCTTCAAACAGCCTGTGCCCTCCTGCACCCATCCAGACTCCTGCCCAGAGCAGGAATTTCTTTATTCCATCAAACTACTGAAAAGCTAGCTAGACACCCACAGCAATACCATGAAGACATGCAACACCTTTTAAATTTGGCCCTTACAACACAGAGGTTTGATGTCACCAGCATTGCCAAACCAGCCCTCCAGTAGATACCTGCCATGCGAGATACCTGCAGCTCTCTGCGTTCCTAGGAAAGCCTTTACATCATTTGGACTTTGACTTTCTCTCCCTACTTTGGCTCAAGAGTCTTGATTTCTGCCCAGGGACTCCTGAGCACCCCTGGATGGTCTCAGCCCTGCTGTACCCCTGGCAGAGCTGCTGGCAGCTGCCTTTGCCAGCTCAAGAGCTGATAAACCAGACTGAACATCTACTCACACGTCAGGTTTTTCAGACTACGAATCCCCTGTCAACATTGTAAAGGGAACACAAAAAGGACCTCATGCCATGAAAATTGAAAGACTTTTAGCTCTTCTTTTAAATGAAAAGAAAAAAAAAAATCACATCCCATTTCTGTAAAATGTTCATGAGTTTTATAAAAGTGAAAAAATAGGTTTCCTCCAGGCTAAGCACTGAATAATTTTAAAGCAAAAAGACTTCAAAGACACATTTTACATTCTATTTGCATTCAGGCATTTTGTTTTTCAGAAAATTATTACCTCAGTAATATTGCAGCCTATTTTTCTATGCACTGCCAGCTTTGGTTACCCCGAAGATAATTTGTCCAGCGCAAGACCCATGCAAGAGAGGGAGAAGCCAGTATACAACTGTCAAAGTTTGTGCGTCATCTCGAGGGATTAGTACATTATTTGCAAGGACGTGCATCCTGGACATGAAAGTGAGGGTTGCAGAAGACATGTAGGAATCGCAGTTTGCCTTAAAATGAAGGCAGAAGAACTTGGACCAAAGTGGTCAAGCACTCTGACAAGATCTGCTCTCAGAGGTTCCTGCTGCCCCTTTGCCAAGAGGAAAATGAAGTCCAAGCCCTTATGACTCCACTAAATCAAGAGGCTAGTGCAGGAACACTGCGGATGTTGCTTGAACCTGCTGTCACTGCTTTGGCCAGAGTGCACCAACCCTTCTTGCCAGTCCCCCACCAACTCCTGCAGCCCCCAAAGATGAGGGATTGAAGGCAGCTCAGGGACATCTCCTCCTGCACAGCCCTGCCACACTTTCTCCAGGTAGGAGCAGAGAAGGTCTGACAGCCTGTTGAACAAAATTCTTGAGCATTGCCGTTCACTCAGAGGCTACCAAGGGGATAGCACTGAGGCTAACGCGATGGGCTATATTAAGTTCATTTATAGCTTTACGGCACTTTCAAAGGCGCATCAGAGCTTTCTGCAGCCAAGGGTAATGGTCAGATAGTCACAAACTGAGAAAGGTTTAAGAGGGTACCCCAGGCCATCTGAAGGAGAGGTAACACAGTTAACTTCAGAGTCTGAGGTCAGCCCTTGATGTTTTCCTCTTACGTGTCTCATCCACAGCCGCTCCCGGGCTTACAACACTGGATGTATCACAGCCGCTTTGTGCGGACAAGAGTATTTAACGACACAGAGAACTACCTTCTGATGATTAGGGGGAAAAAATGATCAGCCAGATGTTTCATGCTGTCTGATTCTATTAAACTGCTGTATACAGGGAAGGGGGGGTGGCTCCTTTTTTTTCTGTGACTGCCACCCCTCTTCCTCACATCCCCAGGCCCTGCTGCACTGCAAGACAGCAACACGCATTATCACGACATGACCTAATCCACAGCACAGGGAGATAGCACCAAGTGTCACAACAAGCAATGGAGCTGCCCCTTGCCCTCCATGCAGGCACACCAGGATCAGCAGAGCAAGATCAGGCAAGACCTTGCAAGCACCTCCAGACCAGGCCATGTACCCAACTGACCCTCCAGGGTACTGAAACCCCACTAACCCAAGTAGACCCTACTGACACCTGCCCCATTGACCTACTGGGCATGGAGTCCTGCTGGTCCCTGGGAAATTCACCTCTCCATCTCCCCAAGGAAGAAACCTCCAAGCCCCCACCATCACGGGGTACACACCCCACTGGCCCCCTGCAGGGGGGATGCTCCCCCTCTGGTCCTGCGGGGATGGAGCCCCAAGTGCCATGGGGAGGCATCCCACTGACACTCGGGGTGGTGAGCACCCCACCAACCCCCGGAAGGGAACGAAGCGCCACAGCCCCAGGGTGGGGGACTGCACCCTGCCGACCCCAGGAGATAGAGCCCTCAGGGTAACGGGGGTCACCCCCAACAATCGCCGGGAGACGGAGCCTCGCTAATATCGGCGTGGGGGCTGCACCTCCCCGACCGCCGGTGAACGCAGCCCGCCGCTGCCGGTGGCGGGAGGGGGGGCTCACTTTCACCGACCGCTGAGGGACAGAGCCCCCCGGCCCCGCTGCGGCAGCGCCGGGAGGGGACCGCGCAGTCCAGCCCAGCCCCCGCCGCCAGCACTGGCCCCGCG
>VYZX01005360.1:27413-43111 GCA_013401335.1 Brachypteracias leptosomus
CCCTCCCCGACCGCCGGTGAACGCAGCCCGCCGCTGCCGGTGGCGGGAGGGGGGGCTCACTTTCACCGACCGCTGAGGGACAGAGCCCCCCGGCCCCGCTGCGGCAGCGCCGGGAGGGGACCGCGCAGTCCAGCCCAGCCCCCGCCGCCAGCACTGGCCCCGCGGGAGCGAAGCCGCCGGCGGGGCAAGTACCGGCAGCCGCCTGGCCCGCAGCCCCTCGCCGCCCACCCACTCACTCACCTCGGCGGGGACGGGGAGGACCCGGNATCTCCGGCCCCCGGGGAGCAGGCGTTGTTTTGTGCAGGTTTTTAATATTTTCGGCCACGCCGGGATTTTTTTTAATTCTTTAAAATATTTTCCGTGTATTGCTTTTATCTTCTGTTCTCGCTCAGCAGGCAGTGCCAGTTTTGAAGAGGATTTAAATGAACAGCGAGTTAACCCTTTTTCTTAAAAAAGAGCGAAAAGAATCTTTTTTTAATTTAAGAAAAGTTCCTTTTTTTTTTTTTTTTTTATTAAAAACTTAAGATTATTAAAATGAGAGTACATTCTAAAATGTTTGGTTGCTTTTCCAGATTCAGTTTTCCTAGGCACTGCAGAAGGAAATGGTCAGTGACTGTTTTCTTTCAAGACAGAGTCCTTTCCTGACTCATGCCCCTGTACAAGGCTCAGGGAGTGCATTTCCAATACTGCTGTTCTAAAATTAAATCTAAAAAAAAAAAAGAAGAAGAAAAAAAAAAAGGAATTCAGATCAACCAAAGTGTCTCTAAAGTATTGTCTTTATTAAAGACTCTGTCAGGTAATCACGTTACTGTTTGGCCCAGATGCTCTGCCTATCACTCCTTTGAAGATGATTGCTCATGATGGGCTGATAACTAAATCAAGCCCTGCGTTTAAAGCGGAGGGTTGTCTAAAGGCACTTGTTGCAGTGACAGGCTCAGCACAAGGCACCAGGCAGTGCCTTAGGACTCTTCAGCACACGAAGAATGCTGTTAGTTGAGCTGAATTGTTCTGCAAATGCAGAATAATTCCATGCAAACAAAAGAGTATCTCTGAGCACACTCTGGACCACCCTCCGTGCAGAGAAGGGAGGTTTTCAGCGGTGTCAGCCAGGCCATAGCATGCAATGAGAAAAAAAACCCGAACGCCTTCCATGCTGCTGAACTCTGGGATGAGACACAAAAAAAAGTACGTGTGTGATTCCTGCCAGTGACTTTGTTTCAGCGAGGAGATCCCAGGCTCATGGAGCAAGTAGTAACTGCTGAGACTGAAGGGAAAGCAGCTCCCCACAAGCAGTGCACCGAGTTTTCCAGCAGCGCTGTCAGCAGCCATGCTGACACCACACCAGGCCACAGATAACCAAGCAGTGCTCAGGAGGACCATGTCCCATCGTGGTTTCCCACTGTGTGCTGAAGTACAAGCCCGTTAGGTAACCTGCACAGCCGGGATTAATCCAGCACACAATTCAATAAAATTTCAATGAAAACAGATTTGGGGGTCTATGAAGTTTTGCCACCAAAGACACCATGATGCTGGTGCTGCCCTGTGCCCCTACCAGTGTCAGGTCTGAGGGGATAAAGGCCTCTCCAATATCAGACTTATTCAGTCTCCATCCGTGATTTTTCCACCCTCTTTTTAGGGACCTGCTTTGAACAATGCTTTGTTCATTATTTATCCACATGAGAACAGTCATGCTTGCAAATGATTTCTCTGTGCCGCCAGGTAGCCCACTGGAAATGGTGCTGGCTCACAACAGCAAGATGGATGATGGGGCTAAGTAGGAGAAACTCTGAGAATTATTCCCCATGACTCCCAAGTTCAAAAATGTTATTATCTCCCTGTAGGACGTGAAAAATCCCCAGAGGTCCCAAGCACCCCAGGACAGCAGCCCAGAGTGCTGAGCCCTTATTTCAGAGCACATCTGTCCCCTATGATCAGTTCTGGCAGGAAATAATAGCCGATAGCCATGCAAATGTGATGATTAACTTCAGCAGCAGCGTATGGATCAGAATCACCAAAATGTACATGCACTAACTTCCAATTATCCATTATCTTCATCTACAAATGTCCACAAGTCCAGCCTATTTGTATGGCTCATTGCTAAATCGAGAGAGCAGATTATGCCTTGACCACTTCTCATTCAAATCAGAACAATCCTATTCATTTCAGGGTTTACACCCACGTTGAAGTAGCATGAAAAGGGACTTTGCTTTATCTTTCTTACCTCCCCACAAAACAGTATCACTTAAATCTCTCAGTCATATGCATTTCCCCCATTTTCTGCATCACATAACATTATAAAGCACTGAAGGTTTGGTGCTCATGCTGCAGAGCATTTGGCTTCTGTCAGGATTATACCACAGAAGCAAAGCTCATGCTCATAAACAATGTCTTTTGCTAAGTACTTTCATAGGCAGCTGTTGGCATTCAGTTTTGTAATGTAAATCAATCACTGCTTCTATCTTCTGATTTCAGGCCAAGAGGTAGAAAAGATACCGTGCTATCTGTATGTGTTGGGTTTATTCTGCAAATCTCTAGGGAAAGGTCAACTTTATCTACAACTGGGATCAGTCATTCTGGAGGCTGCCAGCAATATTATATATTCTCCTCTTACACATCTGAGAAATACTATTTTTCTACTATTCCTCCTGAAGGTTATGCATCTCTTCTGCAATGTGAACATCAAAATCCTAATTAAATGTCATTTCATAAATATGGATCTCCCAACATTGATATATAGGATTTACAATACTTGCATTTTGTAACCTGCTTAGATGTCGATAGCATCAGTAGCATCCTGTGTTTTTCTCGGACACCAACTGAGTAGAGATTAAGTATATCCCTTACTGTTTTCCACACCTCACCTCCTAGAGAGTGCCCAAAATCCTATTTTATTTTGCTTTAGATAAGGGAAGGATGCTGAAAGTAAAACAGTTACCTGGACCTCAGAGGAACCTCGAAAAGGAGATGGAGCTCAAGGAAAAGGGGAGAAACCAGAAAGCAGAGAGAAAGATCAGATTAAGCCAATGGAATAATATTCTGCTTTCAGGATTCAAATGCTGCTCAGATCACATAACCTCATGTGGCTGTATCAGTGGGACTGAATTTCAGTGGCATATTTTCAGAAACCTAGAGTACTTTCAGAGCTGCTACACAGCACAGTTTAGTCACCTTAACAACATTTTATCCCAATGCCAGCTTCAGCAATCTGTGATTTTGTCACATTTTCCAAGCACAAGCAGGATTTTCTGCCCTGACCCATGTCACCCTGACAGTGTCCATCTTCTGCTGCGTTCTGGGGATGGCTGGACAACATGCAGTGATCCAGGCAGATCTGCTGAGCTATCACCTGCCCTCAGCTCTCCTTGAAATCCCCAGATGTGGGGGTTCCAAAGTTTTTATGCAGCTCATTTGATACCACCAGTGGCTTGGGGACAGACTGTCTGTCAGTAGTTAAAGGAAAAAGTGCAAATGAAAAAGCACAATGTCTTCATATCCAGGTGGGGTGTACTTAATTCTGCCACCACTGATAGCAAAATTGGGGCAACAAGTATTTGTGCTGATTAACTCAAATTATGACTTTCCCCCAGCAGCTTCCAAAATTCAGGCTGTGATTTTAAAAGCACAGTGTGACTCCTGACACGTTGCGAGCTCCACTAGCAAGACTTTTGTCTTCCTGTGTTTATGAAACAAAGCTGGGACCTTTCATCTTTAATATTGCTCCTCTCTCTTCTCATCTCTGCCCTTGACACAGAAACACACGCTCTCCATAGATGGTATAAAATAGACCAAGGACAAGCCACCACTGGCTGTGCTACTATAATTTCAATTCACAAGAAGACTAAAATGAACTATTTCCTTGTGTACGTGGAAAAATTAACCAGCATGATTATGGTAATAACCTAGAGTTATCATGGCCCTCAGGTGGGCACACTGTTTCAATTTTATTTGGAAATAATTACTTCAAAAGCAGAGCAATTTTTCCGGGACGGTGTCTTCCTCTGAGAAAGCATATCCGCACGGCTTCCAGTGCAGCAGCAGTGACAGTGATTTGCTTTGCATAAGCAAAGCCCAAGAGAGGGAACACATTACATATGTCTCCTCCATAACGTGCTGCAGTAAATAGGAGACTAAAAAGGCTGAATAAGAGAAATCTTGGAAGTGGGGTGGAGCTGTGGACAGAAAGTGAACAGTCGCGCCAGGCTTTGAGCCACAGTCACAGTTTGGCTCTGCGCTGGCTTGTGTCATCTGTGATAGTGACACTCCACTTTGTTCCAGCTTTAATTTGGATGACCAGCTACAAATGGGAACAAGAATTAAAAAAATACTTATTCTGGTCCAATGCCTTTTTACTGCCTTTTGAAATCCTACTACGTCTTTGCAGCAAGGGTGGAAAAATAAGATACTAGCTGTAAATCCATCAGCAGGGATTTCTTTCCATTTACATCTTTCCTCCTGAATTTTCATAGACTAACTGCAAGTCTCACTAGGATGTGAAGTTCCCCAGGTGCAATGAGTTTCCCCAAGAGCACAGAAGTGGGTAACTGTTAAGAACTATTTAGCTTAAATTAGCATGAAATATAGAAGCATAACAGTCTCCAACATACAGCGGGTGAAGGCAGGGAGCGAAAATGGCACTCTCAACAAGACCTAAACTTTGGCACTCTCAACAAGATCTAAACTTTAAAGTGAGAAAATATACACTTAGACACATTTATTAAAACTTGTTTGTATATACCACTCATTAAATTTGTTTGCTGCAAAAGTCTAAGATATCTACTCTATATAAATACTATAACAGACCAAAATAAGTCAATAGCAAGGATCAAAGTGTCTCAGATTCGAACACTGGGCTACAAATCTTCACAGAAACATTCATTTTCCAGGCTTCTGAGGGTAAAAGCCTCTCTAAGATTATTTTGCTATCTAAAGTCTAAAGACTCTTTTCCATCTAATTCCAAGACCAACACTTGTTTTGATTTCAGTGGTGTAAGATATCAGAGGTCAAATTCATCCATTGGATGAAGTTGACTGTAGATAGAATATTTGCAGAGGACAAAGAAATAGATACAAAAAGCCTAAGGTTAAAAAATATCAGTTACTAAAGATCATCTTAGAGCTTCTCAACAAGATAAGATTTTTTGCTAATTTCTTCAGCAGATTAGTCATCCTCCTCTTTATATTGTGCAGTGCTTATCAAGCCTTCTCTGATGCTGTGTTTGTTTTACTTTGAAGTAACAAAGTTTGGATTTCTTTGATTTCTATTATTAGGTGATCAATTCCTTCCTTTGTCTACAGCCGTGCTCCTGTGTGTTTTAGGATTTGTTAGATTTCATTGTTAAACACATGGGCACATACAGAGCTGTTCAGTGTTTCAAAACACCTTCTTTAATTTGAACATCATCTGTGCACAAAAATCCATATCTGCACATACCTGTTGCATAAAACAGAATATTTTATTTACAATATTTCTTGAGTGTGAGCTGTCTTGACAAAATTGTAAGATAACCACTAATGAAACCCTTTCTTACATATAACTGGCACCAAGGAGTTCTAAAATAATTGTGCAATAGATACCAAGTCCTGCTTAAACATTGCCAAAGTAATCTGTTGCCAAGGAAATGTCCACATCTTTAATGCACGAATAGCAGAGTCAGTACCTAATCAGTATTACATTAATCAAGGGCTGTGCAAAAGAAGAGTTTTAAGAGATTAGCCAAGTTTTGGAGAAACACTGGCCCACAGCTAGCCATCTGCCAGCACTATCCTGTTCCCAGGTACTGGTATCGCTGCTGCTTTCCCCAAAATGGCCATATTCATGGTCCAAGAGAACCAAGGGGATCAGCCTGATTTCATAACACAAACCACCAGTCTGATGTCCTCTCCTCACAGGAATAGGAAGCACTTGCCATGAACAAAACCCTCAGTCTACTAGTTGTTCAATAAATACTTGTCACACATGTTAATCATTATAATCTTTTGCAGTCAGACAGTATCATTCATCTGATAAGCTTAGCCTACAAGTTTAGTTTGAGTCTGGTCTGGCATCTGCCTTGAAGTATACTTTGATTTGAAAATCACACTAAAACTCTGCCTAGAATGGTTTCTGTATGTGCATGTGGGTCTGTGTGTGCCTAGACACATGGACAAAAATTCCTAGTATTTCAGTTCTGTTTGAATGAGTGCTGAGCACCACAGGCCATCTGCCAGTAACTGTATTTCTAAACTTGGAATAAAAAGAAAGGAAGAGATATTTTAATCCTTTTGCTCATAACAGCAATGATTTATCTGGAAAATCAACAGGTTTTTGAAGTCTCCATAACTCGATGTCTTCATATTCCACCATGTCAAATAAGGACAAAAAAATACATCTTTATCTAGTTAGGGTCCATATGGCAGGTGCTTTCCAAGACATTTGGAATCTCAGATGTAAAGTGCTAAAGAAAGGCAAACCAATCTTGTTAAATGAGGGCAAGGCAGAAATGGAGTGCACTGTCAGAAAGCCTTTGAGAATCTTGAAGGTCTCTGTAATAGTGCATACAGAGAGATGATATTTAGGAGATACTTCTTAGTTTAATCTGTCAGTTTTTATCACTATGGTATATGCAGCATCTTTTTTGTTGTTGTTATTCCTAGAATTGCCCAGGTTTCTCCCTAGATTATATTTTTTACAGTTGGAAATTCTTAATCAGAAGAGTTTTCTGGAAAAAACCCAAACCTACCTTTAACTGCCTGGGCTGCAGTTACTATTTCTTCATCACACTCCCATTGCACAGCCGCAGCAGCCTCTTCTGAGCCTCTTTTCTTCTAGGCCTTTGCACTGTAATATTTCCTTTTGTATTTCTCGTGCTTACTCATTAAGAAAGAAAAAAAGAATAAAAAAGAAAAAAAAAGAGAGCTCCAAAGCTAATAAAATGCAAACTGGCTAATGGACAAGCTGTGCATTTGAGTTTTTGTAGTCCTTGAAGCATGTGATATGAAGTCTTGTGAAGTAGCAAAAGTCTCTCATAAATGCTCCCAGATCTTCCTTCAGCGACCATTTCAAGCAATCAATATCTGGTTTCCTTTTTTAAGTAAAACATACTGTTATTCAGCTTAAACTACCTGGGGTCTAGAATTCTGAAAAAGCTAATAAAAAAAGAGTGTTCTACACAGTTCTATTTTTGTATCAAATCTGAAGCACTGCAAGCCAGAGCTGTTACTTCAAATGAACATTCTTCTGTGTCATTGAGACACAGGTGCGTTGTAACAAGCATAAGAAATCCAAAGGACCAGTGAATCAAATAAATCAGAAATTCTGATGGAGAGGGAGACAAAGACACAGACCTAGAAAATTAAACTGTTACACTGCTCTTGAAGAATTGCAATTTACAGCGATAAAAAATGTCCTTGCAAATAACATCACTGAAAACTTCCAAGAGCTGAAATGTCAAATACTAATGCAATTCCGCTAAATATCCCCCATATAAATCCCATTTCAGTGACATTAAAGAGTCAGAAGACAGAGAATTACCATTCAGGGAGCTGAGCAGGAGAGGGGAGGAACGGAGATATGCTGAAGAGAGGAGGATCCAGCTAAGGGCCAGAATTAGCAGCCCATTACTCTCCCCAGCCTGATGAATTCACACATGGAAGTGAGTCAGCACAATATCTGTGCATCTCTTTGGAAAGCTGATAATACCAACAGTGGTAAATGAACGAGCCTTCTCCTTATCGTGAATATGTCAGGCTTAGTGGAAGGCCTAGCCTGATTTTGAGTTAAGTTCCTTGGAGCAAAAAAATTCTGAGTGCCATAAACAGCATGAATATCAAAGGAGTCTGAGGATGTTTATGTAATACAAGGGGCTGCTATGCAGGCAGCCAAAGCCTTTTGCCTTAGTTTGTTGTTTGTTTTTTTTAATATTTCATTGCCAATTTGCAATCTGAGGAGGTACCTGGGGCCAAAGGGCTGCAGGGGCACCCAGTTGCAAACCCATTTCTCCCTCCCGGTACGGTGCTGCTCAGCAGCTGCTTTTGCTTCACTCCTTTAGGGAGCTGCAGCACCCCAAATCTGCCCCCAGGAGAGGAAAAGGCAAGACAGCAATGTAGGCTCCCAGGCTACATCCCACATACCCACTTTGTGAGCCAGCATGGAGCAGAGACAGGGAAGCTACCTCACTTGGTTTCTCAGCTGGAGGCCAGCAGGTCCCCTTCATGTCTTTATTGTAAGGGGCCAGATCTGCACAGGAGCATCTACAGGCCAGGGAAAGCCATGGCTTCAGGGGCATCATACAGGAGCCTGGGCTCTGTGAAGTCCTTGTCTTGCAAACCAGACAGGTTCCTGCATGCATGGATGCCACTGGAGCATGGTCCATGTTTTGTACAGATACAACAAATGATAATGATATTGACTGCAGTATTTTTGAGATTGTAATTACAGGGTTGGTTGAAGGTCATTGAGCAAATGCCATTTCTGATGATGCCAGATTATGTGCTAGTAGATCCACTTCTGACACCTTCCATCAGTCACTTTGGTATTTCTCCCCTTGAAGCTCCTCAATGAAGAGCAATCTGCAAAGAACCATAGTTCTTCACATCTCTTCTTACCCTGACATTCCATCTGCTGTGGGGCATCTATGTGGCCAATGGTGCTGAGCACCCATCTCTGCTCTGCCTCATCTCATCCTTTCCCTGTACAGTCACTCCTGACTGTACTCATCTGAACAGAGATGGAGAATGCACACATGGCCTCAAGACCAGGTCAGATCCTCACAGATAAGGTGATGAGGTCAGCTGGCATTGGTTTAAATATTATACATGTGAATATTAACTTGCAAAATTAGTAAATTGAGTTGTAAACATCTGTCTGGGAGAGTGAGAGGACTTTTCCACTCTGTATTTCTGCACAGTGCCCAGTCTTGGGGGGACCCCAGTCCAAGGCAAGTGGTCTGCTGTGGACCAACACCCTGACTGAAACACCATACTGGCCGTGATTCAATCCTCTATAAAGAAAAAGCCAGCCTTTTGGAGAGAAAATCTCATCAAGAGCAATACCAAAGCTATTCCTCTGGGCAGGTCCCTCTGTTGCAGCATTTATGTAGTCACCCAGAGCAGCTGAAGTGGAGGAGCCCACGTCTGCTGCATCTTTCTCTATAGCTTAGCTCCCTGTTAGGCAAAAAGCAAGAAGATAGCAGGGTGCTTCTCAGAGAACTTCAAGAGGAATTCACTGCTTAAGAGCCAAACTCTGCCTGTCCTCCCTCTCTCCCAGCAGCACTTCTGCCCTCATCTCTTTGAGATGCTGTTCTGTATAGAATAAGTGGTGACTGTGAAACCCTTACAAAGGAGAGGGAACTAATGGGATATTTCTATTTCTGGAATTGCCCATTAGAGAAGCTATTCTGTGGTACACAGCATGCCAGCGCACTTTAAAAAATAAATAGGAACAAGAATATTAGCAGAGGAAGCATATGTGGCCTCAAGACCATGACTCATCAGGTTAAATCGACCAGCTGAGGTCAGTGCTTCTATTTATCAGCTTTTAGTTGCAAATATGGCAATGGGGACAGTGATTCTATTACTTAAATTTTACATGCTGTGTAAAATACATCAGTGATTAATGCCTGTAACTAAGGCAGCTAGCTAGCTAGATGCAGTGCTTTTAGAATTTGGAAGCTATTTCAAGGTCAAGCATTTTAGTTTTCTTCCTAAAGTGGGTTTTCAGCTGGCAAAGTGGGCTTCCTACAGATTTCAGGGTCTGTATTTACAGGCAATAAAGGTATTTTGTGCTCTCATCAGCATCCAAACCCAGAGCTGAACCACAGCTTGATGAGAAAAGCCCCACTAATTGCACTTCCACAGTCACCCATCCTTCATGTATTGTGGGACCATGAAAGCATTGACCATAAGCTGATGCCAAACATTAGGCTATTTTAACAAATATAGAAAACATTTCTGTAATTCTGTTGGTTTTCCTTCTGGTGTTCCAAATTTTGGATACAAAGCATAGTACTTTTTAGCCAATCTGTACCCTGGTTGTTAATACCATCAGTGTGCTGGGGTTTGGATTAGATGGTGCAGGTGGGGGGCCCTCATCCTCGGTTTGTTCATGGGCTGCTGCATCAGGGCACGTTGGAGCTCAGGCTCAGACAGATGGTGGGAAACCATCTCTCTAAGGAAGGTCCACTTCTGTTGCCAGGACATGGCATGCAGAACACTACAATAGGTGCAAATAACCTTACAACCCTGCTGTCTTATTAGCAGGCTGTTAGCATTTTCACTGTGAAATTATTCCATTGTAGTTTTTACTACAAAAAACCCCACAAAACTGTAGCTTTCCTTTCTGTCAAACACCCAGAAACCCATAGATGTGCCCAAGTACAGTGCATTTGTACAGGAGGAGAGATACCCTTCTCTCTTCTCTTTCACTGGGAAACTACAGGACAATGACAGAGCAAGCCCAAAGCAGAAAAGTAACTGCATTATCTCCAGTTATCTCCATCTCCCAGCAGAGAAGCAGAGGTAAGTTAAAACCGAGCGACTCACCGCTCTGATTCACATTGCACTGTTGTTATCCTTCTTCCCGCTGATGCATGGGGAAGCAGGGGCTGAGCAGGTCTGCTGAGAGACAGCCAAGCAGGGGAGCTCACTCCAGAGGCTGATAGCGTAGGCAGAGCCCAGATGGGCCACTACAGCACAATCCCATCTCTGTTGATGAAAGCTAAGAGCAGTAATACAGGGAAATCCCAACACAACTGCTGTACTGCAACATAACCTGTGGAGGCAGCCAGTCCCCCTCGTCTTGGGCAGCGTAGCTGGGGAAAATACCAACGGGGAGACCACAGGCATCTGCAGGGCACACCCAGAAGAAAGGCAGCATAAGCAATGGGTGCGGGGCTGGGCCAGGCATGCCAAGGGTTTACCAGCTGCTGTCCCCAGCAAGGAGAAGGCTGGAGGGTCTGTGAGCATATTAGCTAACCCCTCCATGCATTTGGGACAGGGCTCAACACCTCCCATTTCTCCTTTCCCAGCCTGCCTCCTCATTTGGGCTGTACTCCTGCAAGAAGACACGCTCTGGAGGCAAACCCCTGTTCTTCCACGCCACCCAGCCTTGCACACCCACAGCTCTCTGTCTGCCTGCAGCCTCTTAGCAGTCAGACCCAGTCACCAGAATATGTAAAACTTCCTATAGGAGCCCTGTCGGCCGTCGGTAATTACAGGCAAACTGCGGTGCTGGTTGGGGCTGTGCTGTAATTACCAGCAGCAAAGATAAAACCTCTGAGCAGGCTTTCAAGCTATTTAGACTACAACTCCGCTCGGCTTCGCAGCACTGTCGCGCAGCAGCATCCATCTTTCAGCAACGTCAGCTGGCCACCGTGCAGGGTTTCATACAGTTTTGCCCGCTCCCCAGTCCTTCCAAGTTTTTTGTTTGTTTGGGCTTTTTTGTGCGTTATTTGTTTTGGGTTTTTTTTAAGGCCAGCTTCTCTATGAGATATTTTGGTAGGATTTTCTTCTTGAAAGGCCTCACTAGAAACCACTTCCAAGGTTCACAATCATGAATTTCATTATTTCCATGGAAATTGCATGCATCCCATGTCCCTGGAGCACTGAGGGAAGGTGATTTAAGTACTAATGTCAGTCTGATAATTTTGTGCCTAAGTTTGGAGGCATCCTCTGTGACTGTTTCTCCACTAAGTGCTTGGTGTCTTGAATTTTTCATGGCTAAGACATCTATGACTAAGGCATCCAGAAAGATTATTCTTTTTAAATACAGGTTAGCTACCCTTTTATTTGATTTGTGTGGGTGTTATTTCACTCAGCGTTTCGGTGTCTTGTGACCCACTTACAGGCTGAAACAGGCTCTGGTGAACTTTCATGCCTTAATATTCAGGTTGCTCTTAACTTACAAAAAAACCCAAACCTCTGAGGCAACTCTATCCTTGAATTTTAAATCAGAAGCAGTTATGCTGTATAAGTGATTGTAAAAATGTTATATCAGTTCAACTCACGAGTCTCATGGGCTATGAGGGCCAATTGGAGCCTCAGCAGGGTGTAAGGTGCTGGGCTTGCTTTTCTAGGATAAGAAGCGCTGGGGACTGTCGTGAGCTCTTGTTAGCCCTTGTGAAAGCTTGTGTTCCACAACCAGAAGGGTCATTGACCCAGGGCATCTCCTGATTTACATGTGGCAGTTGTGGGGACGCTGCTGCAAAGGCTCAGGTGCTCCTTGCCCACCTCCAAATTCTCCCCCGGGGCAGGAGAGAGCACCAGGAGACCTTCCAAGATCGCTTTGGAAGGAGTTTAAAAGAAATGGAAAAGAAAACCTACTTCTACTCCAAAACAACAGTGCCCTTGTGGGGAGCTCTGTTGGTGCCTGGCACTTTATTTTACTGGTAACTCTGCCAGGAGAATGTGCGTGCTTTTCTGTACTGACATGTCTTTAAGGAGATCAAGCAGTTCAGTCTGTCTTTGAAGACATTGTGAGGTGACTTAATTACAATGTAAATGCATCTTCAGAGGGAAAATATCACAATATAACAGCTGGGAGTTACAGCCAGGATATCAGCCTTAGGAATGTAGGACACTTGCACAGTATTAACAGGTTAACTTTATCCAAATAAAGCTAGTGAATCATGATGCATCAGCATAAGGCTCCCGGTCTCTTGTTATCCTCACATCAAGGCAGGATGTCTTACCAGTAAATCTGATTTAGCCACAACTCATGATGCATAGTGGGAAAAAGATACATGTTTTCGTCAGGAGACTGGACTAGATTTACTAGCAGTCTCTCCTCACCTTCAAAGTCACCTTCATTAACAGCCACTTCATGAGCTCCTGCAGCTCCAAGGAGAAATGTAGTCATTACAGAGCAAGGCATGTGAAGACGTAGACGTGTAGAAATATCCTAATGATTCTTCACAACTTAGAATATTTGACTTGCATGGTACACTATGCATTTTAGCTTGGTGGTGGTGGTGGTTTGGTTTGGTTTGAGAACTGTGCAATACAACAGGTCTTGAAGCAACAACAAGGGAAAGTCACTTATTTAGACAAAACATGGGCAAGAGACCAAGAATTGTCCCTTTCATCCTAGAAGAGGCACCAAAGTAAGGTGCATTTTATGTAAAAACTTAAAGACATCCCACTCGTACATTAGAGAAGTCAGCAGCTTAAATGTTAGGTGCTGACTGAAAGCAGCACATGTGGTCTGTCCTGTGATAAAAGCTAGTTGGCTAAAAGAGCCCTCACATCCACATAGACTAATGCACTGAAAGAACAAACTGGCTTCCAAAGGCAACAAGTGCTTGCAGAGCCACTGATTTCCCTGGACACTGGCGTCAGTCTGTGCTTTCAGTGGGTTCAGCTCACAGCTCCATCCCTTCCTTTCTGCTCCATCCTGTCTCTGATGCACCCCACTGTGTGCACAGAGACCCAGTTTCTAGTAGCTGCTGTAAATCATTCTTTACATTAACATGGGACATCTGTTTTAAAACATGCCCTTTCTGTTTCCAAATATTTTAATGTTCTTCAGAAAGGTTGCTTCACATGCCCTGTAACTCAAAGCAGACAGACAGCAAGACTAAATGTGGTGGGTAGTTTCTAAAGAAATCTAGAACGCCTACATGCTTTTTAATTACATAGCTATGTGCACACTTAATTAAATTAAAAAACAATTACCACAATTTATGATATGAATCTAAGTCTTTAGCAAACTGGGATTGCAGCCGAGTTGGCTTTTTGACTCTTTTTTTTGTTGATTCCCTGTAAATGACCCTGGCTGATGTTTATCCTTATAGTGGAACAACAAAAGGCAGTTTTCAGTAGGTGTTCTGGCTGTTCATTTCTGGGGTGACATTAGCCTTTTTCCTCCTCCTGAAGGAGGCTGGATGGAGGTGGTAATTTGTTTATTGGACTTAAATGAGGTTGAATTGAAAAATAAGAGATGACAAGAACCTATGCTGAATACCATGGTGTAAATGAGAGAGTCTCTTACTGTGCAGACTGGTACAGAAGGAGAGATCCCTGCAAGGAATACAAGTTCCTGCTGCACCACTAGTTTCACTGATACTCATTCATAAATACAGATGGGTATTCATTGGGAAAGACAAGTATTTCACCAGTGCAGATATGCCATCCTGTCTTTGAAGAAAATGACAGGTGTATGTATTTGCTGAAAATATCCTGGAAATTCATCCTCTTGCAAAATAGTTTCTCACCTCCACTTATTTTACACAAGTATCCACAATAAGGATCTCTTCCTTAATGCCTGGGGTAGTGAAACAACTGTATAAATAACACCCAGGGACCTGCCTGACTTTGAGAAAGCCAAAAAAATTTCTCAGCCCACTCTATTCAGACAGCAATGGACAGAGGTGCACAGCTTCTGCCTCACCCCACATCCCCTATACCATCCAACAGGCACGTCTGGTGCCTTGCTTGTGGTTTGCTGCCTAGTTGAGACGACCTTGGTGCATTATCTGCCTGATGCCAATGTTGATTCTGGCAGTTTGACTGTCAACATATCCTGTCTATCAGTCAAATTAAACATTAAAAATCTGCATCTAAATCCAGTCTCACTGAAAGAACTGAATAATGTTTCTAGCATGTGTAAAATTTTGGGGCATTTAGGACAAAGCTGAATAAGTGTGAAGACTATTTTTCTTCTGCACAAATAAAACATGAGCAGACCACCCTCTATTTCCCTGTCTCTCCCTCTGCTATTTGACCAGGCTGTTGAGAGGGAAGGTTGTTGGAGTATCCAACTTAGCAGTCACAGTCAAAGTGATCAAGCTGATCTCAGGATTACTGAAATAGTAGCTGAGCAGGACCGTTGGAGATCATCCAGCACAACCTCCCACTTGGAGTGGGGTTTTTGCCAACACTGGATCTGGTCAGCTGTGGCTTTGTCTAGACAAGTGTGTAAGACCTCCAAGGATGGAGCTACCACAATGCTTCTAGTTAGTCTGTCCCAGGGTCGCACCACCCACCTAGTGAAGAAATTTTCCTAAAGTCCAATCTAAAACTCCAAAGGTGCAGTTTGATGCTATCACCCACTGGTATGTTATCTGCTGCTACTGAGATCAGTTGGTCCCTGTTATTTTGGTAACTCCCCTCCAAGTAGTCGTGGACCCCTAGGCCTTCTGTCCCCTAGATCAGACAATCCCAGCTCCCTCTACCTCTTCTCGTAGGCTGTGCCACCCAGTCCTATGACCACCTAACAGCCCTTTTCTGGACCCTATTTCCTCAACATCCTTTTTGAGCCAGCTTTTGAGCTGAGTCTCTTTAGCCTGGAGAAAAGGAGACTGAGGGGTGACCTCATTAATGCCTATAAATATGTAAAGGGCAAGTGCCGGGAGAATGGAGCCAGGCTCTTCTCAGTGACATCCAGTGATAGGATTCTGTGAACCAGGAGACCTGAAGCTGGACATGGTATTGCTGATGTGGATGAGATCTCCAGTGTGGAGAAGAGGGGGCTAACAACTTCCCTCAAACTGCTGCTGACTTCATGTTCTGATGAGGATGCTTATATACAACAAGGTCCACGTCCTTTCCAGCAGTGCCACTCCCATTTGACTCCTAGACTGCACCAGTACAGAATCACAGAATCACAGAATGTCAGGGATTGGAAGGGACCTCAATAGATCATCTAGTCCAATCCCCCTGCCGGAGCAGGAACACCTAGATGAGGTTACACAGGAAGGCATCCAGGAGGGTTTTGAGTATCTCTA
>VYZX01005360.1:43170-73753 GCA_013401335.1 Brachypteracias leptosomus
TGTGTCAGCTGCTCCTCCCAGCTTGGTGTCGTCAGCAAATTTGCTGATAGTACACTCAACTCCCTCATCTAAGTCATTGATGAATATATTGAATAATACTGGCCCCAGTACTGACCCTTGGGGCACTCCACTAGTTACAGACCTCCAACTGGACTCTGCCCCATTGACCACGACTCTCTGGCTCCTTTCCTTCAGCCAGTTTGTAGTCCACCTCACTACCCGTTCGTCCAGTCCACACTTCCTCAGTTTAGCTGTGAGGATGCTGTGGGAGACCTTGTCAAAGGCTTTACTGAAGTCAAGGTAGACCACATCCACCGCTCTGCCATCATCCATCCACCTCGTTATATCCTCATAAAAGGCTATGAGGTTGGTCAAGCACGACTTCCCCTTGGTGAAGCCATGTTGACTGCCCCTAATGACCCTCTTATCCTTGATATGCCTTGAGATGTACATCAGCTTTTTTCCTGTCCCAGACAGAGGACTCTGCAATTCCTGCTGAACTTCCTCAGGTGTCTCTTGTCCTATTGTCAAGCTTCTCTATGCTCCTCTGAGCTGAACCTCTTTCATTTGACATGTCAACCATTCTCCCCTAACATTATCATTCACAATGAGAATGCACCTTGCCTTTTCATGCAGGTGACTGATGCTACTGAACAATATTAGACCTGGTCTACTACTGGAGCCCAGCTGTCCAGCCAGTTTTCGTCTCATCTAACAGTCTTGTCTTCTAGCCCATAATTCCACAGCTTTTTTCCAAGAGTGCTGTAGAGACAGTGTTGAAAGCCTTCCTGAAGCCAAGTAGTCCTATATACACTGCTCCCCCTTCCATCCCCAGAGTCAGGTATTTCATTACAGAAGACAGTTTTGTTGGTCAGGCTCAGTTTGCACTTCATAAATCTTTGACCATTCCCTAGTACCTTCCTGCCTTGCTCTGTGTTTGGAAGTGGATGCAAGAGGTTGTGCTTCCTGCGCTTGCCTTGGACTTGAGGCAAGTCTGACTGTATCATGTTCTTCATCTCAAAGACAGGTGCAACACTGGCCCAGTCCCCAGGGACTTTCCCATGTGATTTTTCCTAGCGGAAGCTTGCTGTCACTCTCAGCCTCTTGGGCTGAATCCCGCCAAGCCCTATGGACCTGTGTACATCCAGCCTCTCTCTGCTGATGGCCATCCCCCTCCTTCCCAAGCTGTTGGGGCACACACCGAGCTCTGGTGCAGGCAAAGAGCCCATATTTCAAGTCACTTAGTTGTCTCCCTCACTTGTTGATGGACCCACGGTGTGCACTATAGGCTGCCTCATATGGAAACAGCATATGTGCAACTGCAAAGTCTCTAGATCTCCAGTGTTGAGTGTGGCAAGCCTATGGGTGTGGGAGAAGAGACGAGCCTGGGAGAGGAGCTTCCAGGGCAGCCTTGACAGTTGGCTACACATCTGAAACCAGCAAGTGGCAAATCTGCAAAGCCCTGAGCAGCTCAGAGACGCTGATGTGGGAGAGCTGGGACTCATTTGACTGCAGAACCAAAGAGCTAAGGACCAAGCAGACTCAAACCCCGTTCATTACTGTAATCCCACAGGGAGAACTCTCAGCTTTCTGAACTCTTTCTGTGCCACTGATGAACATAACCTGCAAGACAGGCTAAGAGCAGGATAGTCACCAACGTGCTTGTACCTCTAATTATCTTCTAAGCAGTTACCTTCTGAAGATACACTTCAAATAAGACTGCAGTAATGGTCGCTTCTCTCCATCGCTGTACAGAGTAAATGAAAACGTGACAGACATTTCTGCTGTTCATGGCTCACAAATCCTTAACCCTTGTGCTGTCAGCCATATGTGATCTTGGCAGCAGGTCTTGTCCTTTCCCTACAGAAAAAATAAGAATAAAAAAGAGGATACTTCAGTATGATCAAAAGACAACTTAGCTTCCTTTTAAAGGAATATGTAAGAGTTTAGTTTAGTTGTCTGTCAATGCTGTGTACAAATTCTCCCGTGTGTCAGCACTGCTGGTACAGAAGGGGTTCTGGATGTCTTTGATTGAGCATTTCAGATTTAAGTATATTAAAATGCATGTAAATCTTCAGCTGCATCTCAGAAGGAAGCTCTCAAGAGCTAGGGCCTAATGTCAGGCAACATATTTGCAGCAAGGCATTTATTAATGCAGTGAATTTAGCTCCATTTCCTGTTTGCAACATATCCAACAAACAGACCTCAGTTGTTATTCCAAATGTGTTTATAATTGCATTTTATTTCAGGCCTGTTTTATTTGTACATATTCCAGTTTAAAGAAGGTCACATGCACTCCCTTGTTTCAAGCACAACCGCTCACCCGCGTGACATGGTGCTTTCCTGGATGACTGAAGCCTTTGTGAACAGCTGGCTGCTCCTCTCCCACGCAGGCACAGGCACAGCCCAGACACATCTGCAGCATATTGACTGGTGGGCACAAGCCAGACCCTTTGTCTTCATCTCTCCAGCCTCTTCTGCCGTGCTTAAAGAAGCTCTTCGACTCCAAAAGTCTCTTCAGCACACACAGGGTGATACCACGGGGAGAGCAATCATCAGGGGAAGACACTTGGCTCTATCATGGCTATAATGGTCTGTGTCCTGTCTGGATGGAGAGCAGCTCTCACATCACCCAAAGGGCAGCAAATCTTCCAAGCTCTGGCCCATGGCCAGCTTTAATTTCATTGGGAGTGGGGGGAAGAGTAATGAAGCATGTATCCATACAAGATATTTTCAAAATATCATTAAGGACATTGCATAAGATTAATGGCTTCCAGAATCTCAGATCTTTGCAGGAGAGGAAGCTCCCTTAGACCAATTTTTGTTCAGGCGCTAGTGTGAATTCTCTGTCAAGGGCTTTACTCACTGTCTCAGCTGAGGTGGGTTACTGTGAGATTGCTGCTTGGAGAAATGGCCTGGTTCTGCTAAGCTCCTCCTGCAAGTCCTCTGAATACAAGGTCCGAGATTTTTAATGGTGTGTGGGCGTTGTTTAGCATTGCAAAGCTTATCCATTACTTTAGCTAAATCTTATTTTCAGAAGTGACTGAGGTCCTCTGGAGCTTAAGGAGTCAGAGCAGGATTTTAAAAGCTGGTTGAGACATGATTTGGTTTCATTTGAGCAGACAAGAAACAAAGGAGGACCTATAAAGATGCATTGGCAATGGCAAAGAAAGCTTATGAACTGCCTGTCATTTCGCTTTACAACCACCAAAGTCTTTGACTAACACCTACTTACAAGATCAATCCCAGGGCAAAGGGAGAAAAAATTCCAAGATTTGAATAAATGTTCGAAAGGAAGGGGCAACAGATGATAAATCCTGAAGGACTAGTGCATTAGATGATGGCAAGTCCTTTCTGAGCAGACATGAGATGCACTGGATGAGAAGGAACTGAGTGATGTACTGGGAGTCCAAAAAAGCAAAAATGGAAAACCTAAAATATTTCCTTCTATTTTGTCAGGAAAATAGCTTATGTGATCACATTGCAAGTGTATCTGTGCCTCTTTCTTCTCCTACTTGTCCCTTGCAATCAAATAGAAGTTAAGAAACCTTCCAAATAATTAAATATCTAAAACTTCCATAAAAATAAATAGCCAAATACTAAAGACACTTTTTTTGAGCTGTAACAAAAACTCAACTCTTTTTTAACAAGCACAGAGCCGAAAAGGGAATATTACTCTTCTATATAATGCTCTCACTGTCAGAAAAGCTTGAGTAAGAGATAGCAAGTCCTTAGAGCACTGGCTCAGGAACAAGATCTGCTTACATTAGAGAACTGGCAAAATCACCATCCTCCACTGCAAGTCCTCTCTGCTACATGGACAACTTGCTTTTGAAGCAGGTAAAGAGCTGTTTCAAGATAAATTAGCATCAGGTTTTATTCACCTTAAATCGCATGTTGTAAGGTGTAGCAGGCAGCCAGCATTGACAGAGGTATTTGTTGAAGAAGGGGAGGTTCCTTGAGGCTTCAGCAGGGAATCAAAGCAGAGGGGAAAATGACTCTGAGGACAGGGTAATGGAGAGTCAGGCTCAAGTTGGCAGTAAAACTGAGAGCAAAAAGGGGTTAGTAATAAAAAGGCAAGAGCGGAAATATCTACGGTTGGAAATCAGTACAACTCATTCATGTGCATGAAAGAGGAAGTCACCAAGCAATAGAGAAAGAAGAAGGAACAGATAAGACCAGGGACCAAAGTCAAGAGAGACAAAAGCTAAACCAGCAGATTGTTTGGAAGTACAGAAAGGTGATGGTAGTGGGAAAGCCAAAGGCTACTACTCATCAGAATTTCTTTCCTTATTCTTCTCTGCTGTTTGAGGACCCAGCTTTTCTTCTCAGTTTCTACAGAAGCTCTTTCTCCTTCACAGTCAGAAGTCATTTCTTACCATCAGCTTTTCACAGGCTTCATGCTGCTGCTTTGTAGGCAGGAGAAAACAAGAGCCAGTGGGAGGAAACTCTGGATCTCCTTCAAAGATTAATGTGGGCGGCAGCTCTGGCCATGCTTTTTCCCCACCCCGAAATTCTCTACTCCTACCAAAGAAGGCCACCTCCTACACACAACTGAAATCACACTTTGATGCATACAAATCACTAGAGAGCATCTCATTTCCTGAGGAATTAAACTGTTGTGTACATTAAGCATTACCACAGAATTAGTAATTTTCAATGAATTTGTACTTCTCTGAAGCTGGAAACCCCTTCCCATATACAAAGATAGATGGTTAATAGGGGAAACTAGGACACAACAGGCTCTGAAAGTCCAGCTGATGCAGAACTGAGGCAAAACCATTTTCCTTTACGTATTGTATGCACACGACACACAGTGACCACGTGCAGCTGGCAGCTTGGAAGGGTGCTTTATTTTGCTCCAGTACAGATTCAATCCAGTTCACAGAGAACAGGTTAGTTAATACACATCTTCACTTCGTAGGAGAATCACAGAATTATTGAGACTGGAATAGACCTCTGAGATTATCAAGTCCAGCCTATGACCTAACACCATGACATCAGCTAGACCATGTCACTAAGTGCCACATCTAACCTGTCCTTAAACACCGCCAGGGATGGTGTCTCCATCACCTCCCCGGGCAGTCCATTCCAGTGTCTAGTCTCCCTTTACGTGGGGAATTGCTTCCTAATATCCAATCTAAACCTTCCCTGGTGCAGCTTCAGGCCATGCCCTCTTGTCCTGTCACTAGCTGCCTCGGAGAAGAGCCCGACCCCCACCTGACTACAACTGCCTTTCAGGTGGTTGTAGAGAGTGATAAGGTCCTCCCTGAGTCTCCTCTTCTCCAGGCTGAACAACCCCAGCTTCCTCAGCCTCTCCTCATAAGACTTTCCCTCCAGTCCCTTACCAGTCTTGTCGCTCTCCTCTGGACCTGCTCCAGCACCTCTATCTTTCTTGAAGTGAGAAGCCCAGAGCTGCACCAGTACTCAAGGTGAGGCCTCATCAGTGCCGAGTATAGGGGATGAGTTACATCCCTAGTCCTGCTGGCCAAGATGCCATTGGCCTTCTGTGACACCTGGGCACACTGCTGGCTCATATTTAGTCGGCTGTCAACCAGCACTCCCAAGTCCCTCTCTACTGGGCTGCTCTCCAGCCATTCATCTCCCAGTTTGTAGTGCTGCATGGGGTTGTTGTGGCCAAAGTGTAGGACCCTGCACTTGGCCTTGCTGAATCTCATACCATCGGCCTCAGCCCATCAACCCAAACTGTCCAGGTCCCTCTGCAGCATCTTGCTACCCTCCAGCAGATTGACACTCCTCCCCCAACTTGGTTTCATCCACAAATTTACTAACGGTAGACTTGATCCCCTCATCCAGGTCATCAATAATGATGTTGAATAGAACTGGGCCCAGTATTGATTCCTGGGGGACATCACTGGTCACTGGACATCACCTGGATGTGGCATCGTTCACAACCACTCTCTGTGCCCAGTCATCCAGACAGTTTTTAACCCAGTGAAGGGTGCACCTGTCCAAGTCATGGGGCTGCCATCTTTTCCAGGAGGATGCTGTGGGAGACTGGATCAAAAGCTTTGCTGAAGTCTAAGTAGACCACATCTACAGCCTTCCCCTCATCTACCAGGTGGGTCACCCAGTCATAGAATGAGATTAGATTGGTTAGGCAGGACCTTCCTGTTGGCTGGGCCTGAACCCCTGGTTGTCTTGTACATGCTTCTTGATGGCACTCAGGATGATCTGCTCCACAAATTGGTCAGGCTGACAGGCCTATAGTTTCCTGGATCCTCCTTCCGGCCCTTCTTGTGGATGGGCAGCACATTGGTCAACCTCCAGTCATCTGGGACCTCCCTGGTTAGCCAGGACCGGTGATAAATGATGGAGAGCAGCTTAGCCAGCTCTAGCGCCAGCTCCCTAAGCACTCTAGGATAAACCCCATCCGGACCCATAGACTTGTTAGGATCTCAGTGGCACAGCAGGTCACTGCCTACCTCCTCCTGGATTACAGGAGGGATATTCTGCTCCCCAACTCAGGAGCCCTGTTGCCCTGAGGATAGCCAATCTTTTTGTTAAAGACTGAGGAAAAGAAGGTGTTAAGCACCTCAGTCTTTTCCTTGTCTTCCCTTACTATGTTCCCCCCTTCATCCAATAAGGAATGGAGATTTTCCCTGGCCCTCCTTTTGTTACTAATGTATTTATAAAAGCACTTTTTGTTATCCTTGACAGAATTGGCCAGATTAAGTTNGGGCTGCCATCTTTTCCAGGAGGATGCTGTGGGAGACTGGATCAAAAGCTTTGCTGAAGTCTAAGTAGACCACATCTACAGCCTTCCCCTCATCTACCAGGTGGGTCACCCAGTCATAGAATGAGATTAGATTGGTTAGGCAGGACCTTCCTGTTGGCTGGGCCTGAACCCCTGGTTGTCTTGTACATGCTTCTTGATGGCACTCAGGATGATCTGCTCCACAAATTGGTCAGGCTGACAGGCCTATAGTTTCCTGGATCCTCCTTCCGGCCCTTCTTGTGGATGGGCAGCACATTGGTCAACCTCCAGTCATCTGGGACCTCCCTGGTTAGCCAGGACCGGTGATAAATGATGGAGAGCAGCTTAGCCAGCTCTAGCGCCAGCTCCCTAAGCACTCTAGGATAAACCCCATCCGGACCCATAGACTTGTTAGGATCTCAGTGGCACAGCAGGTCACTGCCTACCTCCTCCTGGATTACAGGAGGGATATTCTGCTCCCCAACTCAGGAGCCCTGTTGCCCTGAGGATAGCCAATCTTTTTGTTAAAGACTGAGGAAAAGAAGGTGTTAAGCACCTCAGTCTTTTCCTTGTCTTCCCTTACTATGTTCCCCCCTTCATCCAATAAGGAATGGAGATTTTCCCTGGCCCTCCTTTTGTTACTAATGTATTTATAAAAGCACTTTTTGTTATCCTTGACAGAATTGGCCAGATTAAGTTTTGAGCTTTCACATTTCTAATTCTCTTTCTACATGACCTTACAATATCCTTAAACCATTCTTGGTTCACCTGCCCCTTTTTCCAAAGTTGACACACTCTTTTTTTTTTTCCTGAGTTCTTGCAAAATCTCCTTGCTCAACCAGGCCGGTCTTCTACCCCACCAGCTCATTTTTCGGCACAGACAGCCTGCTCCTGCACCTTCAGAATCTCATTCTTAAAGCAATCCCAGCCTTCCCAAGCCCCTTTGCTTTTGAGGATTGCTTCCTGAGGGACTCTCCGAACCAGAATCCTGAATAGACAGCCAGGCTCTATTATGAAAGGTGCATGAACACAGGAGCTCTCTGTCACCAGCTCTTACAGGCAGCATACGCAACTTCTGCCCTAAAAGCATCACGTACAGCACACAGGTTTCACTAGCACCCTGCACAGGAGCACTGCAACATCATCTCTAGAATCACAGGAAAGGAGGATGTAGATCTCAAGGACTGTAAAACTATGTATGTATATATACTGCTTAAGGATTTAACTTTCAAAATCCTGTTTTTGACATTAACTTGAAAATTTGTTTTAAAAGAACATATCCCTGAATAATGCACGTTCTTCATTGAGGCATACATTCGAGCTCAGGCTATGGAGAGCAGTCTTCAGCAGCCATTGAGAACTGGATTCTGAGCAGACAAAACTCTCCTAAAACCAAGTCTCTATGAGCTGCAGTAGCAGCTAATAGAAAGAAGGGCACCTGAATCTCATCAGAACAAAGCAGTCTCCCGTGTTTAACCATTTTATTAGAACCTGGAATAGCAACCAAGTCAAGGATGTTAGCTAAATCAGTTCCTGTTAACCTACCAAACCTCCCTTCCTTGTTAGACACAAGGTCTGGTACCCTCATGAGGCTTTGGGTTTTTTAAAGCACAGCATAGGGTTCATGACTCCAAAAGCTCACCCAGCTCCCCTGCACATCTACCTATCAGGTGGCCTACCAAAAGACACTGTTGCTCTTCACAAAACCTTCACTACTTACACCATAGTTGACACACCCAGTACAAATTCTTCCCATGACTGATAAAGGTTCTTTAAGCAAAAGAAAGCTGGTAACTGCCTACAGTATTTGTTTTATGTGAAAAAAAAAAAAAAATCTCAATTCCTCTTTCCGGGTGGGATTAAAGGATGACTTCTTTTAAACCATACTGGCTGTAAGTGTGACAAAACCCCCGAATCCTCCACAACCTAACATGAAACCAGCAGGAACATAGGAAATACAGAATGAAGATGAGAGGACAGGGAAGGGACTATGAAAGACACTTACAGTCTGAGGCACATTTCAAGCAGCTTAGATTTTCAAAGCCACTTTTTAAGTTCTATGCACTTAACTTGCTCCTGAATGCTCTGCTGTTTTTCTGACCTTTCCACTTAATCACCCTCCTCTCAAAGAGCAGCAGATAATGAGAAAACAGATCACAGGAGAAAAAGACAAGGAGAGCAGTGAGGTGGCAGATATGATTGAGTACAGAGAGTATTCCATAACCTGTTAAATCTAAGAGCAACACAGCAACTTTCAGGTTTTCCTCCACTTAAAGCAATCACCTTTTGAAATGTTTAAGAGAAAATGTCCGAAGTTCACGCCCAAGCTCCTCAAAGTTTTAAACACAGCATCTTACAACCAAGAGAACACGGTTTGTCTTTTTATTTGTAAACCGGAGTTTGAAGCATCTTACAACATAATTATAATTTCATTTTTCTAAAGAAACAGCATTTAAGAACTGAACGAACAGTGTACCATTACATGTTAAGGACTATATCTTAAAAAACTTTATTCAAAAAAAGGTTATATAGGTACGATGATTTTAAGTTATATTTTAAAGTCAACTACTTAAGCATCTAAATGATTGAAAATGAAGTGCAAAACTGGAAGTCCAGCCATAGGTGAGGCTGTAGAGTTGTGCTCAAATAGAAGAGGTGTACCCATGGTGGGCACAGTTGTATCCCCACAAGTGAACTCAGTGTCTCAGCCATGAATCCTGCAGATCTGAGTGACGTCGCTGCTTAGGTCAGTTTGATCTGCTTAATATAAACTCTCCCTTTCTAATAAGAAGGATATTAACTAAAGCTTTCAGTTAAGCAATAAAACTTTTCTAATTAGCAACAAAAAATAAAAATGACATGCTTGCTCTGTTTCAGGCACTTTCAAGATCATAGTTTATTTACTGTAGGTAAAAAGCTAGTATACAGATTAAGGGATTCCTTATATTTCAACTCTACAGTTATACACCATCTAGTATTCTTGCTCTGAATATTAACCAAAAAAGTTTCTAACACCTGTAAGCCCCACTATAAATCTGCATTGTTATGAAGGAAAAAAAAAAAAACAACCCACAAATCAATGCTTAATTTTTTCAATGCATATTTACACTGTGAAACCAATGGGAGATAACAAGCAGTGGCAAAGAGGCGATAAATTTTAAAGAGCCAAGAGTTATGTCTTTTTTTTTCTTACAATACTGTGCTAATCAGCATAACTGTATATAAAAAAATAAAATATAGCAGAGCGTTCCCTTACAGAAATCTTCATTGTCTGGTGTCTTTACTTGCTAACTGTTTACATGCAACACCTGCCAGGACTGATTTTTTTGTATTTAAAGTGTAACACAGATTATGAGATTTAAGAGACAAACATTAATTTGTGTACAAAATTAAAAGCTGTACTCAGGAACTGTACTGGTCACGAGCCTCTTCCATTCAGGCGGGGGAAAAAATAAAAAATACAAACAATGACAGAAAATAGGCTCTTTCCATACACTAATTAAAGGCAATGCAAAGACTGAGAATACCTGGATGGCAAACTCTGGAGACACTGGAAAGAAACAGCTCTCACATACACGCTCTTTACAGGAGGCCTTTCCTTCCATCAAACAGCCATGGCTGACAGCAATTAAGGGGCACCAGGTGTGCAGTAAGTAGATCTTGCAAAATACTAAGATGGGGCAGTTAATATACATTTGAACTATATATACAATATAATGGAATGCATCCCATCCCAAAACTGGTTTATGAAACAATTGGACCTTTCTATACTAGCCTTATGCCTCAGCTATCCTTCTGATGAAAACGAAAATACACAAGAGACTTGCATGAAAAGTAAAATTTGTGGGGCATTTTACAGGAACTATTGACAAAGCTGCTTAATGGCATTTCTGCTTTTAAAGATATAATTTCTGCTTTTGTTAGATATAATTGAAACAACATCTGTGTATAAAATGTCCCGGCAGACACTTCAACATGGAGCTTTGGTGATTTAAAAAGGCCCTTTTTAATCTGTTATGAATTGTACTGCAGAAGCATGGATGCATGCACACATCTGTGTCAGCTGAGACTAGTGATCCAGCTGCATGCATGTTTCCTCCTTGAGGTGCTTTCCGTGCTAGACTACTTCAATAACAATAAGATGAAAAACAGATTAAACAAAGCATTTCAGATAACTCGAATAGGAAATGGAATGCCAATATGGCAGTAAAACCTTTTTCTGTTGTTTTTAAGCAGGAAGGTCTCTTGTACCAGCAGAATCCTGTATACAGATACACAAAAGAAGGAGGGAATACACCACTTAAAATTCCCATTAAACAAGAGCCAATTCATCATGTGAAAAGGTACAAATTACAGAAAACATGAATAGTCAATAGAAGAGAAACAACTGGTTCACATGAAAGAAGAGAAAACACTTCAGTCTGAATGCAGTTATTTTGTGAAAGCTGCTACAACAGCCCACAGAACCTCATTCGTGTTGGCTTTCATACATTCAACCTCAGGGTCTAAATCCAGAAGCTGCCGCACTCTCTTTGTGGCTAAATCATACTGCTCATCCAAAAGGGGGGCAAAAGCGTTCTCCAGAACATCTGAAGCATGGGCTAAATAAACAAGTGCCAGCAAACGCTTGTCCATGCGGTGAGGATCATTCACCCATTTGTCAAGAACTGCTTCTTGAACCTTCTTGATGAGGCGCTGTTTGATATTGTTGTTGGTGAGAGGGTGCGTAGTCATGTCAAAAAGAAGGAAGTTCTGTTTCTCTGTTGTCAATACACCTTTTTCCACTAGATTTTTAGCTAAGCGTTCACGGACATTTCGTAGTTGGTAGTGCAACTTCAGTGGGTTCCATGTTTCACCTAAAAACGCAAGCAAAAAACCCAACAATCAGGCAAAGTGTAAGCTGTACTATTACAGTGACTATCCCCACCCCTGCTGTGGTGCAGAATGAGCTGTCAAATTATTGTAGCTAACTATTACACTAAGGTACTGTGCTAATGCCAGCACTTCTCTGGTCTCTGACCTACCCAGATATAGGCATAGAGGCAGAGACCATGGGAGCCTCCTTGGAGAAACTTCAGTGCACATTTACAATCTGGATGAAATGCTAGCTAAGCCTTGTCTTTATTAAGGATATGACAAATAAGGAGTCTTGTACCAAACTAAAAAAAACCCAGACCAAAACAAACCCAAAATCAATCATGAAGAAAGTTTACTTTTAATAAAAATAAATATAAGCATCTCCTCCAATCATAGAATCATAGAATGTTTTAGGCTGGAAGGGAGTTCTACAGGTCATCTGGTCCAACCACCCTACACAGGTCAGGTTGCTCAAAGCCCCATCAAGCCTGACCCTGAATGACTCCAGGGACAGGGCCTCCACCACCTCTCTGGGCAGCCCATTCCAGTGATCTATCACCCTCATGTTAAAGAACTTTTTTCTAATATCCAACCTAAATCTATCCTTTCCTAGCTTAAAACCATTACTCCTGGTCCTATCATTACAAACCCTTTCGAATAGACCTTCCCCTGCCTCCCTGTAGGCCCCCTTCAGGTACTGGAAGGTCACTCTAAGGTGCCCTTGGAGTCTTCTCTTCTCCAGGCTGAACAGCCTCAACTCTCTCAGCCTGTCTTCATATGAGAGATGCTCCATTCCCCTGATCATTTTGGTCGTCGTCCTCTGGACACACTCCAATATGTCCACATCTTTCTTGTGCTGGGGGCTCCAGAACTGGACGCAGTACTCCACGGGAGGTCTCACCAGGGCAGAGTAGAGGGGCAGAATCACCTCTCTCCATCTGCTGGCCACACTACTTTGGACACAGCCCAGGATGTGATTGGCCCATTGGTGGCTCATATCCAGCTTTTCATCCACCAGCACCCCCAAGTCCCTTGGACTGCTCTCCAGTAAATCCTCTCCCAGCCTAGACTGATAATGCTGGTTACCCTGGCCCAGGTGCAGGGACCCTGCACTTGGCCTTGTTGAACCTCAGAAGGTTCATCTGGGCCCACCTCTCCAGCCTAGCCAGGTCCCTCTGGATGGCATCCCATCCCTCTGGCATATCAACTGCACCCCGCAGCTTGGTATCATCCGCAAACTTGCTGAGGGTGTGCTCAATGCCGCTGTCAATGTCATTAATGAAGATATTAAACAACACTTGTGGATTCATCTGCTTCCAGCCTTTTACCATTTCAGAGACTGGAAGAAGTGCCACTGTCTCTTCTGCCACAGAGACAAGTTAGTGCACACCTGCCCCATGCATTTCTGTTTCTTCAGGTTTTTTGTCTTCTCTCCCTTCCTGCCCCCACCAGGTGAAACAGTGACCATGCACTCTGTGTGTGGGGGGTGTGTGTACACACCAGCACATGTCAGGCAGGGGCTTGAAAGTTTCTGTAAAAATTGTTTCCAATGCCTTTTGTTGAGGCAGAAGAACTGGGCCCTTGACAGTGCATGACTGTGTGTACAAGGAAAGAAATGAAAACAAAATCAGCATCAACGGCTACTGATAAAGCTAAAATTGTTAAGCACTGAAACCCAACTTTGCTTAAAAGTTTACTCAACAAGCTAAAAATCTTAGGTCCAGCCTAAGTATTCATCCTAAGTACTAAAATCCCATCCTGATATAAAAGAGTCTATACCTTTTTAAATGGTGAGAGACAAAACAGCATTAGGTATTTCTTACATAGATGGGGGCTTTCTATGAAAGAGAATATCTGTATCAATCTGTTTCTGTATCAGAAAGCTTTAAAAAAAATCATTGGTTAGCATATAGTAATAGCAACACCACCACAGATTAAGGTTTAACCTACTGTGATGGTGACATACACTGTATTAAAGCAACAGCCAAGTTCAGCAAATAAATGCGGTGACACCAACTGCATAAAGGCAGAGAACCCACCCACCCAGGACTGAACTATACAAGTCCTTACAGGTCCACACCTCATTGAATGCGATTCCCCAGCTTGACCATGAATGAAACAATCACACACACACATAAAAGTAGTTTCCTTACAGCATTTCACAGGGCAAAGGCTATTTCCTAGGCTTTTCTACATTTGCTAGGTAGATGTGGCTATATGGTTATAAGAATCAGTATTGTGGTGACACCTTGTGACCAATCTCCTCAATTACACAGATGCTTGTTCAAACACAGACAGATGCTTGCTACATCTACAGGAAGACCGACATTTTGATCCAAACATTTGTATTCCCTACACTTACTTTCCTTAGAGGCTATAATATAAACAACATCAGCCTGGTAAACATCACCTTACATGTCCATATAAATACTTCCATGATGGCTTAGAACTTTATGTACTGTAACTTCACACAGCATTCTCAATTACAGATAGAGTAGCTGTTGTCCAGGATCAGGGCCCACAGCAAAATTCTGGAAAAGTTTATTAAAAAAACAACCAAACAAAACACCAAAATATCCTTCTTCAAAACGGCAATTCCCTAAACTATGGGAAATGCAAAGAACCCTAATGCCATCCAAGAACTAATAATTAATAACCATAGGTAAGTAAAAATGATTGATCCAACTCTTGGCCACAACACTGATAACTATCCTCCCAGAGCCAAAGCTCAGCAGGGTCAGGAAAACCTTCACTTAGCTCAAAGAAAACCTACAACACTTCATTCATTAGTTGACCTTTTTTGAATCAGCAGTAACTTGATGTGCTCCGCACTGGGAGAGAAGGTTAAATGTCAGCACAAATTATGTATTTGGGACAAGAAAAGTGAATTGGTTTTGCAGGCTATAAAAGTGAAGGAGAACCCAGCGAGAACGGAGCTGCAAGGCCGTGCAGCAGCCATGCCCCCTGCTGACAAGGACAGCTTTGTTCTCCTGTCCAACCCCCTGCCTAACAGCCAAGAGGCAAGAGGGGAGGGATGGACAGGACAGGAGTACCAGCTGAGGTGCAAGGAAGGCTGTTGAAGGTGGTACAGGACACATGGGAAAAATGTAGTAAAAACAAGAAGGCAGAGAAAGGTGGAGAGATTTTGCTCTTTTTTGAAACTGTTACTTAACAGCTGTTAAAAGTAACAGATTTAGACAGACAAATTCAAGTCTCCTTACCCCTACCTCCGGAGTCAAGTTGTTGACTAAACAGTGGAGTTTTTTTCCTGCACTGTTTGTGCAACTAAGTACAGCTCTGATCTACTCCAAGGATTTAATGTGTTTTTACAAAAACAGACAAACCCTGGTGATGAATTCCAGCTACAGAAATAAAGACAACCCACAACAAAATGATACAAGTGCTACACATTAAAAGATGGTCACTGAATTTCAGTTTCATTTATGCATCCTGAGGATACTAATGTTAGTGAGGTATATGAAAAATGTTAATTGCAACTGTAAAGATGAAATCTAATTGACTTTTTTTCAACTTACTCGCTGTAAAGGAAGAGCTGTGTGCAAAGTACTCACCTCAAAGACTTTGTTTTGAACAAAAAGTATCTAACGTTCAAAAATGTTTATTACATACCTCCAATTAATGGAAAAATAGAAGTCCTGACTCGTTACTGTTTCCTTATGATAAATGACCAAATAATCCCCTGTTTTTACACACGAGGTCCTTATCACCTTTCTTCATCAAAAGACCTGAATATTGAACCCATAATTGTATCCTCCAAACTTCCACTAACCCTCATGTCCAATTACAGATAAAGGCAGTTATATCTCCAGGGTGCAGTCCTGATTTACTTCAGAGTTTGTAGAAGGCACCTTTTCAACAGACTTGAGATGTCCTCTGACACTTCCATACAAATCCTTTCTGTATCAAGTTAAGTCAAAAGTAACAGGAACTTATATTTGATTAAAGGCTACAATCAACAAGAGACTACCCTAGAGAACAGACTAATTAACTTTTTTTGCATACTTTCTCCCACAAAAACTTATAGTATAATCTCTGGTGATGCCAGATAATTAGCTTTATTGGAGGAAAAAAGGCAAATACATTATGTCCAAGGCTTACCACTAAGCAGTTCAATCCAATTTTGTACTGTTTCAGGAGGCTGGGTCTCTTTTATGTGTTTCAGAGCTTCATCAAGCAGAACATCCCCGGTAGGAGCATCTGATTTGCAAATCACCTAGGATAGAATAAAATGCAGTCAGTATTTTGACTTAATTCATGGACCATAAGTATCCACCAGTAAAAACTGGAAAAAATCTTCCTTGGTTTTGGTAACAGGTAGTTTAAAAAAATAAGGAACCATCTCTAAGAATATACAACTCTTTAAAATTACCTAGTTGTTAAAAAACTAGTAGGATTTTAATTATAAAGTTATGTTAAGTCTTGGTTTATCTATAACTGAAATTAACCTTGACTAAAACTACAGTATTAACATACTCAATACCTAATGTTTTCAGGAAGGTAATCTACTAACCCAGCTTGCTCCTTAGCTTCCTTCCCAAAACAAAGTATATACTGCAGTGTTAAATTACTCTCTGACAGCAGTCCATTTCACTGCTTAAGTTAATTTATTCAAAATACTGCAGTTAAACAATTAGGCCATGTGAAATTGAGAAACCAATTATAAGCTGAAAAAGCAGGAAAACTATATGTTCTTCTTCCATTCATGGATAAAAATAGGTGCAAGACAACATCTATAGTTTTGTAGCTCTGAAGAAGCTGACCAGCAACACTATGTTCCATTCACTAGCAGTTAAAACACATATTAGACAAAATATGTATGTACTAATAAAGCCCTTAATACACAATAATAAATGCAACATTAAGTTTATTTAGTAAACTTCTAAAATTATTTGAGATCTTCCCTCAGGAAAGCACAGAATAAGGAAAAATATTTCACTGTAACATAGTAAAATTTAAGAATTTAAGTAATTGCTTGTTTACCAGCATAAGCAGTTATATAAACCATGCACAAGTTTTTTTTTCTGCTTAGAAAAACAAAAGCATCGAATGAAAACATACAGATTAAACTAGACAAAGTTGATATGTTTGAATAAAAAAAAAATCTATCTCAATTTAGGAAAAGAATTACTGGTTTCAAAGCTATTTATGAAAAGAACTACATTTGGCAATTAAAATAGCCCTTTATAAGCATCAGGTAAAAAGATAACAGGCAATTGACAAAAAATACACATCAACATATTTCCAGATATACAAGAGAAGAAACAAATGAAAGCGCTTTTTTTTGTAACGCTTCACAGCCACAAAAGTGTCCTGGAAAAGCCTTAACTGTCCTACTGAAACATATCCCAAGTTTAGTTCTGTTCCATAGTTCTAATAAACTTTACTACAAACAATAGAGGAGTACAATACATTTTCATAGGGCATGCAGATGACACTGAAATGAGCTGCAATTTTAGACAGCTTCATAGAACCATAGAATCGTTTAGGTTGGAAAAGACCTTTAAGATTGTGTCCAACAATTAACCTAAAACTCTTATCAAGTCCACTGTTAAACCATACCCCAGCTTCAGTACTGGTAAGATGATCATAGAATGGTTTGGGTTGGAAGGAATCTTAAGGATGACCTTGTTCCAACGCCCCTGCCATGGGCATGGACACCTCCCACTAGACCAGGTTGCACGAGGCCCTATGCAACCTAGTCCTGAACACATTCAGGAAGTGAGCATCCACAGCTTCCCTGGATAACCTGTGCCAGCGTCTCACCACTCTCACAGTGAGGAACTTCTTCCTTACATCTAATCTAATTTTTCTCTCCTCCAGTTTAAAGCCCTCATCCTATCACTACAAGTCCTTGTGAAAAGTCCCTCCCCAGCTTTCTTGTAGTCCCCCTTCAGATACTGGAAGGCCACAATAAGGTCTCCTCAGAGTCTTCTGTCCAGGCTGAACAACTCCAAGTATCTCAGCCTGTCCTTGTAGGAGAGGTGTTTCAGTCCTTCGATCACCTTCATGGCCCTCCTCTGGACCTGCTCTAACAGGTCCATGTCATTCTTGTGGTGTGGGTTCCAGAGTTGGATGTGGTACTCCAGGTAGAGTCTCACCAGAGTGGAGTAGAGGAGCAGACCTCTCTTGACCTACTGGCCACGCTGCTTCTCATGCGCTCCAGGATATGGTTGGCCTTCTGGGCTGCACTTGTACATTGCTGGCACATGTTGAGCTTTTCATTAACCAGCACCCCCAAGTCTTTCTCCTCAGGACTGCTCTCAATCCACTCATTGCCCAGCCTGTATTTGTGCTTGGGATTGATCCAAACCAGGTGCAGGACCTTGCACTTGGCTTTGCTGAACTTCATGAGGTTGGCATGGGCCCACCTCTCCAGCCTGTCAAGGTCCCTTTGCATGGCATCCTTTCTCTCCAGTGTGTCGACCACACTACACGGCTTGGTGTCATCCACTAACTTGCTGAGGGTGCACTGAATCCCACTGTCCATATCACCAACAAAAATGTTGCACCGGTCCCAGTACCAAACCCTGAGGAACACAGCTCTTCACGGGTCTCCACTTGGATATCGAGTTGTTGACCACAACTCTTGAATGTGGCCATCTGCCCAACTCCATATCCAATGAGCAGTCCATCCATCAAATCCATGTCTTTACAGTTTAGAATGACCACAAACTGGAGATGTGTACAAAGTCAATGAGATGAGATGTAAATAAAAATTACTGGAGAGATCTTTGTGAACACCTAACAGGTCACAGCTATAATACCATTTTCAATTTAGATAGTGTATATATAAAGCACAGAAGCTAAGATTTTTTAGTAAAAATCAGCAAAAATGGACCAGTTCACAATGCTAGGCTAAATGACGCAAGGTTTGTTTAGATCTAAAAAGAGAGCATGCAAGATATTTTTACAAAGAGTGTATCAAGCAGTAGTTCAGGGTGCTCACTCGGGGAAAACTAAAAGGTACCAGCTTATTCTGAAAATACAGAACATGCAGGATGTACTGCCAAAAACTTCAACAGGCAAATTAAAACCTAGGGTGGTGCTGAACTGCATTTAGTGGAGAATTTTAAGACTAAACATCTGCCAGGGAGAGACCAGAGAAACCTCATTACCTGTTACTGCATCAGGATTAAATGGTCTCTTGAGATACTGTCCAGGTCTCCATTTTGGGGAGCTGGAGATCACTCCAACCATAAACCTCAGATACTTGGTTTTAAGAACACAACCACATTTTAATCCAGATAATCCCTATTTAAAATGAAACACACAATGCATATTTATCTCTCTGATTTACAAACTTGCACCACAGCATCACTCAAAAATTCCATCAGCCACACAATGATGTCTTCCAGCCTTCTATCAATATTCTGAATTTTTGAAGTATACAGGAGTATTGTTCAAGTTGGGTTTTAAGCTGCTAGACTGTGGCTATTAATAGCCACCTTTCTGATATTCCTTTCATAATTAGCCCATAAACACCCAGCTTATTTATCTTTATTTCTTTTTAAAAGTGACATTCCAGCAGTATTTTAGTTTCTTTGAAGTGCCCCCTATGATTAGTTTCACATTAACCTTAGCTACACTGGATCATTCCAGCCTGCTGTTGTAACCTACTACTCACCACCTCATTCCAACAGTTAAGATGTGAAGTCATCCTTTTGACCAGCATATTATTATAGGAAAAAAACCCCAAAGCAAACAAACCTCACTGAAGAGACAAAAAAAGTGCTTTTAAGTATGAACCCCCCCCCCCAATACGTATATCCCTTAGGTTCAGAAAACAGCTTTCCTTGCTTGAGGTTAAGACACTTTTTCCTACCACTGCAAAGAAGTCAAGGAAGCTAGCCTGAATATAATGCACCATGACAATATGAGCCCAAACAGAGTCACTTGGAGGGAAGAGCTGTAAGGAGCACAGACTCCCCATTCAACTCAGTCAGCACTCCATAAGCTTTCATGAAGCCACAATGCAGAGCGACTGTTTCCAAGTTTACTGTTCCCTGCAGTCAGACCTACAGTGATGTTTCTTCTCACTTTTCTGTCACTGCACAGATTCTTATTATTCTTCTGCTCAAAAGTATTTTGGATCACACTTCTATCGTATTTCTTTCCCTCTCCCTTCAGAGCACATGGAGATAGGCAACAGCTGAAGCCCAGCCACCACTCTGCTATCTTCATGGATCTGCTCTTTCTTGAAGGACTTATTGATGAATGCTTCTTGGGTAACTCTTCTCATAACAGCACAAGAAGCGTGGGAAATCAAGCGAGCTGGGGATCTTGTGAATTAAATTACCACAGAAGTTCAAGCACCCTCCAGGGGGATTGTTTTTTCCTCCAACAGAGGAGATAAGGTAGAGAAAGAAGCTAAGATCCTGGTTCTTCAGAGATCATAGATCATAGAATGGTTTGAGTTGGAAGGGTGATGAAGGCCCTTAGTCTTATTGCAAAGAAATCTTTCCTTATTTCAATTTTTCAGTGATTTATCAGGTACTAGACTTGCCTTGTATTTAACCACTGAGGAAATTTCAACTATAAAGAATATTTCATTTGAATTTTCAACCATGCAGCTTTGCAATTGAGCAATATTAAGGATTAAGCACTTCTTCACTGATTTAGAAGTAAATTTCATTATTTAGTTTTAATACAAAAATTCACTCACACATGAATCACTCATTTGTCAACTATAAAATAGTGAAGTTAATCCACCAAAGATCTGTTTGGTTGTCTTTTGTTTTTAAGAACTCTAATGATTTGGTTTGCTTTCTGAGGCTATAAGGCAGCAATGAAGTACCATCTTCTATCTTTAAGAGCCACCAGTCTTAGAAATTATATATAAACATCAACATTCATTTATTTGTTTCTAAAATTTATACCAGTAGATAGAACTCCAAAATGATGTAATGATTACATACTCTTCAGCCCAATTGTGTTGGATTTGTGTCCAGCAGGGTTTTGGTAGCGCAGGAAGGGCTACTCAGACAGCTCTTGTAAGCAGCTTCTAGAAGCTTTCCCAGCTCCAAGTCGGATCCACCTCTGGCCAATGTCAAGCCAAATGAGCACCTCTGAGATAACACTAAGAGGGGAAAAACCTGCTGGGCAACTTCCTGAAGAGGAGTGGGACGTGAGGGAAACAACTGTGTGGACACCAAAGTCAGTGAGGAAGGAGACGGGGAGGTGTGCTGGAGCAGAGATTCCCCTGTAGCCTGTGGTGATGACCGTGGTGAGGCAGGTTATCCTCCTTCAGCTCATGGAGGTTAACAGTGGAGCAGATATCCACCTGTAGCCTATGGAGGACTCCACTCTAGAGCACATGACTGTACCTGAAGAAGGCCATGACTCTGAGGGAAGTCTACACTGCAGCAGTCCATTACTGGGAGGACTGCACCCTGTGGAAGAGAACCATGCTGGAGCAGCTTGTGAAGAGCTGCAGCCCACGGGAAGGACTCACGCTGGAGAAATTTGTGGAGGACTGTCTCCCACAGGAGTGATGCCATTTTGGAGTTGGGGATGAGTGTGAGGAATCCTCATCCTTTTGTTCTATTTTCTGCTCCCCATCTCACCAGGAAGGGGTAGGAGTGAGCAAGTGGCTGTATGGTGCTTTGCTGCCAACTGGGTAGGCCTAAACCATGACACAAATTTACAAGGATGTTACAAAATAAAACGTCATGTTGACTTTCAAAATTTCACTAATATCCATCAAGTTGTTGCCTGCCAGTTTCAGTCTCATTTATTTCTCTATAGCATACAAGCATGGATTTAATGCATCTTGATCTATTCTGAAGTTCTGTTTTAGAAACTGCAAAAAATTATTAGCAAAGATCCAACTGATTTAAGGCCTGAAGTGGAATTCACTGTAGCTAGCAATCTTTTAAGTCAGCTGCATGACCAAGGCCACAGTTAACTGATAATAAATCTGCCCTAAGAACCAGTTCTAACTTCTTTTTTTCACCCTATTTTTTGTGCCAGTCTCACTTGTACCCCATATGACAATAAGGTCAAGAAAAGTCCTTCAAGTAAACACTAAACTGACCAAAGAAGTGAATTAGTTTCAATCAGAGGGGTTACCTGACATGGCTGCACAAATGCGATTAACAACCCAACAGAGACTCCAATAATCTTCACAAAGACAGGACTAACCCTTCTCAGCTGCAACATATGCTGAAGTGTCTGAAGCCTGAAGTCCTCCCTCCAGACCATGGCTTGAAGATACAAGGGTTTGATTCACAAGCCTAAGCTTAGAGTTTTAAGGAGGTTTTACCTTCCCACAAAATCCAAGGACAGAATGGGGTGAGGAGGAAGAAAGGCTAACCTGAGAGGCAGAAGCTATTGAAAATGGTATTGCCACTGAATCACAACCATGGATAAAAGTAGACTGCTCATTCCACTCACTAAGCGCAATATTTAATTCACAGAGAAAGCTGAGGGCAAGGGGAGCAAAGCCTGCAAGACAGGCACAAGGAGAATACTTTGGGAGAGTTAAGACACTTAAATCTAGCTAACACAGAAACAAATTGAAATTTGGTGTTAACACAAAACTTAAAATAAGGTACAAAACACGTACTGTTCATAAGAATGATTTCTAAACAGAGAGGTGGTGCATGGGGAGGAAAAAAATCTAACGTATATCAGCAGTTGGGGATTTACTTTGGAAGAAATTACTTAAGCAGGAAAAAAATCTTATTTTGAATTTGAAATTAAAGCTTTTTTTTCACAGAATCCTCCTGCTTGCAAGAAGAAATCTCTCAACTGCCTTATAACAAACCTTTAATATCGGTAGCTTCTAGTTCTCCCTAAACAAGGGTGGAGGGGGAGAACACACACACACACGTACCCACCCCTAAAAGGGCATGATAAAATTTAACAAAAAAACTGAACAAAACCCCACCAAAATAAAAACCAACACAACCTACAACACAATTAAACCACCACAACAGGCAACAATGATTTTGCTTGTATTGTTTACTGAAGAATCACACAGGTTATTTTTCCATTTCAAAAAAGAACTTAAAATTTCAGGTAGATAAGAGTTGACAAGGTATGCACAGAATGTAAATAACTGCTAAAGAACATTCCTGAATGCCTAAGGAGCCAAAAGATCTGGAGGAAGAAAAAAAAGTGCAAACTAATCAATGTTCAGTACACTTAAATGAAGCTAAAAGAAGTAGGAGCTGTTTGAACAGAGGTTTGATTCTTCAGAATGAGAAGGAAAATAGGAGAAGGCTGGGGAATTTGTAGCTTTCCTTTAAAAACTTCAGCAGAAGGTAATACTGACAGGGAAACGTGCCATAAAAAGTGAATTTATCTATGGTGGACAGACATTTCTCCATGTTTTCAGTAAGTTTTTTTTACAATTGTCCTCTAATACTGATGAAGCAAAAATTCTTCAAACAGCATGACTTTGCACATTTTGTATAAAGAAAAATCCAGCAGCAAAATAATAAATTAAGACCTCAAATCTTTAGCCTAATTCAATAAAGGACCTTAAAAGTCTGCCCATCAGTCAGTGAGCACAACAAATTTAACATACCAGTCACAAGCTTTAACTAGATACAGTTTTGTGTTCTCAGGGGCCCAAGGCACAAGGATTGTTTCCTTCCCGTGCACTGCAAGCAAAAACTGCAATGTGGTGTACACCAGAATTAAACTGGCGGCTTGCAGGATACATCTGGCAGGCTGTCAGTTAGCCATTCCTTTCAGCCTCAACCCACATCTCACCAACATTGCAAAAGCCAGTTCCTTCAGCAGGTTACAACCAGTGCTACTGGCTTTCAGCAGTAGCTGCTGTCACCGCATCCTGGCCAGACCTACATCCAACTGTTTGTGCAAGGTTTGCAACAGCAGCAGGAACACATCAAGAGAACAACCAGGAGCAGAGAACCAGTACACAAGGTTTTCTGAGGCACTTCAGCTTGCCATTTAAACATTTGTCTATGTTTAGCCCATATCCAGAGCTATAGCAGTTGTGCTATCTCCCAATGATCTCTCCCCTGCTGGGAAGGGCAATCGGGAAAAGGAGAGGAGTCTCACTGGTTGAAATTAAAATGGATTTAATTTAATAGTAAAACTAATATTAATACTAATGCCAATATAAAGTATAGAAAGTTATACTCAGCCCAGTGAATGTACAGCAGTCACAATAAATAGGAAAGAAGGCCTCAGGAGCAAAATGGTAAGAAAGCCCCTTTAGGGATGTGGAGAAGGAAGAGGAGACCCCTCCAGCAAACCTTCCCCTTTATACTAAGCATGATGTTTATGGTATGGAATACACCTGTGAGTCAGCTTGGGTAAGCTGCCCTGGCTTTTACCCCCTCTTCCCACACTTAAGCTCTTGGCTGACTGGAAACTGCTAATGGCCTGCATACCATGGCTGGCCCAAAAAACACAGGACAGTATTTTTTAACACTGTGCATCCTACTTAGGCCACTACTCAGAGTCCTTATCCCCATGTAAAGGCAAGAAAACCCCAAAACACCAATCTTTTTCTTACAACCAGTTGTAATTTATAGCTACTGTATTGCCTGTATTGTATTTACACAAAAGTAAATGGGATCTTTTTCCTTCACTTACCTTTCTAGTTAATAGACTTTTGCGCCTCATTCCACAAGCCTCTAACTGAAGACGCCCCCGCAATGCCAATTCGATTAACATACAGCCACGCAATCCTGAGGAGATGCAATCATTCCAGAATGATGTGTAACCCTGTGAAGAATAAGACAGTAAGATTATCTCCATCTCCACCTGAAAGCAAACAGAAAAAACGCTTACTAGATTCTCTAAGCAGTTCTCCTGCCTTTATACACTTCTGAAGCAGCGTCATTAGTCAACTACCATTCCTGTACTGAAAATATGAAAGAGAAACAGATTCATCCCCTACTAGTTTTGTCACTTACTCTCTGCTCTTTGAAGAAGAGGGAAACCTCAGGAAAGCGATTCAAAACAGATCAGCGAGATATCAAGAGCTGTGAGATATAAAGTGTAGTTTACACATAGTCAAAATAAACTTACTACATTTTAAGACATCAAGTGTTTGGTATCATCAACATCATGCAGGCTTATCTGCGTTTCCTGAGAAATATTAACATGATTTTACATCCATAAACAATATGGCACTGAAAGAATAATAACCTGAAAATCAATACTAAGTAAAATATGAAGTATACCGAAAACATAAATGTGGCAATCACAAAGCACAGAACAGGTTCTTTTAACTTGAATAGAGTAAACCAAAAAACAAAAGTTTTCAAGCAAATATTTTTAACAGCTACTATTGTTCAAATCCTTTGAAAATAAGCATTTTTAAAGCTTGATGCATATCGTTCTTACAGACTGTGAACCACATTTATTCTATAAACCACACCATTTCTACCATGCATTTTCATCTATATATCTGCATTGTTAGCTGTCTGCTGAAATGGCAGAACAGAGCACTTGACACAATACATCTATACTTGGTATCTAGAAATACATGTATTGTCTTTTGTATTCCACTGTGTGACAATTATGACCAGAAAAATCTTATAAAAAGGATTCTGTTTTACCTACAGAGTAGCCAACACAATTCTTGCATGTTTTTTTTGGTATTTAAATATCTAACACAAAACAAAATCATTCTGATAAATGTTTCGTCTTTTGAGAAATGATTGCAGAAACACTTAATATGATCCAGAAAGACCATCCAAAACTCCTGAGGTGATGCATCTCTGAAAATAACCACTTTGGGATACTTTAGAGATAAGTGTTACAAACAATGAAGAAAAAAAACCAGCACTCCTTTTCATAAAATTTATCTTAACTAATAACAATGACTAGCTTAAATCAAGCGCAATTTAGTTCTATTCTATTCACAGATAAAAATCTGTCAATGTATAGAGATACAAGCTGCACATATATTAAGCCCACAAAACTTACAAATCAGTCCCTAATACGTGCCATTAAATACAGATTTCCAGGAACACAGTAACATTTGTTTCCACTTAGCACTTAGCCATTTTCAAGAGCTGTATTATGGAGATGACCAATACTTCCGAGAGCTCTACAAAAGCTCTGAATTATCTAGAAAGTAACTACTGAAGTACGTCCCACACTTATTTAAAATGTCATAAAACTTAAGGTTGGAAAAGCATTTGAAAAGTTCTCATCAGCCTTCTAATCAGAACCTTCTATTCCCATAAGTCAACCATTCTGTAAATTAAGATTTTGGTTAGCACCAGAAATTTCTTTGCCAAAGAACACACAAGATAAGGTGTGGTATTTGCTTGATAAAAAGAAAAAAAAAAAGAGATTACGCTTACATTCCACTATTTCCAATCAAATAGTCTCTTTACATAGTATTTTTTAAAATCAGACAACACATATGCAAACTAAAAATCTATTGTGCAAACTTACAGCTGTGGCACAGCAAATATACACTTATTTCTATTAACAAAAAGTGTTATATTATTATGCAAACAATTAAAGAACTGATTTTTTTTCCTTTGTTTACTAATGAAAATTGAATTTGAAGTATTTTTCTATGAAGTGATATTAACTACATTACTTCTAGCAGCAGCTCCCAGATGTAACTCCCCTGCTCCAACAGTTATTCAATATATATGGCCACAGGCTGTGGGCTGAAGAGAAAGAGGATCACACAATAATTTGGGTTGGAAGGGACCACAGGAGATCTCTAGACCAATCTCCTGCTGAAAGCAGGTTCAGCTCTGAAGTCAGGTCAAGTTGCTCAGAGTTCTATTCAGGCAAGTCTTGAAAACCTCCAAGTATGAAGACATCCAACAGCTTTTAATCAAGTGATCCTGAAAGGCAGCTCAAAAGGATTATATTTTCATAAATGGAACTGCTTGCTCTACTGGGTTAGATGGCACTGAAGTCATGAAAATGTACACTGCATCACCACCTTCTGAGTTTGCAGGCGATCCACTGGAGAAGGAACATCATACCTCAGTACAGAGATTATACTGCTATTAACACAGTGAGGAAGGAAATATTTTAGAACATTCAGTGTCATCTTGAATATTTTTCGATTCATTAAACTGATCCTTCCAGATAGTTCAGGCAGATGCACTGATTGGTTTTGGCACTTACTGCAAAGACCTCAGACAATTGAAGGAACCTTCACAGAAGGTCAGTTTAGCACACAACAATCTAACTAAATCATCCTTTAAATTAACTCGAACTTACTGGCGTAACTGAAAATGAGTACAAGCACACATTTACCTTTGACACTGCAAACAGCTTCTCGACACCTACTTTAAACAGTACAAAGCATAACCAGAAAAAGGTGTGCAAAAGAAAAACAGTAACACTCAGCATTATTGTTTTGCCAATTTCCTGGGTCAGCAGAAAGGACACAGACACCAACAAAAGGCATAGACTTATTTTACTGTCTATTTTCGGAGGGTACAGAAATTAAATAATATGGTTAACAGCAGGGGGGATAAGCAGGGTAGTGAATCTAATCATAGCTACATGAAAGTCACTGTAGTGATTACGAGGGAGATACATTGCCAATTACCCTCTTAATACATTACTCTCATCCAGACTCACAGTCACTGTGAGCCCTGGTTGCAGCAAGGATTTTGGGAACCTCTCCAGCAATGGGGAAGTCCTACGCAGTGCGTCCACTCGTAGGTGAGGCTTTCAAAGTCACTGAAAGCGGGTCCAGCTTTTATACAATTGAATAAGCAATCCCAGCCATCCAATAAACCTTCAAAACTTCAGAAGTGGAACATCTGGTGTCTTCCTCCCTATTAGATTACACCCAAAAAGCCTGTCCAGGGCCTGGGGAGGAACCCAAAGGAGTATCTCATCTATTTTGGTCTTAATCACACATCTCCCAGCACCACACAACCATACCAGGTTGTCTGGTCCCACAGCCTTGCAGCACAACTCCAAATACAAGAAAAATTCCCTGCTGGTCTCTATTACAAAATATACTGTGTGGTTGTGAAGTTTATCCACAGGTCAACTTTAATTTAGTGCCTATGGCTCAGGCCCCCGCACTTCAATTATAAAACTACAGCCTACTGAACAGGCTATAGATATACAGTGAAGAAAAGGAGTGAAAGGGGTAGGGAGAATAATAATATATGGAGAGAGAGAATAGCAATATAGGATAATGTACTATTTGAACAGTCAATTTTTTTCCCCCATAGACAAGTACTAAAAGGTGGTAAGTGAAGCTAGCTCACAGGTTAGAATAGTCAAAGGCCAACTTCTTTACTGTCCTATTCAACTGTTTTTACAGGAAGGCAAAAGTTAAAAATCCTGCAAAAAATGAGTTAAATTCATATGCAATGAAGTTGGACAGACAGCAGTGGATCTGTAAACCTCACAAGGCCTGGGATGCTGCCACCCAGTTGAAGTTGGTGTACACTGGAGGAGTCACCATTCTGTGCATACCCATTCCCTGACCATGGCCTGGTCAGTGCTTGTTACAGGTTATAGAACAAGACAGAGATTTGATTTGACCTTTTAACACTGTTCTTGTTATTACTCAAAATACTTAACAGTCTCAAAACACTCAGATTGAAGATCAAAGTCCACTATTTATAGATGCAAGTCATTCCACCATTTAATGCTCTTAAACAGCACTAGTTTTCTCAGAAATACAACATCAAATATTTTTACTTTATCTGTCTTCCTACAAGTTTTTTCATAAATTTATAAACATCCAAACTCAAGCTGAGCAGCAGGGGAAAAAAAAAAGGTTTTATAAGGCAGGCAATTATTTTTGTCTGACAGCAATCACACTAGAATAGCACTTTAAGCTATGAATAGCTTGCAAGACAAGATCAAAAGAATGTTTACAGCTGTCATGTTTATTTACACAAAAACGTTACAGAAGAATATTTTGTCAGAGCTGACCTAAAAAAATTTTCAGGTAAAAATTAGTTTTGCTAGACCAGCAAAAAGGGAAACGAGAATAAAGTTTTTAACAGAAACTTGTTTCCATATTAACTTTGAAAGTTCAGACTTTCCTCCCAGATATGGCAAAGCACAAAGCTAAGACTAAGATCCTCTTTCTGCTTAAAGAATAAGTTAGCCAAAATCCACATTCATTAGGCCACTTCTCTCCCACCACCCCCTGCAGCATTTATTCTTTCTCTTCTTCTCATGCCAGTTACCCAACTTCCAGCTCACACAATCTTCCTCTTCAGTTAGCCATCACTTGGTGGAAACTCTCACTCATTAAGTAGTCCATCTCCTAATGCTGGCCCTGTGACTCTATCTACCTTATCTTGCACTCCCTGCTTTCACCTTGACTCTTCAAATGCACATCTTGGTCATTGAATTGTGACACCCACTATTCTACAGTAGCCCTCTTCCCCACTTCATCTTACCATGACATGCAAGACATGAATTTATCACTTCCAAATTTATAAAGGTTTGAATTTCTGTGACCCTCACAGATTTCCATATATCTGTTCATACAGATGGTGCAGACAAGATAGGAAAGTATTTACACTATATAAGGTGAGAACAGCCATCTTACATCTTGACAAAGCCATATGATGGATTTGCAGACATACAAACAAGCAATCCTTACCGATATGCTGGGTCTAGCTCTGCTGAGTAAAGCTTCTTCTTACTTACTGAAGGAATACACCAGCTCAGATCTGCATATGAAACAGTGTAAACATATGCTAGGACCATGTCTCTTACAGCTGCTGGCATGCAGAGCGCAACAGAAGTTGCATATTCCACAGAGAAGGAAGGGACAGGGAAGAGACTGAGTGGAAACACATCGCAACATCCTTTCCACGCTTGCCTGCAAGATCCCCAACTCTCAAACTTCACAAAACTATACTTTAAACGGAATAAGATCCTAAAACTTGTAAAAAAGTCCTTGTAAAAAAAGTGTTTATAAGGGTTATGAGAACTCCTGCATAGACAAAGAAATAATGTCATTTTGAAGCTCAGAAATTACCACCCCAGCTGTGAAAAACCTAATGGGATCATCTCTTCTTGCTATAGCCATAGCTAGATGGGCAAACTATATGGAGAGGAAAGATGTATACATTAGCTCTGACAATACCATAGCATTCTGAATTTGGTGGCTATTCAAATGTTTTGTTGAAGCATTCAGTATCAAGTATTACAGAATAAGAACTGTTGCAGAAGTATTAAAGTACACTTCTACAGAACATATTGATTTCCAATATTTCAAGACACTAAATCTTTAAGTTTCCAGGTATTTAAAATCCACAAGTTACTCAAGAGATTTTATAATTCAAAGGATATATACAAAAGGGTTTTTTTAACAGATATACAACTTTCTCCATCTCTGATCCTAAAAGGCACTGCAGTAAATTACCACTATAATTTACTAAGTAAGCCAATGATCAGAATGAGAAGACTGTAACACGACCAGACATGCCTGGAGGTATTTGGCAAAGACCACTGCCAAGCATGTTAGCAGCTTCTACAAAATCGATACTGCTTTAAGAACTTGCATAAAACTTCCAAAACTTCCACTGAAGCACAAAACAGCCAACCTTCATGAAGCAGCCATTCATTATCTCTCTCTGCTTTTCTCAGCTTCCACCCAACCTATACTTCTCTTACTAAAAGCCTTTTCATTTTACACTCAGGCTTTATAGTCCCCCTTAAACCCTCACCTAGCACCCTCTACTGAAAAGCAAAACAAATTATCTAAACTGAACCAAACTGAAATAAAGCAATTAAAGGGGAATCTCCTGAAGGAGAAACATTGCTACAGTTATCCAAGTGTCTGAATTGCTGTTTTCAGGAAATGCCAAATTCTTCTTTTATGAAAGAAAGAGAATTCAAAACTTAGTAAAAAATGCAATTACTGATACTTCTTGTAGGGACAGCAGAAATAAAATGTTGTTTTAACTCTTTCCAGTCATGGTAGCCCCATCAGAAAGGAGGTTGGCCAACTTGGAAAGTAAGAGAAAGCCAAGATAAACAACAATTACAGCTCCTGAGGAGTCTGGAAGCCCTCGTCCCAAGGCAATACATCTG
>VYZX01005360.1:78338-89718 GCA_013401335.1 Brachypteracias leptosomus
CCCACAAGCAGACTGATGCCCAGCCAGTCCCCAGGCAATGACCACCTACCTACCCTCTTCTCCTCCCTTTTTATTGCTGACCATGACACTACACAGCATGGGATATCTGTCTGGGGTCAGCTCTTCTGGCTATCCCACCTCCCAGCCTCTTGTGCACTCCAACCTACTCACTGCAAGGTGTGCAGAGTGAGAAACAGAGGCGGTCTTGATGCTGTGTACACACTGTTCAGCAACAGATAAAACATGGGTGTGTTATCAACAGTTTTGGTCAAAAATCTAAAACACTGGACTATACTGGCTGCTATGAAGAAAATTAACCATATCCCAGCTAGGTCCTGTACACTTGACTTAAATACAGTAAGAAAAACCTAAATCTGGTATGCCCTTCTAATACAGATAAAGCAAGTCTAATATCGGCTAAATAACAGATGGAACTTTCACTTTGAGTCACTAGGCCATATTAAAACTACAATTCCCTCCTTCAGCCTTATAAATACCCTGTATCTGCCCCCAGATACAGGAGGTATCCCTCTCTTCTACTTTTTCTCCTGCGGTGGTGACAATTTAAAACACCGGGTAACGCACTGTTTTATTTCAAATCCGGGAGCTGTACAATGTTTCATTTTGAGGGATTTGCATCTGATCATTAATGTGGATGGACTTCCAGAGTCATGTTTTGTGTGCTTGAAAAAAAAAAAAAAAATGTACATCAATAATATAGATTCCTCTCTTCCTTGTCTAAACTCTCCCTAGTTTTGTTTCAGTTTGCTCCTTTCAGAACAGGTCTCTCACTTGCTTCACTTAGTCTGTTTCTAGAAAATTGTTTGCACCTGAATATCACATAATAATGCTATATCAACATTTTCATTATGAGATCATAAAAATAATTTTACTCACTGCACTGTTCTTATATTAAAAGGAACAAGTTCTTCCATTTAGTACTTAATATGTACTAACTGTGAACTGAAAGTCTCAGCCACAGACTGCTAAAGCAGAAGCCCTATTTAAATATCCAGCACAGGCAAAGTAGTTGTAATTAGTTCTTCNCTGTTACTTTCTAATACACATTCAATACATATATCAACTTATTAAGTCTAACAGCTATTGATTTATTACCTCTAAGAAAATATTAGACTCCATGACACTATGGTACTGCATAATGTCAGAATAAAACACAAAATGGAATTCAGCTTCTGTGGCAGCATTCTCTGCCAAGACCCAAGTTAATTCCCTTTGGCAAGGAACAGCATGGTCTTACCCCAACCAATTCACATTGAGTTGAAAATATAATGCCCAAGGTTAGGGTCTTGCTTAAATAACTCTTAAATAATAGTTTCATTCTCTTCCCTCCTCTATGAGCCTATAAGGTAAGAGAGAAGAAAAGCTTCCACCATTCTAGAATACAAGAATGATGGTAAGCTGAGAACAGGCTTAATTGTTTTTGTCTTCCATGTTTAGGTTTTAAGACAAACAACCCTCAAATGCAAAATTGATTTTTAGTTTTGACAGCAATAAGATTCAATAAAACTTATGATTATCTAGAAAATTATAAAAAGACAAATCCATTTTTCTTATAGAATTGTTTTCAAATCCGCTGTCTGTCAGATTTGGATTTTCACTGCTTCTATATATCAAATTGTTTTAAGACATTTCATTGAAGACATGATGCAGCTTTACTTGACAGGAATGCATTCAGAGAAGGCTACTTTGTATATATCATACAGACATATAATATATGCAATAACCAAAACTGAGAGATTTGTTTTTCAGGTAGCTCTTAAATAAGTACAAAGGAATTTCAGATCTAGTAAAAAAATACAGTCTTATCTATCTACAAAATTGGAAAAAATAAAATGCATTTCCTAAGGCAAAATAATTTTAGGAGACATTCATTCCTTTTACCAGCCACCCCTCAAAAAAACCCCAAAACGATAAAAACAACATGCCCTGAACTTGTGAATATTCAAAATATTAAAGCAAAACAACTGCCAGAAGAATGTTCTGGATTTTCTCACATATCAAAGGATATATATTCAAACTTCAAGTCATTCGCAATTAAAACAATCTGGATTCCTCTTTATGCTCTTCACACTATATTAAGGGTCTATACCAACTCACACCTAGCTATCTCTTCACTGCAAATCTTACCTCTCACGCCATCACCTTCTCAACCCAGAAGGTTCCAGGAACATCTAATGATACATCCTGATCTATGGAACTTTTGAAAATTAGCATCTGTTTAAGAAAGAAAAGCAAGCCAGAGTGCAGAAGTGTTTATTATTGGAATACTACAATGTGAGAAAATTTGACATCTGACTGAGGTCCCTCCTGATTTCCTTTTTTGATGCAATTGAAATAATTTGCCATTTTACTGGTACATAAACCAAAGTCTAGTTATACACAGAAGATTAGGTAGTGCAGAAAACCTCTAAAGTGTTCTGACAGCCAAACACTAGAAATACCTCAGGAAAGCAAGCGTACATATTCTACATAGCACGGTATCTTGACAAGAAGCTTGTCAGGTATTTGATTAACCTGTCACTGCATTTAAGAACAAATAAATAACAAACAGCAACTGCTGTCAGCTGCTGAAAGCACTAAAGCCAAATGCTATTGCCCAGTTTTTCAAGCATATACATGGGCATACATTACAAAGACACATCTCTTCACTAAAATGAAGATAAGAGCTGAAGAGGAGGCAACTAACAGAACACTGCTGAATCCTTATGAGACCACTGAAGAAATCAATACTCGAGAGTCCGATGCTTCATTTAGGAAGAGAAACTTAAAAGCCTAACTTTCAGCATGATTAAGTGTATACAAATGCAGATAATAACTTCAAATATTTGCATGGCTCTTACAAAACTACCTTCCATCAGGGTCAAATCTCCATTTTCCACACTTGGTCCAAAATAAAGAAACCATTAATTTGTTCCATAACCTGCAAATTTATTTCTATGTTACCAGCTATTGTCACTGATAATGAAATCTGACGTATATTTGAAAGAAATGTTTAATTAGAACCGGTGCTTAAATCCTCCACATCAGATATTTCACTCAAAAAGCCACCCACAGCAGTAAGTAAATATAGCAGGATCAGAAAAATAGCTCACACCCTGCCTAGATCTAACAACCAGAAGCTTACAACAGAAACTTTGCATATATTTAGTGTCTCCTAGTGGTGGGCTGACACTGGCTGGCAGCTAAGTCCCACATAACCACTCATCCAATCCCCGCCAAGCAGGGTGGGGGAGAGAAAAGGAAGAACAGAAGTAAAAAAACCCAACATACAAAACTAAGCGATGCAAAACACTCACTCACCAACTCCCCACAAGCAGACTGATGCCCAGCCAGTCCCCAGGCAATGACCACCTACCTACCCTCTTCTCCTCCCTTTTTATTGCTGACCATGACACTACACAGCATGGGATATCTGTCTGGGGTCAGCTCTTCTGGCTATCCCACCTCCCAGCCTCTTGTGCACTCCAACCTACTCACTGCAAGGTGTGCAGAGTGAGAAACAGAGGCGGTCTTGATGCTGTGTACACACTGTTCAGCAACAGATAAAACATGGGTGTGTTATCAACAGTTTTGGTCAAAAATCTAAAACACTGGACTATACTGGCTGCTATGAAGAAAATTAACCATATCCCAGCTAGGTCCTGTACACTTGACTTAAATACAGTAAGAAAAACCTAAATCTGGTATGCCCTTCTAATACAGATAAAGCAAGTCTAATATCGGCTAAATAACAGATGGAACTTTCACTTTGAGTCACTAGGCCATATTAAAACTACAATTCCCTCCTTCAGCCTTATAAATACCCTGTATCTGCCCCCAGATACAGGAGGTATCCCTCTCTTCTACTTTTTCTCCTGCGGTGGTGACAATTTAAAACACCGGGTAACGCACTGTTTTATTTCAAATCCGGGAGCTGTACAATGTTTCATTTTGAGGGATTTGCATCTGATCATTAATGTGGATGGACTTCCAGAGTCATGTTTTGTGTGCTTGAAAAAAAAAAAAAAAATGTACATCAATAATATAGATTCCTCTCTTCCTTGTCTAAACTCTCCCTAGTTTTGTTTCAGTTTGCTCCTTTCAGAACAGGTCTCTCACTTGCTTCACTTAGTCTGTTTCTAGAAAATTGTTTGCACCTGAATATCACATAATAATGCTATATCAACATTTTCATTATGAGATCATAAAAATAATTTTACTCACTGCACTGTTCTTATATTAAAAGGAACAAGTTCTTCCATTTAGTACTTAATATGTACTAACTGTGAACTGAAAGTCTCAGCCACAGACTGCTAAAGCAGAAGCCCTATTTAAATATCCAGCACAGGCAAAGTAGTTGTAATTAGTTCTTCCTAAGTGCTTGGTCTAGATCAAACATTCATCTGGCATCTACCTCAACCTAAACAATAAATGCTATACGTGCCTTCTCCACAGTGCAATACAGAAGACATACTAAAATGGCAACACAATATATAAAGAATGCGCCTCTCATGGTAAAGACTGTCAAATGTGGAAGTGCCACAGTAAAAATCAAGTATCTGATGAAGTAAAAAAATAGTGTGCTGTGCTGTACAAGAATGATTGGCTAAACAAACCTCATGGTATAGCCCATGTACAAAAGACCCCTAGCCTGGCCGTTATGGACTCTGTAAATAATACAACCCATGATGCTATCTAGTAAGACCATAAAGGCAGATGACTAGAAAGTATATGGCAATAAGCAGCTTACAAATGCTTAAAAGAGTATCAGCAATAGAAAGATATGGAAAAAACCCAACAGACTAATTTCCCAGTGCGATGCATAAACCCTGTAACTTCCACAAATAATAAAAGCTAGGAGTGTAACACCTCTCTAATTATAAAGATCTAGATTGCAAGGCATACTATTTTATCACCCTAATGGTTCATCACAAACAGGAGAACAAAAAAAAAAAAAGGGGTTGAAATGCAGTAGTTTAGCATAGGATTTACTGGGGGAGGTGGGAAAGACTTAGTGTGCATATACTGGTCTGCACTCAGACTAACAGCTTAGTCATAGTACCACACACCTTTGTGCTTCCACTCACCCAGGCTTCCATACAGTTCACTGTGAGGAAGAGAATAGTTATGCACTATTTTATGCATAGTCTTGTAATCTGTATGTCTGAAAAGGGTATGTGAAATCACTTTGTAGTGTTTTACGAATATTTCTGAAAGAAAATAAATTACTGAAATTGATTGAAGACCAGTTTGCAAGCCAAGAAAAAAACAGCTGAAAAAATAAGTGCCACATGATAAAGCTTACTATTATTTTTTCCTTTCTTTACTGCAAATTATAAGAAAACAGATTGATAATGTTGTCTATGCAGAGGAAACTGAGGCACACATTTACTGCACACTAGCTTTCCCTTCCCCCAGTACTGCAACACAGAACTGAGTATGTGCTGTAGTAATTATCTGCTCTGTAAGAAAGTTGTTCCTGAATATACTGTGTGCAACACTTAGCCTTGTCAATTTAGCCTTGCAAAGAAGGCCCCGTTACATGTAACTTAACTAATTACGATAAATGCTGCAGTACTTGAACTTTAGGATCAAAGGACACCTGAAATAGTACCACTTTCTCTTTAATATGAAATGTTAGTTTTCAGTTCTATAATTACTTCCCTTCTAGCAATTATAGTAGTACTTTCTCATACATACTTCATGCAAAATTTTCAATAAAACCGGATTGCTATAGGGAGTGGAAGAAAAGTTACAGCTGTGGGGTTCTTTTAAGAGCACTTCAAAAAAACTGAGAAGCATCACTAGAAAGTCTGACAATGTTTTTGTCCTTTCCCTACACTAGACTGACACCAAAGAAGGGACTAGACTACACTTAAGATTATCCATTAATAAATGATATAGATTACTGATCAGCTATGCTGTAAGAACAGGGATGACAACACTAGCTGCATGCAGAACCAGAAAGTATAACCACCATTTCAACACAAAATCAGCTTGTATCCAAAAGGCTGCTTTCAAATCAGCATGTCCTCTAAAGAGCCCAAAAGCAGGATTTACACAGAAGCACAGTAAAGAGGCATTTCACTGAATCTTGTAACACACAGAATTGGGGTATTCCTCCTCCCATACCTGTCGTCTCCTAGCCTGTAATTTATGTTTGGACATTAAATTTTTAAAGGACCAAAAAGCTATGCGCAACTATGAAAGAAAGAATTTTTCACCACAGACATTACATGCTTTGTTGTTATTAGGCCCTGAACATTTGAGAAAAAGCACATCATTGTCAAGGTTTCAACACATTCATACATCATTCTTCAGCTGAAATGCAAATTCCCAGTAGACGCCTCTTCATGTTTCACTCATTTGTCCCAGAAATTTTCCAGCAAAACTTGCAAGCTTTTGAGTTGACTTTCAGACCGTTGCTGAAACTTTTTTAATGAGGGGGAAAAAAAAACCCCAAACCATAAGAAGATACAAAGGCGTCTTCAAAACTTGGCCATTTGTTACACAAGCAAAAAAAATCAGACTTCTGCATCACAATATAAATTTCACAAAGCCAAATCTCAGTATCAGGGAAAATGCAACCTGCATTTTGAACATTTTCAAAATTCCTATTTCTTCTTTTAGAAAAATCTCTGGGATTAAAATATAAAATTCAGTAACAAAACCAGACACCTGTATTTGTAACGAGTAAAGAAACCACACTTTAGCACTGATCTAATCAGCACAAAACAGTCTGAAGCAGGCGAACTAGCTCCCTAATAACTTATTTCAATACAATGAAAGATACATAAGCAGGAGACCTTCATATTAAACTATCTGTACAAAAAGCTATGCTGCAACACTAAATCTTCAGCAGTAAATGAAGTTTCTGAAGGCCAAATAAAAGTAGCAAAGATCCAAAATAATTTCTGTACCTAACAAAGTGATTTAACATTCCTTCTCTCTCACAAACATAGTAGTCTTCAAAGAAAAGGTAAATAAAACCAGAAATATTTACTGTTGCAGTAGACTGCAGTACACCACAATTATTTCAGCACACTTTACATGAGTTTTCTTCCAGCAAGTAAGGAATTAGTTACAGATAAAAAAAAAAATATTTCATCTTAGTAAGTGCCACGTTTCTATAGCTGCTTCAATTTGTTTAGTTGTGGCATACTGTAAAGAGGATAGGAGCAACTGTGTGCATTGCTGTATTTGAATAAAATCCTAGCGTGTACTGAGAGAGAACTCTGAAAAGGAAAGAAAAAAACCCTAATGTACAAAAAACCTAAATGAACTTAAATGGAGCAACAGTTAGAGAGCACAACCACCTAGCAACCTCTCAAGTTTTCTATGGGACTGAGTTACGAGATGTCTGAAGAGCTATGATGAACAAACTAGCCTGTGGTCATCTTCAAGCTGTCATTTAAAAAAACCCCAACTTTTAATATTTATCACTCCCTTTTGAGACTGACGACCTCAGATGCTTAGTAGTTCTACAGAAAAATAACATTTTTTGCTGTGAGTTTGACTTATCCTACCTCACTACTGTTTTTAACCTAATACAGCAGAGTATTTTATTTCAGTGAGTATTTTTTATTCTTATAGCAACAGCCTATTGCACTACTCTAAACAGATGAGCATCATTGCCTTTCGCAGCCATGCTTCTGAAGGGTTTCCAACCCAGCACAGGTGTTCTTGTGAGGCCCCCTGAAGAATTCCAGTAATATATTTTGTTAGTGTGTATTACCTGCTCCAAGGACACCATATCTCTCATGTTATGCAAGCACGCACGTATTTCAGTGCATATCTCTTATAACCTATCTTGACCTTGGAATACAGAAACAGTTGTGTATACACAAAAAATACAAATGGAAAAGGAACCATTGGTGGAAAAAAGCAACCAGTACACACACACACCAAGTACAACCAAATTAGGCCAAATGGGGGTGGGAGGGAAAGCCCACATCCAGGAAGCATGTGTGTGTAAATGCAGTTAATTGTGCCCAAGCATTAAGAATGGGATTGAGGTGTGCTGTGTTTGCTTTAGGGCAGCCAGACATTCCCATTGCTGAACCTATGCCACAGCGACACCAGGTAACAACTCAAAATTTTTGCTGCGGTTGTTAACAATCGTCACACTATCCAGAAAGTAGGATTCACATAAATATCTAACAATCTCCTAAAAAGGTTGAACTCATCAATCCACCAAAGCCTTAATATTCCTGAAAAACTCTCTCCAAAGAGTAAAGACTCTGCCACCTATACTTACAAATTATAAATGGTAGTTCTGTACACGTGAGGCATTTTGTACACAATTCACATTCTGTTAAGCCATATTCACCAGTGCTTAACTTTAGGAAAAAAAAAAAATTACCCCAAAACCTGAAAGCTAAGTTATCAATGCATGTATCAGGGGCTTTTGAGAGAAAAGCTATTTTTAGGGAAACATTTTCTTTGGCCAATTTAGACTCCTTTTTTAAATATTTCATTTATTTATTTTAAACTCAAGTTTAAATTATTTTATCCTGTTGAAATAAACAGGATGCCATCAGTTTTAAATTTACCAGCTTTCAATTGACCTTACAGCACACATCTGCCTTTGCCCTTCCCTGAGACATTGTGTAATTTGACAATTATACTTTAAAGACCTTTTATTGCTCTTCTCTGCTTGTTGTCATGAGAAAGTCTCTCACAAATGTCATGGAAAATCAACCCTATTGGATGTAAAATATTTGTAAAAAGCATATCCAGATGCACAAAGTAAAGAAGTTTTGTTTACTTAGCATTAGAACAATAGAGAAGAACAAAACAAAAAATTTTTTTGCAAACAAGTCTATAGTTTTATTTCCAGTTTTAAAAGAAAAATATGCAACAGAGCAATTTACATAGTATAGCTTGTACACAGGGGTACAAGCAGACCCACAACCAAAATACAAACCCTAGTGATTCATGTCTAACCAAACTCAGAAACAGTGTTTGTTACCATTTCTGCACACAAGCCCCCTACCCTAGAGATGACATTATCATTATTTTTGTCTGATGTCTCAACAACAAAATCCCAAGGGAGTTATGGATATCTCCACCACTGTAATCACTCTATTCCTTTTTCCATACAAAGAAATATTAGATTATATGCAGCATGTGCCACTGCTGCACTTCACAAAGTTAGATGATGTATAATTTCGATGCACACCAGTGCAAAGCTGAATTTCTAAGCCCAATGTTAACTATTATGTAACTTTTATACTAAGAAGGCTTGCACAATATATTCTTTCTAGGCAGACAGAATGCTCCCTACCTTCAAATCTTTATCACCTAAAGCCCACAAATTCAGCAGATTTAGCACACAGTCCTGGGGAAGAAAAAAATATCATCCAGTTTACCCCACCTCCTTCTAGGCAACCCTGCCAGGTATCTGTCTTGTCACATCTAGCCTACTTTCTTGTAACTATTCAGGTATGTAGAAAGAAATACACATATGCACCTGTCTTCAACAGGTGGGAACAGACACCACTATGAGCAGCTACTGAGTATATTGGGATGCCATGGCAAGGTCCACCTGAAAAAATGGGATTACATGAATACAACCTAAAATACACAATCTGAGAGAGAAACAAAATGTTACTGTAGCACGCATATATACACTTACACCCATAGACATTAAAAAGCAAATGTTAAACAGGAAAACTACTCTTTAAACCATTGATTATCAACCAGTAAATTTATTCTAGATGCAACACATTGTCAAAGAACATGTAACTTACCAGCTTTCCTCCCCCTTTATTCTGTCCTCATGAACAGTTTAAAGGGACTTCCACCCAAATCAATGAACTGGCTTCATTAATTTACTTTCCATTAAAAAACCCAAAGTTCCTTAATTAAATTAATACTATAACATATGTAAAATAAAGGCGTACTACACTTCACCATACACCACATCAAATTAAACTGTTTCCCTTATAGGACTGACTTTCTGCAACGCACATGCTTTTTATACTGATTACCTCTTTCAAATGAAACAAAAATTCAACACACTGTAGTACACCTTCCTCAATGTCTGTTATTCACAGTACCATGGCAAATAATTAAGCTATAAATTCCATAAAAACATGCAATTATACAGTATTATTTCCTCATTTTGGAACACTTCTCATTACTCAAGGCCCACTTTTTTCATATATACCTCCCTCCACTTTAAGATATTTTTCACATGCATTGGTGTGGGAAGTCTTAGTAGACAGGGCTACTAAGCATCCTAAAGCACATGAGAACCCTGTAAGTATCACAGAGCCATGCCTGACAAAATGCACAGAAGTAGGTAAGTCTTCCATATTAGACAGTTTCCCATGAATAAGTTGTAGAAAAAGCACAAATATCATAGATCTACCCAGGCCTCCAAGTCAACCATCAACACTGACTAGAGGCTGTGGTCATCATATCCAGGTTCTCATCTTGCCCCAACCCCTGCGCTGCCTTCTTTGAGACTCTAGAAATATGAAAGCCCCTCTGAGCACCCCGCATTTAAAGGGCGACTCAAACTCTGTCAGGCTCCGCCTCCCCAAAATCCAAGCACCTTCCCCACCTCCTCCAAAACACCGACCTTGTTCCAGCATGCGCCCCTATCCCCAACAATACCACAGTCCCTACCCCCAGCAACGCCTCTGCCCCAAACCTAAAGCAACACGCACCCAGCAGAGCCCTTGCCCCACATCCCACCCACGCCCCATACCACTGAGGCTCCCCTCCATAAACCCCCGAATAACCGCTGTCCCCTCAGGCACCCCGTTCCCGCCCCCCTCCCCTGCACCACCGGGCCTCCTCAGCCACCCCTTGCCCACCGCCCCTCACCTCGGCCCACCCCAGCCCCGCCGCCACGGACCCGGCCGCACCTCACGGTCCTTGAGGCCCAGGAGCAGGACCTCCTCCATAAGGGTGAGCCGCGTTTCCTTGGAATCCCCCTTCTCGTCGTCGCCAGAATCATCCCGGCGGCCTTCATCTTCCGGGCCGCCCCCCGCTCCCCGCTCTTTGTCGGCGGCGGCACTGCGGGAAGCCTCGGTCCGGCGCTGCACCAGGCCGGAGCTGCGCTGGGTCAGGGAAGTCATGGTTGGAGGCGGTGGGAGAGCAGAGGCCCGCCGCGGGGAGAGGGGCTCGGAGACAGCTCGGGAGGTGGGAGAGAAGAAGGGACGGGAGCCGCTCCTGCCTCCGTCCTATCTGCACCGGGACAGCGGCTGGCCGGGAGGAGTCATGAGGAGCGGAGCTCAGCTGTGGTGGGGAAGGCGGAGGCGGCGGGGGCCGGCGTCCCCCCCTGCGGCGGCCGAGCTGGCGGAGGCGGCTTCTCCTCCAATATGGCGGCGCGGGCTGATGTCAGCGGAGGATGTGGCAGCGCCGGGCG
>VYZX01005360.1:89735-121088 GCA_013401335.1 Brachypteracias leptosomus
CGGGCGGGGGGGGGGGGCGACGGAAGGAGCCGCGGGCGGGAGGGGCCCCCGCCGGGCAGGGGGCGGAGCCGGACAGCGGCCGGGAGTGACAGTTAACGACCGTTAGTGTCCGTTACCTATCGTTACTCGGAGGTATGGAGAATGACCAGTCCAGAGCTCCGGGACAGGGCCCCGCTGTGCCATAACCCAGGGGCCGGTACGACACTCCCTTAAATCATTGTGTATGTTTGTTTTCTTTTAAAAGTGCCTTATTTACAACCTTAAGCCTGCTTGACTTTTCATTTTTAGCCACGAAACCGTGTCTGGTTGCTAGTGCGGTCCCCCAGGAATATGTCTCCGTGTATACGTATACACACACACACACACACGTTTCTATAGATTGATCAACTAGGTTCAGGTGAGCTCTCAATAGTCTTCAAGCTGTGGAGGTGTGGTCCCTTGGCTCTGCTGTCCATCAGTGTCTTTTCAAACCTTTAGCCCTTTTGAATGTGGCACACCAAAATTTAAAAAAGCTACTTATCAAGGCTAAATCCCATGTATGTTTCCAGGTAGCATGTTTTATTGCAGAATAACAGTGCTTATGATGCAAGGAAGGCCTATATTTTTTAGTTCACAGTTGGCCATATTGAACTACATATAAACATACATAAAATACATAGATATAAGTAACATATGTCTATAAATACAGAATTATTATTTAGGAGCTTTTTTAACTGCAGCCTGTTTACCAAGAGCTCGGAGTCACTTTGTAAGTGACTTTAGTCTCCATTGTTTCCCGTACCCCCAGTTCTTGCATCTTCTGCTCTTGTAACTCGGTGATAATTGGGTGTAGCTTCTTCAAGATCACTGATCAGAAAGAATAGCAGATGGATAAAACTGATTCCCAGATCCAAATCACTCTTAAGTGTTTGCTCATCTTTCTGTGTTTTGAGGGCTACTAATTATTTGCAGCCCACTTACTGTGTGACATTCACATGTTGTTATCTTTCAGATTTTTTTTAATTAAAATGTTTTGTTGCACTAGGTCAAAATGCCAAACCAAAACTCAAGGATATAACATCACTGTTATTTTTATCAAATAAGAATTTGCATAAAGAAGGGTTACAACAAGAGCATTACAAGATCTGCTTTCTGGAAATGTCTTTTCTGAGTAGTAATTATATTCAAATATTTATTAATTTAGTCCTATATCAGCCACTTGGACATTGTGCTGAGGATTACAATCAAGATGACAGTCATATAATTAACCTGGGTCATCCCTGTTACCCTCTTTTAACATAGTCACTGTATCAGCTTTCTTCCTGTTCTTTGGAACTCTCCAGATTAATTGAGAATCATAATTAGAAATCAAAAAGATATTCCAAAAAGCACTTCCTAAAACCTGTATGCAAGTTATTCTGGCTTACTGTTACAAATTACCTAACTTTACTAACACTGTTTAAACTTTTCATAAAGTACACTGTTAGTGGAAAGTATTTCATCTTTGTCCCCTGTGACAATGTTTACCTATTTCCTCAGACTACAAAGCTATTTATTGAATAACTTTTTGTAAAGCACTGTTAACAATTCTTACATTTCCTCTTTAGTAATATCATTGTTAGAATTCATGACTGTTAGAACATTCATTTCCCTATTTCTTTCTGTTGGCAAAAATTTCCCAACGTCACTTACATTTTCTTTAAGTCCTAGATTTAATTAACAACACAATATCTTATTCTCCTTTCTTATCAATAGAATGCACTGTTCGGGCTGTTGTAGTAATTTTCACTTCCCCACTACACTAGTATGGCATTTTAGCTGCGCTTGGGTTTTGTCCTCATTGCGTTTTAAGGATTAACTGATTGAATGATCATTAGAAACTCCTAATTTATATTTGTTTGGTTTGGCTCCTTTCTTCAAGAGCCTCAAAGAACTCATTGTTATTTTCAGTTTTTTGAAAATCACTTTTTAAAAAGTAGTAGCTAATTATATTATTTGTTTGCCTACTTTTCTTGTTTTTATTACAAAAGTGATCAAATTACAATCACTTGTAGATTAATAGGAATTTTTAATTTTGTTGATCAGTTTCATTTTTGTTAGGATGAAAACTATGAAGCTCCTTCTATTTAACAGTCACTTTTCTGACTTAGAAACTCAGGTGCTTGCACAAATTGAATGGTGTAATTTCAAACAATTGCATTTTTTCATTACTAATTTCAGTTCAGATTCTTTCTCTAATGAACCTAAACTAATTATCTCAGTGTAAATCAAATTAAGAATGCATATAATTGATTTTTGAGCTAATTAAATTATTTTTTTTACACCAGTGCAACACTGACAGACAAAACCAAAATTTGAATGAAAGCATAGCAAACAAGACATTTCAGCATGTGATTTCATTGGTGTGGATCTCCTCTACACGACTAGAGTTGATGTGTTAGCAGGGACTGCTCAGCTTGTCAGATCTCTACCTAGGAGATCCTAATGTTCTGTGTCACGACCTTCTTACCTGCCATTTATGATACGGTACCAAGCTGTATTTGAAAAATATTTCTGAGTCATACATGGCTTTATCAGGAGTTCAGAATGCCATGACCCCCAACTCTGTGTTTGGCACTGGCTGATGCAACGTGTGGTTTGTGTCATTTGGGTTGTCACCAGACATCTCACTGGGTACAGACCCCCTCTTCTTCCCCCCCATCCAATACCTGTGACATTCAGCCTGAGAGCTAAATCTTTGAAATATTCTATTAAGAAGTAATAATGCAAAAGCACGGGCTGTAGTCTATAAATAATTTTGTTTGGCTTGTAGTAAATTGACCTTGTAATGCATCCTTGTTTATTCTTAAGCCCATATCTGGCAGAATTTCTATTAACTGTTGCTGATGAGTCTACACACATCTTTACTAAAGATGCAGTGGATGAATCCTAGTGCTACTGTCACAGCATCGTGAGAAGATACTGAAGGGCAGATTTTTCTCTTGAAGGATGATTAAATTTATGACGTGCATGTTTTGAAGTTGACACCCAGAATACAGGAGTTGTTTTCTAGAAGGCGGCTGCTTGCTGACTGTGGTAGAGCTTTACCATCCAGTGGTTTCACCAGTCAAGCTTGTTTACATTCCTGCCTGAGTCTTCCCTCCCAGTGAAAGTTTGCCACTCCCAATTATGCCACTAAAAACAAGTGTCAGGTGGAGCTGTGGCCTGAATCCCAATAAGGATCTGACTTAAAAACAACAGCCAAAAAAAGGTCACATATACCTGTATATTTGCAGATCTATTGACAGGGCAGCCTCACAAGTAGGCACCATATTGTTACTGAGGAGCACTGAGCTGAAGTACAAAATATGAAATCCCAATGACCAGGAGTTAAGAGAGACAGGAATTTCTTGAGACCAAACCATCTTTAAACCCATATTAATTACAAACATGCTGCTTGAGTGCTAGAGTAGAATTAATGCAGAAGGCAACTGGAAGGAACAAACTATCTTGAGATTTGTCCTATCCGATATTATCAGAGTGGTCTCCAAGAACAGGATTTTCACTTCATTAAGAATCCAGGTGCTGAAAGATACAGAGTGATGAGAGAAGGAGAAGCTCAGAAGTGTGGGCCAAGAAAACCAAGTGGACTAGTGTGTGATACTGTAAGTGGAAAGAAACTAGAGTCAATGATTGACTGACCATAGAAATCGTGTGTAGTACACAGTGGTTGCCTTATCGCTTTCAGTTTCAGCTGCACTTATTTTACTCACGTTCTAGTTACTAAATAAATCCGTCACTAGCTAGTGCATACCAGCTGGGATTTTCTTGGTTTAGGAATGAGCTTTCCAACACTAGCAGCAAATTTTTCTAAGTAAAAAGCACTTACTGATATGGCTCTTTCTGTCCATACAGCAAACCCTTGGACAGGTCTTCATGCCCAATAGTTAGACATAATTTAAAATATCAGTTTACAAAATCAGAATTTGCCAATTAATCTTTTCCAATAAGCCTGTTTTTAGGCTTCTCCCTTGGGATGATTTAAGGATGATGTTCTAGACTTGTCAAAAATATGAAGAACTACTTACTACTTTCAGTGTAGTAGCTGTTAACACCACCTGTTAATACCCAGCTCATATAAAATCAGGTCCAGCCACTAAGTTAGAGATGAGATTTAGCTTCAAGGGGCTTTGAGTTAAAAATTTAGTGCTGCTTTTAATTTTGGTATATACAAAACTAATAAATTGTGGGCGTTTTTAGAGGCAGAGTGACAGGCATTTTAAGAATACCAAAGGCAGACATGCAAAGGTGTTATGTACATTTGCTCATTTCGAAAAGGCTTTCTTTATTTCAAGTATTTCCAGATCCTCTCATTTTCTCATCTCCTGCAGAGTTCAAATGATTGCTAGTTCCTGAAATCTTTGTATTGTAATAGCATCTTCCTCCTTGTATCTAAATTATAATGTTCAGTAGCAAGAATCTGTACTGGTTATTTTAAAATTGCAACTACAGCACTGAAATCATAAGGACGAAAGGTATCAGTTGAAGTGCTAGTTGTAATGAGGATGTGCTTTCATTTCTACACAGGGGTCCAGTTCAGCCAGCATCACTGGGAAGAATGTTCAGCTTTCTTAACAGATGTTCATTGAGTAAAACAAGTCCCATGAAGCCTCCACCAAAACTGTCATTGGCATTTTGGCAAAATTTAAAATGTTTAATGTGGTGAATTTTATACAAATCCAGTTTTGAAAAATCTTTATTTCACTTCCTAATGTAACAAATGCTTTACTCTCTGTTCCTTGTAAAGTATATAAATACTCATCAACTCATTAAAATAATATATAAAGCCAGATGGTGCAAAGAAAATGTTTCCATGGAGTTGTAATTTACAAGATAAATAGTGATTAGAACAGTATTCTTGTTGTCTAATTAGAAAGCACTTGTGCTCATTCAAAACTGTGTGTAGAATAAATGTTGATTACTTTTGGTAGGTTTATACCCTCTCGTTATGACCGAAGACCCACGCAAAGAGAATCAAATAATGAGGGGTAATTCCAGAACAGTTGATGTGAGGCAAACAGGGTTGTGGGGTCAGTCAGAGAGAAAAATAAGCATTACAGGAACTAATCAACTCAGTGAAGGTGTGTGAGCAGCTGGGACAGGAGAATGGAAGAAAAAAATCTAGAAACATTTGGCAGCAGCCATCTCTGAGCCTCTATAAAGACTGTTGTAAAGGAGATAAAGCCACATGTTCAAGTTCCCTTGCTCCTGAGAAATCAGCCAAGGGCACTGCAATGTCTTCTGCTCCAGCCTGTGCTGGTTGGTTTGTACTTCTGATGGCAGCCAGGAGCTTGTGATCACAGTGAACACCAGAAGGTCTTACAGTTTGGCACAGGTGATAATACCTTCCATAATGCCTTCTATCCAGGGAGCAAAAAACGTTGATAAACATTTGTAGATTAAATATGTAGATGTCTCAGGGTTATGCTTCTCCCTGATTCATTCAGGAGTCAGGGTAGGGTGGAAGTATGTCTAATTAGTTTGCTACATTTAAAGTTGGTTTTGAAAACACAGAAGAATAAAAGCTTGTGCAAGTCAAATCTTAGCACCATGTCTCACTACCTTTTGGTGAACTTCTTCACACAGTTGTTGCCATCGTGGCCTGCTAGACACCAAACATGGATTTCATTATGACAGAGAGAATTCCAGAAGACATTTTTTGAGGGGATGCACTTGCTTTTAGCTAGGGGAGTTCAGAACTGAGACAGCTCAGTCAGCTGCAGAGCACACCACCAGCACTGCCATTTTTCTGTTTTGACCTGTATTCCAGGTGCCTCCATCGACTGTGATGCAGAAAGCTTGAGAATATTGTCCTCTGAACATTTTCCTATGGGGTTAGAACAGGCCAAATGTGGATTGAGTTTCTGGGGGGGGTTAATTCTACCCTGGATTGTATCTGTGCAACAGCATCTATCTTTGATACTATAAAATGATGTTATTGCTGTGTCATTTCTATGTGATGGCTTTTAAAGAAATTTCACCAGCTAACACTTTACCATCCAACGAAACGTTTAATAATACATTTGATGCAAAAGAGCTGTTATTCAAACAGAAATCTCTTAATAGGTTATATTCAAGGAATTTTTTATTTAATTCCATACTGCAGACCACATTCTTAGTTCAAGTTAAAGTAATAGTTTGAATGGTTGGGACAAAGGCTATTTGGGACATTACCTGCATAGGAGAGTTTGACAAGCATTAGAGCATTAAACACAACATTTTCTCTGAGGTTAGTCAGTTAGTTTAAAAACTTGTTGCTGTACAGTTGAATAAGTACATTTTTATAAGTGCTGATTGCATTTAAGACTTCATTAATGATCTGTATAAATATAGAAGTCCTTCTATATACTTGTGTAGCACCAAACACAAGGGTACCTGCACAAGACTAAGTAAGGATGATGTACAATATATAACCGTAGGACACAGAGGGGTGTAATTATAGAATGTCTCTCATTTGTTAGTATTAGTATTTGTAACAATTACAGTGGTTTCAAAAAGAGTAGAAGCCTGACTAGTAGTTAGGGACTATCAGAAAACTCACGGTACAGCAATAATTTTACAATCAGCCTTGTACATCTATAGCATGCTCATGTTTCTGCCTTTCAGTGTTTGGGATTTTTTCCCTGAAAACTAGACTGAAGAAGAAGACAGGGGATTTGGGGCCTTACTGTTGAAGCCAAAAAGACCTAAAACAGCATCAGAAATACACAGTATAGCTGGAAAGGTTATATGACTTTTTTTCTAAGGATCTTGGAATAGGGAAGGAGGACTCACTAGATAAATGCCTCACTGACTCTAGAATGAACCGGCAGCCAAGTACAATTCTTTGTGTACCTGGACATGCAGCAGCACTAGGAGAGAGCCCGGGAGCCTAACAAAATATCAAAAAACTTGGCATGAGAAAAGTTCCCCAAAATACTTTTCTATACCCGAGAAGAAAAGAAAGTGTAAAAAAGTGCTTGCATCACCTGTTCAGTTATAAGAAATACCGTCTTGCTGATGGCCGCTTACTTTTGCATTATCTTTTTTTTTTTAAAGGTATGAAGTTGTTGCAAAAGTTGGCTTTGAACAGGGCAGAAGAAGCTTTCCTTTTCTCTTGAATCCATTTACCAATAAATTATAACTTCAAGTCAGGACATTGATACCTGTCTACCTTAAAGCCTCACGCTGAATGTAACAGCAATATGTAGCAAGTGACCATCAGGTTGCTTTCCATGCCAATGCAGGACTAACTACAAAATATAGCCTACCTTTTGGGCCTCCTCAAAGTCTGCCTCTTACAGCTACTGGGAGGTGGTCTGGTGCACACAGTGATAAGCTGTCACTGAAGCCAGGACTAGACCTTCAGGACTCCAATGACTTCCCCAGGGAGAAAGAAAAAAGGATTAAGAGATAAAATATCACCAGTCGCAAATTAAGATGGAAGTTAGAAATAAAAACTTAGTGGAGAAACCCACCTGATGACTGGTAATAGAAATATATCCAGCAGCCTAAGAAGGTGCCCCTGCCATGGTCCAGGAACCTCCAAATATGGATGCGTCTGCAAGGGAGGTCCTTGGCTGCAGCAGGGAATGAGAAGCTGCACAGCGTATCTGTATTTTCACCTGCACAGACAGTAAGTTAAAATCTCTGCCTGGTTTATAAGTCATTTTTGGAAGGAAAAACAGATCTCCTGCTCTTACTGAGATAGAACAAATGACATCTGAGCTTTCCATATTTAACCCAGAATATGTCACACTGATGAGTCAGCCATCTTTATCAAGGTGTCCTACTTTGGTATGTATGGTCTTTTCTCACTAAATGTTTTCTCTAATGTATGTTTAGGCATCAGCTTAATTCTCTTTGGCAAAGGATAAAACAATTATTTTACTTAACAGCTATTTACTACAGAGCTTAGTCCTTCAGAAAGAAAATTTTAAAAATCCTTTATAAGTTCCCCAGAACTAAAACTAGTCTGATTGTTCATAACCTAAGTTGCGGAGCAGCAAATGCAACTCTTGTGTTTTTGCAGAACAGATACATGAGCAGAAGACACTTAAGCTTTTACTGGCCTTAAGCTTCAAAATGCACCTGTGGCTGAAATCCAGTGAGGTGATCTCTCACTACTAACAGCAGGAGAGCAGGACTAGGCACTACGCCAAAGCAAAGAAAGCACTCCCTGTCTTGGAGGCATGGTCCCACGCTGAAACACGGCTCTGTAAAAAACAAATTTAGGACTTTCCTTCTTTAAATCAAATGGGCTCTGTTTTCCTTGCTGCAAACTCAGCCTGGAACTGGAGAACCAGCTTGGCACTTCACCATCAGTCATAATCATTCTGTAGCCCAAACCAAAGCATTACTTACATCTGCAAGACCCCAGGAGTGTAAATTGGCCTCAGATTTGAATGCCATGTTTGAATATGGGTGCGCAAGTCATTGTTCATGTAAGATTAATACAAAGCACTAAGTGTTTCTAACATCCTGTTTTACAGCAGGAGCTATTGCTGATGTTTCACAAGGCCACGTTGCTCTTAGCTGTACTGCTGCATCAGAACTAAAAACTTCAGCAAATTATTTTTATGAAGGTGTACTCCAAGCTGACAGTAGCAGGGACTTTATTTTGCCATTAATGTCAGGAAATATGGCATGGACTATAGAGGAGGAACAAAATTGTTTTAGGAAGAAGATGCCATTTTTACCACTTTCCATTGGCAAGATACTGTTGCACAGAAATAATTCTGAAACTTGAAAATACACAGATAAAACTGTGTAATAGACATTTTACTATGTCTTTTCAGCACAACTGACTAAAATAAAAAATATCAAGAATCCTAGTTATCTTCCATCTACCAATTTCCCTTCTTCAGGAGGAGATCCTTCTTGATCTGAGCAGTTGGCCAGCTCAGTGTCTGACAGGTTACTACAGTTAGGAATAAAGTATCTTTGATGCAGTTTGGTTTATTAACAAAAATATACAGCCTTGCTTCTTTGAGCACAGTATCGACCAAACAGCTGGGGACAGTTTCTTTAAACACAGCTCTTCTGACCAGCACCTGACCCAGGAACCCTTTTACAAGTCTTCTCCTACCAGTTCTCCATAGAGAAGTGAGGGTTGGTGGTAGCCACACCAAGATTACCTGCTTAATAATGCAACGTGTACCTTTGCACAGCAGGCTCAGGGAGATGTTAGGAGACCTGTGAAATATAAATCAGTGAGTGATTTTAACTGAGCAAGATCTTCCTGCAAGTGTAGCTGTCTAGTGGTGGTACCTACTGGCAAACCAATAGTTAAATTAATTGAACAAAAGCTAATGCATATTTTCTGTACCTCTAAAACTCAACCATACGTAAGGGACAGAAAACCCCACCATGAAAGCTTTTCAAAAACTCACACAGCCAAACAGATGCTGTTAAAGGGTGCAACTATTTATGTTTTTGTGGTGGGTTAACCTGGGCTGATTGCCAGGCAGCTCTTATCACTCCCCCTCCTCAATGGGGCAGAGGGAGAAAATACAACAGAAGGCTCCTGAATCCGGTTCCCATCTGCTACTGAATCCAGTCTGAGACAAGCAGACTTCAGGTCAACAGAACCTGGTTCTTATGGGTGATTTCAACTACTCAGACATTTGTTGGAAGAACAATACAGCAGCTTACATGTCATCCATCAAGTTCCTGGAATGCACAGAGGACTGCTTCCTCATACAAATGTTAGACGTGCCAGCCAGGATTGAGGCACTGCTGGACTTGCTACTCACAAACCAAGAAAACCTGCTTGGTTAGTGATCACAGTGACCACTTGGCTGCAGCGGTCACAATATTGTAGAGTTTGATGTCCACCTGAGGACACTGAAGGTTAGTACTAAGACAAAGGTTTTAGTTTTTAGAAAAGCAAACAGCTTGCACAGAGCTCAGTGGGAAGGGATTTCATGGGAAGCTTTCATGGACGACAAAGAAACCAGTAAGTGCTGGGATTTTTTCAAGAATGCTCTCCTGGAAGCACAAACCCAGTTAATGCACTTTAAAGTTAAGTGAAGTAGGTGGAGTAGGGACCCCCTTGTCTTAATTGCAAGCTTCTAAGTCTGCTCAAAACCAAAAGAGAAGTGTACCAGAAATGGAAAAGCTGACAAATACCTGTTGAGAACTACAAGAGCATTGCCATGGTGTACAGAGATGGAGTTAGAAAAGAAAAAACCCAGCTCAAACTGAAATTGGCCAGAGATGTCAAAAACTACCAAAAAAGGGTTCTTCAGGTATATAAACAAGCAGAAACAGAAGAATATTGTCCCACTATTAAACAGCAGTGAATTAGTTACCAAAAATGCTGAAAAGGCATTCTCAACACCGTCTTCACCTCTGCCTTTACCAGCACTGTTGGGCCCCAGGCCTTGGAAACAAAAATCCAAGTAGATGCAAACACAGACCCACCATCAGCGAAGGAAGAGATGGTATGTGAACTATTATAGGAGCGTGACCCCTACAAATCAATGGGCACAGGTGTTATCCACCCAAGGGTGTTCAGAGAGCTGGCTGACATTGTTGCAAGTCTGTTCTCCATAACCTTTGAGAAGACATGGAGATTGAGGGACTTCCCAGAAGACTGGAAGAAGGCTAATGTCACCCCATCAACAAGAGGATGCAGGAAATTACAGGCACATCAGTCTTACTTCAGTCCCTGGGAAAGTTATAGAATGAATCCTCCTGGGGTGTGTCACAAGTCAAATGAAGAATGTGTCCATCATGGATTCACCAAGGGCAAATTATGCTGGACAAAGCTGGTCACCTTCTATGACAAAGTAACGTGCTGGGTTGATGTGAGGCAAGTGGCCAACATTGTCAACTTGGATTTCTCCAAGGCTTTCAATATGGGTTCCCCACAGCTTCCTCCTAGAGAAACTGATGTGTTATGGTCTAGACAAGTGGCCTGTACAGTGGCCTATCCAGATCTGGATAGGCTGGAAGAGTCGGGGCTAACAAGAACCTGATGAAATTCAACAAGGACAAGTGTGAGGTCTTGCACCTGGGAACATATAATCCAGGAGTGCAGCACAGGCTGGGATCTACCTGGCTGGGGAGCAGTCCTGTGGAAAGGGACCTGGAGGTCCTGGTGTAGAAGCAGCTCAATGAGAGACAACAGGATGCTGGGCTGCACCAACAGGTGCATCACCAGCAGAGATAAGGAGTCATTATCCCACTCTACTCAGTGCTGGTCAGGCCACACCTGGAATACTGTGTTCTGTTTTAGTCCCTGCTGTGCAAAAAAGCTGTGTCCAGGCTGGAGAGAAGGGCCACAAAGATGGTCAAAGGACTGGGAAGCTGCCATATGAAGAAAGGCTGAGAAACCGGAGTTTGTTCAGCCTTGAGAAAGTAATGTTTAGGGGAGACCTTATCACCATGTTCCTGTATTTAAAGAGTGGTTACAAAGAACATGGAGACTCCCTTTTTAGAAGGAGTCACAATGAAGAGATGAGGTGTAGTAGGTGCAAGTTACTCCTGGGGAAATTCCAATTGGACACAAGTGGAAAATTTTTCACGATGAGAACAACCAGCCATTGGAATAATCTCCCCAGGAAAGTGATGGAATGTCACCGCATCAGACAATCCAGCGAGCTGGACAGGGCATTGTGTCGTCTTATCTAGACTGTGCTTTTGCCAAGAAATGTTGACCAGATGATCCTTGACATCTCTTCCAACCTGGTATTCTATGATTTTATGATGCTTCCACCTGTTTCACTGTAGGGTCCTCCACAGGCTGCAGGTGGACATCTGCTCCACTGTGGACTGCAGAAGGGCTGCATGGGCTGCAGGAGGACAGTCTGTCGGACCCAGTGTTTCTATTTCCCCACATATTCATGGAAAGAAGAGCTAATACTCATTCCCTCACTTAAAAGAGTTCAGGTGTATTAAAAAATTAATTTTCAGTCCCATGATTAAATTTACCTTTACAGCCACATTTTAGTACACCCAGGTATTCACAGAATTGATATGGTTGGAAAAGATCTTTAAGATTGTCAAGTCCAATTGTTGTCTATCTCTACCAGGCTCACTTCTACACCATATCCTTGAGCACCATATCTAGACAGCTTTTAAATACACCCAGGGATGGCAATTCAACAACTTCCCTGAGCATCCTGTTCCAGTCTTTGATAACCCTTTTGGTGTAGAAGATTTTCCTAATGTCCAATCTAAACCTCCCCTGGCATTGCTTGACGCCATTTCCTCTTGTCCTACCAAAGGACAAGAGGAAATTATTTCACTAACTGAATGTAACTTTCCAAAAGAAGTTTCTTGGCAGGGGGACAGCTGTAAACAGTGCTCCTCTGACAAATGAAAAGATGTAAGTCAGCTTTTCCCTCTGAGTGTGCATTGCAGCTGGGGAGACATTTGCCTTGTGAGTGTGGAGCTGGGAGTCTGCAGGTTGAATATTTATAACTGAGAGGGAAGACATCCCAGAAGGGAAATGATGTCTATCAGCCTATTTAGAATATTAATGTCAGCAGCCAGCAGTGGTAAGGCTATTATTACTTTAATAAGATCTGAAGATTACGAAGAAACATTTATGTTCGGCCATTTCCTGCTGCCTAAGTGAGTCTGGGTCCCTGGTAATTGTATTTCAGCTGTTTCCAGCATCCACTATTACCTGCAGAACTCCAGAGGCTTTGCATATTCATGCAGCCTCTACTTAATACCAAGACATTAAGTAATGGTTTAACTATTACTGTTATTTCATTTCTGTAACTAGCCCTTTTTATCATCATCTCTGCCAGATAGCTATTCAGCTGCATTTTGAATGATAAAAAGGACCACTGCCTTAGGAATGACACTACATGGATAAACTTCCCTGGGAAATGAGGGTCTCTCAGTCAGAATGGAAAGAGCTCCATCCTACACCTGAAACAGATAATGGGCTGTGCGTGGACCGAACACATCACTTGCATTAAATCTAAATGAAAATGAGAAGTAAACAAGTAAAATAAACTCAAAGTGTATGTGGGAAGTAACCAATCAGCTTAGCTATGAGTGGCCGAAGCTTAGAACAGAAAAGTAGGAATGCATCAGGAATCCAAAATCACTTTCTGAACGCTGGTTGTTTTCAGATTACAAGTCAAAACATGATTTTTGCTTTTCAACAGCCACACTCAATCACTGCTTAATCACACCCTGGCCAGTATGATGGCATTTAAAAACTCCACCAGTCCAAACCAAAGCTAAGGAACTATAGGCCTGAAGAGCATTAAAGTGTGTTTCAATGACCATAGGTTGAATTAACTGGTTTTGTTTACCTTACCTTCTTACTGCAACTAACTGGTAAGATCTAGTGCAACCATACTTTAAATCACACTGTAAAGCTTCTACAGGCAGCCTCAAACCAAAGGTGGTTTGGGTTGTGGTTTTTCCTTCTTTGTCTTTTTGTCTTTTTTTTTTTCCTTAGAATTGTTAAGTAGCTGGAGTTATCTGTGCATGTTATTTGCAACATTTCAGCTAGCCGCACATTAGCTGTGGTTCCAGATTTTTTTCCTTTTCAACAACATGGCAGCTCGAGAGCTAAGTTTACTGCACTTGTTGTTCCACCTTTCACCTCTTCTACTCCAACTGGGGGTTGCCTATTAGAAAGGGCAATCTCAGACAATCTGCTCCTATTGTTTCCCCTTGCATGCTCATGGGGTGATTTGGATCAACAAGCTGATCTGACAGAAAACTAATCCACAAAAGCAAAATACGTATTTCCATAAAATCAGCTAGGAGTGACATAAGACTAACAGCAAAGGTGGTGGGAGCACACTGGAGGCAGTGCACAGCAGGACCCTCTTTGGCAGCCATCTTTGGTAGCCCCACATCAGGTGTAACCCAAACAAAAACCCCGCTGGGAGAAGACCATTGTTCTTTGGTCACTCACAACTCTCCACTGCAGGCATCAGTATGGCAAAGTACTGAAAGCTACAGAGGGTATGCTGCATCAGAAAACACATCTTGGGATTATGACCCTGATTTTTATGTGATGCAGATTTTGTTTGTGAAAAATGCTGTGCAGAAGGATTTTACCTACTCTAAATAATTATTTTTATTATTATTATTACAAGACAACTTCCAAGGCTGCCATGCTCTATATGAGCAGGGAAGTGAGGGATCTTGTACTTTGAAAAGACTGGTTGAGTCATCCGTAGTACTTCTTGTCTGGCTTTCAGATATTCCCACCACCCCAGGAGAATGCAACAGGAAAATCTAAGTATAGAGGACATGTATGAAACTAATGTTTTCCAAACTTAAATGAATATCCATCAGAAAGGCATGTTGAAGTGGATTTTTTAAGAGTGAACCCACAATGGAAAGTCTGGGATGGGAAACTGGAAAATGGAGGATGTGGCTTGTAGGAAACAAAGTGGGTTCATCTGTGTAGGGAACATCAGGAGCTTGGTAAGAAGCATCCTGTTTTGATTCTGAATTGGGGTCATAGTGAAAGTTGAAATGTCTTCTTGCATCATCACCAAAACATGAAGCCCTTTGCATAAAATTTGCTTCTCTGTCATCACCTTCATGCATAAACATACTTTACATCAATGCCTGTAGAAACACAAAAGGAAGTGAATCTCGCTGGCTACAAAGGAAGCTAGCTGGCAAGCCCTTTAAGCTCTGACATTTAGAAGCTTACTAGTATTTATAAAATAGTTGAATATTTGCATATTTAATTAGAAAACCAGTACATTAATACTAGCTGTGTTAGCTGTTCTTAATTGGAAATTTTCTTCAGATGGGAATAAAAATAACAATAAGGATTATAAGTGACCTTTCAGAAGTCATACAAACAGTTGATTTTCAGGAAACCCGACGGTTCCCAAGCCTGAATTTTGGCTCCTACAGTATGATGGAAAGTTTATTTCAGAATATAAAACCAGACATTACCCAGGATAAAGAAAAAAAAAAGTTGCATTAAGAGAAAACTGGGTTACCTGATCTGACTGTAAATGAGCAGATTTTCCTGTTTGGGGGTAGCACTGCTTTTAGCCTGAAAACTGCATATTTGAAAGCCTGAGCTGCAAGCCCAAGAATTTTAGTTTCATTCTCCCACCCTCATTTCCTTAGTAGCCACACAAGGCAACTTATCAGTTTCTTTTCCATCCACCTGCATCAAAGTTTTGGAAACCAGTAGATAATTTTTATTGTATTTCAGAAATAGATTTCAAAAGTTACTAGATTCCAACAGGCAGTCTGGAGACTATGGGGCCTGGACAAGCCAAGTCATGCCCGTTTACCTGGTCCCCCAGGAACTGAGATACTAAATTTGGTTTGTCCAGCAAGTTAGTAGCAATGACAAACCTATTAACTGCTGATAGAGAAGAGATAGATGAAGGGAAGAGTGAAGATGCTGTGGCATAAGCAATGATACAAAATGCCAGAAGAAAGGATGAAATTGAGGTAACTGTGGTATATCCAGACAACACCATGGGAAATCAGCCTCCATAGTTCTGCTGTTCACAAAAAAAATTAACAAATGCAATCCCTAGGAATATGTTACCTGCCTGCTTTAAGCATAATGTTAAGCCAGGTATAACATTAAGAGAGGTACCTATTCCGTTTTTACTGGTTTGCTGGAATAAAAACCAGAGAAACCAAACTCACTGGAAGTTGAGTAACATGCTACAATTAAGCAACTGTATTTACTGTTCCATAGGGTTTCCACATGAGGACAGGGTTTCACAGTAGTCCAAAACATGGCAGCATTAAGCATCCATACAAAGACTTGCCCAGATGTTAGGAGCCTCTTCTCAGCCTCCATAACAAGTGTAAGCTGATACTCTTTGTACAAAGTTTGGAAACGAGGACAGGTGGCCTGGGAGGACTACAAAGAGGTTGTCAGAGCAGCCAGGATTCAGGTTAGGAAAGCAAAAGCCCAGATAGAGTTAAATCTGGCCAGGGACATTAAGGGTAACAAGAAATTTTTTATAGGTACATCAGTTGATAAAAGGAGGGCTAAAGAAGATGTGGGCCCCCTCTGGAAGGAAACTGGAGTTCTGGCCACGAGGGAAACGGAGAAGGCTGAGGTCCTCAATGACTTCTTTGCCTCAGTCTTCATCAGCAAGGGCTCTACTCACAACATGCATGTTACAGAAGGCAAAGGCAGGGGCTGGGAGAAGGAAGATCTGCCCACTGTAAGTGAAGATCAGGTTTGAGACCATCTAGAGACCTGAAGGTGCACAAGTCTATGGGACCTGAGGAGATCCATATGTGGGTCCTGAGGGAGTTGGCAGACCAAGTTGCCAAGCCGCTTTCCATCATATTTGAAAAGTCAGGGTGGTCTGGTGAAGTGCCCACTGACTGGAAAAGGGGAAACATAACCCCCATTTTCAAAAAGGAAAAAAAGGAAGGCCTGGGCAACTACGGGCCAGTCAGTCTCACCTCTGTGCCTGGCAAGATCATGGAGCAGATCCTCCTAAAGGCTCTGCTAAGGCACATGGAAAATGAGGTGATTGCTGGCAACCAACATGGCTTCACCAAGGGCAAATCTTGCCTGACAAATCTGNATTGTGACCTTCCAATATCTGAAGGGGGCCTACATGAAGGCTAGAGAGGGACTTTTCACAAAGGCCTTCAGTGATAGGACGAGGGGTAATGGGTTCAAACTGGAAGAGGGTAGATTTAGATTGGAAATTAGAAGGAAATTTTTTACTCTGAGGTTGTGGATGCTCCATACCTGGAGGTGTTCAAGGCCAGGTTGGATGAGGTCCTGGGCAGCCTGGCCCGGTCTGGTCTAGTGGGAGGTGTCCCTGCCAGGACAGGGGGTTTGGAACTAGGCGATCTTGGAAGGTCCCTTCCAACCTAAACCATTCTATGATTCCTTAAAGTCAAACTTACTTCCCAAGCAAGTCTCTCTGAGACTAGAATTGTTTGCAGTCTCTACCACAGCCTGAACAACCTCATTTGTACCCCCATTGTATTCAATGTAGAGGTTGCCCTCCCCACAAAATTGTTTATCCATCTCAAATATCTGCTAGCCTAACCTTCTGTGTCCACTCCCTTCCATCGTAACTCTACTACCCCACCAGCCAAGAGTTCTGCCATCCTGAAAATACTAACAAAAAGCATTTGTCACAAGTTAACTTTACTTTAAACCAAGACAAAAGGACCTGAAACCATGAGAAGGGGTTTCCCCCTCCTATCCTCCCTCCAAACACTAAATTAATCCCAGAAGAGCATATACAGTTCTGTATATAGAATGCTCTTTTTAGACTCAAAAGAGTCAGTAATCCTTCTCCTCCCTGTCCCAGAAAATGAAGTCTATCCCACATGATTTCTAAATAAGTTTTATGCAAATCCTAGCTCTTTTCAAGAGAGTACCACACAGTAAATGCTGCATATGAAGTTTTCAGCTAAAGATTAGAATGAAGGTAACCTCTGATGTGAAAAATTAATCAATCATAAGATATCCACAGCAGAAAGTATTCTGCTGCTTCCTGAAGATGTTATGCTTCCGTGCTTTGAGCATGAATGGATAAAGCTTTACTTCAGCAAGAGATCAGGAAGCCAAGTTGGCTGTAAGTACCTCTATAAAGTTCATGCTTGCATTCCCATATGGTGCACATCAATAGAATGAACATTTTCACCAGTGAACATAGTTTTAAATCAAAGCCGAGTGGTCAAAGTACACTTACTGATCTTTAGAAGATGTGGGTGAGGCAGAGGCACACCTTGTTACGTGACCTGGCACTTCACAACTGCTCCACAAGCTATTGCTGTGTGAGACTTCAAAAACAAGTCTGTCGCAGTCTTAATGTTCTCTTTAGGAGATACCCAAAGTGGCGTGATTTTTGAATGTGTGATTTGCGCTAGTGCTGGTTTTATACAGAAGGTAGTGATTTATAATCTCTGGAAAAAAATTAGAAGTTTTTAATTTGTACTCTATGGCTTAATGTGATATCGTGATTTAACCCCAGACAGCTACTAAGCACCATGCAGCTGCTCAATCACACCAATGGGATAAGGAGGAGAATCAAAAAAAGAAATAAAACTCATAGGTCAAGATAAGAACAGTTTAATAACTAAATCAAAATAACTATAATAATGGAAATGAATATAGCAAAAAGAAACCCCCAAAAATCCAACAACAACAAAAAACAAAACAAGGGAAAAAAAACAATGCAAGAAAAGACAAGTGACACACAATGCAACTGCTTGCCACACACTGGCCAATGCCTGAGCAGCGACCAGCCCCCACTGGCCAACACCCCCCAGTTTATATACCGGGCAGGATGTTCTGTGGTATGGAGTATCCCCTTGGCTAGTTCGGGTCAGCTGCCCTGGTCATGCTCCTTCCCAGCTTCTTGAGTGCCTGCTTGCTAGCAGAGCATGGAAAACTGGAAAGTCCTTGACTTAGGATATCCTAAGTGCTGCTGATCCACAACTTAAGCCATCACTGTGTTTCAGTGTTATTCTCATGCTGAATGCAAAGCGCAGCACTCTACCAGCCTCTCTATCCCAGACAAAACCAGCACAATACCCACCCCTATACTTATGTCATGCCCAGGTCCCACACTTTTCAGTACCTCCCAATTAACCTCCACCACGTTTTTGTTTCTTAATATATATATACAGGTATCATTCCCATAGTCTATAACCCATCCCCAAAAAAGTCTGTTGAGTTCCTTCAGTCCATGACTTACAGGCTCCATCTGTCATAAGAGGCTGTCTGGGCAAGAGGGATGGTGCAAAGGCTGCTCAGTCAGAAGAGCAGGATCAGGCTTTGATGCAGTGCAGGAGGCAATGGACACGGCACAGCAGGAGGGTGGTGTGTAGTGTGAGATTGCTGAAGTCAGTTCTGGTTCCATCACTACTGTGCTTTGATTGGTTTTATCAAAATTCTTCCTTAATCTGATTCTTACTTGCAATACCATTGATATAATAATTAAAGTAGTGATGACACAGTGGTAGGATTATTTAGCTATTAACATCATACAACTTAATTAATTGGCTATTCTCACCCAAAATCAAATCCCCTTGAGGTACACATCAAGCTGCCTCATCCTTCTAAATCACCCACCAAGTACACCCAGGTCCCTGAACAGAAGTGATCCCACAGATAGATTTGCCCTTGCTGGATGCAGAGGAACCCAGACTGTCTTCCCTAACATATTCTTTCTTCATGTGTGCTGTGGGGACTTTATCCCCTTCTATGGCACATGGAAGTTTTGACTGGGTCAGGCCAGCTCAATTGGCAGATCCTCTTGCATTAACTTACAAGGCAGACTTTGCTAAAAGTGCATCCCAATGTTTGAAGGCCCCACCTCCTCATTGCTTTTACAAAACTACACCCCCCAGAGTAGTTTTTAGCAGGCTATTATATTGTTTCATTTTCCCCAGAGGCTGACTAGGGGGTGTAATACACCCACTCAGTGCTATGCTCTTTACTGAGCCACAACTACACCATCACAGCATTATCAGTGTTACTCCCACATTAAATCCAGAACACAGCACTGTACCAAAAAATTTGCTTTATCCCAGCCAAAACCAGGACATGTGACCACCTCCCAATCCTTGCTCAAAAGACATTTGGTTTGAGAAACAGCCCCCTGTAGTCATTGGAAGAAGTTTTAGCTTAACATTGTAAGAACAATGTTTCCCCCTTGAAATGAGGGAAGACAAGTACATTGCGAAGACTGAAATAAACAGCATTTAATAAGCCCTCAAATACTGGCAATCCAGCAGACTCTTTCTAGACCACCTTAGTAACCCTGTTACCAGCATACCCAGCATATAACCAGAAAGCCCCAACACTGGAGATTGTCAAGATTTAAAGCATCATTTGCAAAATATGACTTTAAGCATACATTCTCATTTCAGGACAAATATGTGAAAGTATATTTTATTGACAGTCTCCAAACAGCCTATTAGAGAGAAATGACAGTATTAAAAAAACCCCAAAATTGTAAAGCTTCTAGCTTGCATTCAGTGTAGAAACTTGGAGGTATAAACAGAAGCCTGAAATAAAAATATTAAGTACATTCCAATCCCACAGTGCAGAAAACCAACAACAATGGTATTTACTCAACATTAAAAGTGTTCTTGTGTTCAACTCCACATATATGTTTCTCTTCTATATAAACTTCTGGTAACTTATGTACAAATAAGATGTCCAACACTTGTTCTTTAATATAAATATGTAATCTTTGTGACAAACATTACAACAGTTTGATCGAAAGTACAGAAAAATTAATTTCTTTTATTTTTCCTAATGGCAGTGTTTTAAAGAAAACCCTTGAACCCAAATGACCTTAGTATGAGAGGTGTTTCTTCACCACAGAAATGCAATGCTCATTCAACATGCAGAGTATTACTGCAGACATGAGTCACTTGAACTACAATAATAAAATCTGAAGGACATGTGCTGGACAGCCCATTCTAGCAAAGAAAGAGTTAAGTACTAGTGTATTTTTAAATAAAATGCTACAAACTCAAGTATTGTCCTTGCACTATGAAGACTTAAGGCAATCAGGAGTTAGGAAGCTTGTTTGGCATAGCTGCATTAAGCTCTCCCCATTAATACATTTTAACATATTAAAGTTTATTTTTAGCAGGCTGCTAATAAATTTTTGCTATATATATATATATATATAAATACAACTCAGTGTCAAATAATTAACTGGTAACCCAGTTTAATATCCCCTATTACACTGAGCTGATCCAATGTAAGCAACAGTTTGTCCACCAGGTAAGTTTTTCAGCATGGATTTCTAAATTGTTCTGAGAATAGAGGAAACATTAAATGTCTACTCTCTGTGTAACTGATTATGACTTGCATGCATTCTTGGGGTATTCTAGCATGTAAGGGTTCAAAATAGATTTGATAGTCAAATAATACTCAGCTTTACAAAGGACTATTATTTGCAGTAAAAATACTTTATATATAAACATACACACAGTAGATCAAAGTCAACGGGCATTTCTTTATGGCTTTTTTCACTGAGGTACTGTTGTAACATCCAGCAACAGGATACAAGTGTTCATATGGTATGAATGAATGCCACATTCATAAGCTGTTCCACCAACTCATGACAAGTGGCAACAGACTGCAAATCCAGCTTCACTGCAGGATAACAGAAAGTCTTCCCTTCCACATGGAGGATCTCAGTGCAAGCTACAGAAAGCCTCAAAGGCAACTGGCATAAACAGGGAAAGTTAAAATGAGTGTCACTCAACAAGAGAAAAAAAAAAAAATACTCAAGGCAAATAAGAATCTCAGTCAGGCCATTTCTTAGTTCAAAGAAAACAGTTGGGACTCAATATTCCAAGGCAGCAAGGGCATATAGCACAGCAGCCGCACAGTAAGACATGAAATGTGTAGTAAAGCTCTTGCATCTGATCCTTAAGCTAAGTGCATGCACAGGCTTAGAGCAGCCGCGCTGCTGTCCTAACACCACACATGGGGACGTGCTGCAAGCCAGAGGTGAACACTGTTAGGAAAGATGAGTTTGACGAGCACACAACTTCAGTTGACACCACAGCAGACAGAAAACCCCTGGTGTCCACCAGTTTATTTCTCAGCTGTAAAAAGCTTATTTGTGAATGCACATTTAGTTGCACTTTCCCTGTTTATTTTATATGAGGGGGAAATGCATATGTACAATGTTCCTAGTCACAGTAGTTCCAATCATAGTACTCTCGGCATAAGGGGAAGAGGTTTTATGTTAAGATAGCAATTGTTGCCATTTGTATTTAGTATTCCACCTTTATATCAGAAAATAATGGGGTTCTGTTTTTTTTGAAAGAAAGCAGCCATATGGCTACTCCAGCTTAGACTTATTGCACCTATGCTAAAAATGTGTTTCTGTAATAAATACAACTAGAGTGAAATGGAAGTTCAAAATATGCTCAGTTAATCACGGTAACTAGCTCTTTTCAAACAGTGTGGGGTTTTTAACTCCACAAACCCACTAAACAGGCTGCAGATGCTTGAGTGAATTCCTTATACGAGGATACAGCACAACATTTAAAACTCAGCTTAGCCACATACAATGCATACTTTATATATACTTTATAACATATCACCACTTAGATCAACAAATTCATCATCCCTCTTGACCAAGTCATCTTCATCTTCCAAATCTTTCCAGGTGCTAGTGGGTAAAGCTGGTTTAACAGACTGTCTCTGAAGTAAAGCAAATGGAAACAGGGATGACAAACGGGCAGAATTTCTCAGCATTGAAACAGAATGTACATCTCCAGAAAGAGCTTGACTATGTTCTTCATCCATTTTCAACTGCAAGCTTTGCACTTCCTCCATCAAGTCCAAAATCTTGGCAGCTGTAGCTATTGTACCACCACCATGAAGCTGAGCTTCAGGAATCCATCGTAAATACCGTTGTGCCCAGACTTTGATTTCAGGGCCATCGATATGAGGTAACAGAAGACCATGATAGTCAACAGGTTTACTATGCCAGCTATCATAGAATTCCCTGAAGCTATTAGGAGGTTCATCTGAAGAATTTATGAACTTGCCAATTCTCTTACCCAGAATGTTTTTAATTAAATGATCTGTTTCCTCCCTGAAAAATCCTCTCTTCGTGGAAGATTTTGTTTGTGTCAATGGCAAAGAAAGTTGCCGCTGATGCTTTAAGAGGAAAGAAAAGAAAAAACATATACTGAGATAAATACTGGTGGGACTTCAGAAGAGGAAGATAAACCTAACTTCTATTCAGAAAAAACACAAGCAACAAAGTCACTTAAACACAGCCACTGCTTTGCTACATAGTCTAAAACTGTTACTCTTCAATGGCTAATACACCAAATACTTCATGCATCGTATTTAGTATTCCCAGGTACCTTCCCTGCACTGTAACTATAGCAATGAAATAACACTGAATAAAGTGTTTTTCTTTGAAAAATGGAATTCTTTACGTACATTCAAGTATTACAGACTTCCATCTTGCTACACAAATCAAAGAACACTTTATTTAGAAAGCTTTATCCAGTGGTTCCTCATTGTATCCCACTGTACAGCAGTTCTGATTAATGCTGTATATCATATGGACAGTGTCTCATTTGAGAATGCTTTTTACAGAACAGAATGTAAACATAGGGATACTACAATGGAAAGAGGCTTCTCCAAACAAACTTTTCATACTGAATTTGCACTACTTTCCAGTAATGAGATGGTCTACTCATTGTCCCTCCATAACCTACACATTTTGTTGTTGTTGGTCCCCTTGACCCTCTGAGTGCACCCACACACTTCAGTTACACTCAAGTAGAGAGGCAAACCTGCTATGCATTTCAGTGAGGTACTCTGTGGAACAACAAAACCAAACTCACTTAAAACTTGTCAGTGCAACTCACCTGGATGTTAAGTCCCATGAATTATCTCTACATTTGCACAAAAGTATGAAGAAAATATCCCGTAAGTCCATGGCTATGCACAGTAACTATTTTACAATGATTTATAACTGAGGTGGGTGCAAATTCTATTCTTAAGACCCACTTGGGTCTGAAGGTGTACATGTATTTTGTCAGTTAAACTTTGCACCAATACTTCCACTGTCAGTATATTTGAAGTATAGAGTTGTACAAAATATTTTTATAATTTAAAAAAAAGTAGTTAAGCAACATATCTTACTTTAAATCGTGCAGTTTTCCGTTGACTTTTATCTGGTTTTGGCTTCTCTGCATAAAGAGGGTTGTTCAGGAAAGCCTGGGCCTTGAGGTCAAACTGCACAGACCAGTCCCACACAGTAAGAAATCTGAAAGGACCACTTTGTGTCTTGAGGCTTTCACCACTCTGCCAAAACAAGCAGGTAGCAATTAATACTGCTAGAAAGGAATTCTGACCAAGTCAAGGTGAAATGAAGAAACTGGCTTTTCACAGAAGAGGCCACAGAGCTGCAGCAACACTCTGATTTCTATGTATTCAGTAGCTTAACAGGAGAGCAGAGACACAAAGCCTATCTATATATTATTTTCTGTAACTTCAGACAGCATGTCATTTCAACAGTGCAATTAGACAGCACAAAGAATGCCTTTCACAGTTTCTAATGCCTTTCATGTAAGGTTAAAAATCTAAGCAAAAAGAATTTTTGGTTGGGCAGGAGATAAGACACTTGAATTTTTCAAACACAGGACATGTTAGGATTGTGGAGTAAAACCTCCCTGAACTTCAAAAGTTAACTGCAGTTATACAGTGCTACCATTTTAAATTTTATCATTACACTATTTATATGCAAGACAGTGATTTCCACCTTTTTTTTTAGTCTCTGTGCAATCTTGCAGAGTATACTCCCATTCCTTCCAGCTTCTCGGCTAGAGAAAATCATGAACCAAATGTAAATCAACATCCAGGAAACACTGATTTTGGAATACAACAGAATATAAGATACAATAATTTTGTAGACAACTTATTCTGCAGGACAGAAGGATACTCCTCTTAAGGACATTCCTTAGGTTAAGCAGCTCCATTTTAATTGATGAACAATAAACATGAACCTATAGCCACACATTAGAAGTAATATATTCCCAGGTTATTTTCCTTTTGTCATGACACTCCTAAGTCCTGAATTTGACTCCTTACACCCAAAGCTGCATCCTTCAAGGCACTACTCTTCAAATAACTATGGAAAACTGTGCTGCTAGGGAATTCTTTCTGAGCATTCTTTGCTTGTTAGTCAAACCTGTTCTCCAACACATTGCATCCACAAAATAACAAAGCCTTACCATATTAGTGTCTTTTTGATGTTGTGAGTTGAAGAAGAAAGTGCTAAAAATAGGCACATAGAGGCTGTCTGACAAGACAGTTAAGTAAGTTTCTGTGAACTCAAATGCTGGAGGATACTGCTGCACCAACTGCCAAACACAATTTAGCAGGAGTAGGAAAACAGGAGCCTAAATAAGAAAATACTGTATTAGTTTCAGAAAAAAAATAGTTCCACCATGTAGCCTATATTTTATAGTATTTAGTGTCTCCAAATATAAATCTTGAGGAAAGCAATCTGGTTAACTACAGAACTGCTGTGTTAACTTTGGCTGAACTGTGAAGTATCATCTGAGCTACCTTTGGCCAGCTGCTGACAGATGAGATGAACACCAACGTGAATTCATACACATTTACACTCATTAACTTGTAACAAAAATTTTTGCTATGCAGCCATTTAAAGTTGGCAAAGTGAAACTAGTTTATAGCAATTCTTGATCAGAACAGGTCAGTTTACACTTATGATTTCCACTCTACAGAGCAATCTGATCTATTCTCAAAATATTAAAAAAAATGGGGAGATGAAATTGTAACATTTAGCAAGATAGCATAAAGTTAAGCTCAAGATGTGACAAGAATAGGCAATTCACACAAGTTATTTCTATGGACACTACTACCATTTAGCAGAGATTCAAAGGACATGAGATACATGTCTTTCAAACTACTCCAACATTGAATGAAAAATTTTACATTTGTTCTCTTTAGTTATAAAGACATTGTTGAATTCTTAACAGTAAAAATAGTGACACTGTACAAAGCATCAACCCATAAAACAAAACAAGGTTCAGTAATTGGATCTTTGGACTGACATCGAAATCCTTCCTTATGCTGAGTAAACTTTATCAAGGATAAAGGAAAGCAATAAAAAAAAAAATCATACCTCTTCTTTGTCACTTTTATGCAAGTGGTTACAACGATCCAAAAAGCTATGTCCTCCAACTACCCACTCCTTCTGAATAAGGCTTTGAAACCCTGACTTTGTTCTGCTGTGTGAATCCATCATCACTTGAACCAAACTAGAGATGACACAGCACATATCAGTAGCACTCTCTTCTACAAAGAAGAACAGAAAGCACATTGTCTAAGCCATTCCTAAACACTTTGGCTAAGAAAGCAAATTATTGCTAGCTTCATATAAACAAAATTGTATTTTATGATCAGAGAGGCACACAATTTCTTGCAAGTGTTGTACCAGACAGAAATTAATCCATCTTTCCAATACTTCCCTTTGTAAAAAATGTGAGGTTTCTTACACACTTATACAGGGATAATACTTTGACAGTAAAACCAGCACAAAACAAGATTCTACTACTGTAACTTTGATGCCTACACCCTTCAGACTCCCACAACGCCCACACTGCCCCTCTTGCCCTACGCTACCAGGCCAGCTATCTGCCCTTACCCTTCCTACCCTGCATGCATCTTCTCACAAGGTGTGAAACTGCCTCCTCATGTAACATGCATTCTTTACCCTTCAGGAACCTTCTAGAAACAACTCATCCCCATGCTACTTTCTCAAAGGGCAATGTGTGGAAGAAAAAGAACTAAAATTACTAATACAAGAACAGCTTAATGTTAACATTGAGTTTGGTTTTCCATGTGAAAAACCTAGGAGAAAGTCTAGGAAAACACACTGCTCAAGGTGCACACAAGCACATTCCTTCATGTATTTTTAATAAAGAGACTATATAGTATTCAGTCTGGATCTAGAACACAAAAATATCCCTTTAGAAATTTTTCATGCTCTGCATTCTTTGCATATGTTTTGTCATTTTCCCCTGTCCCCCCTCCCCCATTACATCAAAAGGTCTAGGAGACCTTTAATAAAAATAAGCTAGGAAGCAGAAATACATAAACAAGAGGTAGCATGACTCTCCTGCCAACCTGTCAGCAGCTTTCTCACTCACACCATATTTGTCTAAGCTTGGAACTATGCTTACCATGCTTTAACTACAGGAAGCATTTCCAGGAGTGCAAGAAATTTAGGTGTCTGGTACTTTGAATACTCTGAAATTTTACCAGCCTCTACCATTATTAAGCTTACAGCTTAAGCTACACCTAAAGAAATTCAAAAGAAATTTAGAAAAATGTATAGGATAATCTGATTAAATTCTTACCTATAAGGAGAACATTTGTTTGCTGTCTTTCCAGGCACTCAGCAACTTCTATTGCCTTCTTCAAGACTCGCCTATTATGGTACATGAAAAAATGGGGGAAAATTTTAACAGCAGTTTTACAATTAAGTTTCTTAAATTAGTTTTCCCCAAAAGGGGTTAGAATGTCATACTACTGAAACTTGACTAGTCCTTTAAACAACAAAAACCATGCTCAACTTGTGTAAATGAAGAACTGTTCAGTCTAAAGACCAAACTTTAAGAGGTGTCTTTATTTGGCCAATGGTCATGCATTTCTAGTTATCTCTGTACTTTATTCTGGATCAATTGCAGCCATCACACACACACATTAATGTAGTATAATTGCTAAGAGACAGATCTTTATCCTACAAAGTGTCAGCATCACCACGTTATGTTCTGATCCGTGACATTTCTACCTTAATTTGGTTTTGAGAGGCAGAGGGAAGGATCAGCAATCTGATCTTTCAAACACAGACAGAAATTGTTCAGGAATTATCATTAATTCCAGTCAGTCTTCCTTGTGTAAAGAGCACAACATCAGATGTAATGCTGTTGGCTTCTCGACCTAACTCTTTATGAAGCTGATTATTTTCAGCAAAAGTTTGCACACAAATTAGGATTCTTGCAATTGCTTAGGTCACTAATAGAATCTGTCAGTTTATTTTCTTAAGTGTGGAGTTGCCAGATTCTTTGTTCTGGCATGTAGAATATCTGAGAAGGCATTCCTACTAACTGCAAGAGCCAAGAACAGGCTGATCCAGGAAGCAACTGGATTCAAGTATGGAAATGACCAGTCACAAAACAATATAAAGATAGGAACTTGGGCTGGCATTTGCTTTAAACTATTTGTGATCTTGATTATGTCAATGCATGATCTTCACTAGAATCTGTCATTCACCATACATTCAAATTCTGGATTAAGGAATGAAGAACTATCAATATTTATTGATTGCTATTAAGACTAGAAAGAACTGAAGCTGACTGCAGAAGCACTTCATGGTAACAAGCTGATCACAGAATAAACTGGCAGACAATAAAGCTAGCACAAAGTAACACTGAAAACAAATAAAATTCCTCAACATTCCACTATAACAAGCCTTAAATTAGCCAACACCATTCCAACACTTACTGTGGACTGCTGAGAGAAGAAAAAAGAACTTGAGGAACAATCAGGAGAGGAAGGGGACAAAACTGAGAACAACTGTCATTTTACAAATGTTTGGTGGGCTAACATCTTGAATACTGCAGTTCATCCCGTCCTAAAGGATATTACAGAAGTAGAGAGTACAGAGAAGAATGGCAAGGCTAGTCAGAGACATGGAATAGGTTTCATGCAAGAAAAACAGGACTCTTCAGTTTGGAAAAAAGGTGGCTAAGTGCAGGATTGAAGTTACTGGATCTATAGTTTTAATAGGTTTGCTGGAAGAGTTGCAACAAATGATCTGCTGCTTCTCACATCCTTTAATGTGGGAGGCTTAACACAAGCCTGCATTGTAAAATTACTGTCTCAAGTTGTAGAAATAAGATATATAAATGGGACCATAAGTCTGTCTTAATTTTCTTTCCTACTGGAGATGAAGAATTTAATTATATTTCAAGAAACTAGCTAGAAAACCCACTACAAATGCATTTAACAACAATTTGAAACCCAGAAAGTTACAAATATTGCAAACCTGATTATCTCTAGCCAGTTTGTGCTCTCCAGTAATGAAAACCATTTCACATCAGTTGCCCAAAACTCTGTACTGTTATCTGCAAAAAAAAAATCAAACCCAAGAATTAGTTTGTTCACATATATGTAGTGCTAATTAACAGCCATCCATTGTAATACTCTTCAGTTACGAAGAATTATAAAACAGCCAATACTAAGGAGTCAGTAAATCCTAATCACTGCTAAAGTCAACACTCTATACTAAACAAGGAAGTGAGGTAGCACTACCAACCCTAGTTAAGTTTTATAGCATCATAGGCTTTTAGAAAAAGTATGCTGTAGGTTCGTAGCAACCAAACAAAGCAAATAAGCCTGTTGACAAAACAGAAAAGGAAAAGAAAAGTTTAATCAGAGGCAATGATTCTTCCAAGTTCCAGTTGCCTTGACTCTAAAGCATGTTCTATATAAAGCTTAAAATAAAGAGGCAGGATTTTGAAAGTCATTATCATCAAAGCCAGAAACACAAATTGGTTTTAGAAAGAGGTTACACAAATTTATGGAATGCTAAGACTACCTGAAAAATGTTTTAAATAGTTTTTGCTGCAACTGAAGAGGCAGTAAAACACATCAAAAAGGGAATACCTACGATAAACCAAGAGGCCATGTACAATACCACAGTCATTAAACTCACTAATTTCACTAGGACTTTTGTAGCTTTTTAAGTGCAGCCTAAATCTCTACAGCTCTTATTTCAATCAAAGCCAGTATTCAGAAACTGGAAAGCTCTCACCAGCTGATATGGTCAATTAAAACCAGAACAAATTACCTTTCCTGCACAAGGCCCAAACTTTGCAGCCCAAAGGTCTGCCTACAACAGTTGAGAAAAAACAGATACACCACACTTCCCTTCTTCCCTACCCTCCCAAAGCTTCAGTTCTGCATGTTTCTGTATAACTCCTTTTCACCTCCCAAAGTCTCTCCATATGCTCCCAATGTTTGATTCCAACACATACTCACTTGTCTTGTTTCCTGCAGCTTGCATCTATGATCCTCAAGTGCACAGGCATGTATCTGTTTTGTTCCTATAGCTGTTCTGCCTCCATGCCTACTCCCATCCCTCATTCTGTTCATTTTTAAAAAACAAAACAAATCTTTCTTTCCCTGAATCACTTCACCCTGGCTATAGAAACTAGTCCTCCACAAAAGCATCAGAATGCATCTTCAAAGCTCCCAAGTCAGTTCTGTTCACACTAGATGTAGTTTTCTCCAATCTTTTCTGATAATTATCTTCAAATTCACTTAAAATACACAATTCCTCAATGATGATGTTATGTCCAACATCAACAGACACAGGTGAACTGCCCTAGTGTTCAGCACATCACCAGAAGTTACTGCAACATTTAACCCTGTTATCTTATGGAAGACCCACTGTCCAAAATGGCCCAATGGCACATTGCACAGTTGCAAGGTGGTGAGGAGCTTTTTTATGCCAAGAGGTGAGGTCAAAGTAGTGTTTCATGACAGAAAAGTAGTCAGTCCCAGAAGAAGTCTGAAAGCCTTTTATACTTTGACATAGCTCCCATTTTTCTGCTTTCAAGTGAAGTTACTATTTACAGTAGTCACATTTAGCCCTAAAGCCAGAGGGACATAATTTTAAGCAAGCTCACACTTCCTATATTTTGAGATATGACTAGTTTGTAAGAAAAGCTAGAGCAAAAATTAATTAGCATTTAGATTCAGCTCTTGACATAGCACAAAGGCTTAAGAGGTTAACACTTAACATGCAACTTCAATGAACCACAGAAGATTTTTTAAAAATATCTCCTATAGATTTCAATCCAGCTAGTGTATTCCAACTAACATTTAAACTCCACAGTCACTCCTGAAAAATAATTTTCAGATCCTTCCTCTTGCAAAGCAATCATAGTAAGTCTAAGAACTACAAATGTTCATTAACCTGCCAGTCATCAAGACAAGGATTTCATTCATGAGACACAAACCAGCTCTGTTATGCTGTGCATCTCAGTCATTTAGAGACAAAAGACTACTTTAGAGTTTGGCTTACCTAACAAGAACAGCTGTTTGAATTTTGTGTATGCAGTCTGGATATCTTGCAGAGATGGAAGGCTGCTTGACAAGTCATCCGTCTTCAGGAGTTCATAGGGAGGTTTGCTAATTGTCTTATAGATTCTAAATCAAATAATCAAGAGATTAAGGCCTTCTGCTTCACAAGTCAAATAACGCACCAACCACTATCACTGAAGACAAAGTCAATAGGCATGGCTTGGGAAGCAGTGGTAATAAAGATATACATCTGGACAACTAATGGTCTCCATGCATTTTCGAGTATGGGCTCGAAGCTCACCTACAAGCTCATGACAAGTTTTGCTGCTCTTGACTGTTACAGAGATAAAATTATATTTGTGCAGTTATGAATATTACAAGAATTACTTTTACTATTGCTCCTTTAGCATTGTCTTCACTGGACACCAAAATTACTTTACTAACAGGTTATTTAGAGGTGAATCCAGAAAGAAGAGATGGATAGAAACACCTAAACTTCCCAGACAATTAAAATTTTGCTAGACTTTTACCAACCAAATTACACACTGATATCTTGCTGCCAGGTCTGCTAATGAAACATATGTAAAGGAAAGAAGAAACAATTTGGACCCAAACAAGACAGTACACCTGCCTTGTTCTTCCCTATATATCTGCTACATTTTTTCCCTAGAAGAGGAAAAAATACCAGGCCAGGTTTGGACTCAGAACATCCCTTCTCATTCAGGCTCCAGACCTCAGATGAACATCAGCTTAGTAAATGCCACTGTTATCATGCTTGC
>VYZX01005361.1:11017-24815 GCA_013401335.1 Brachypteracias leptosomus
TCACATTCACGATGAAATCCACCTGCTGTTTAAATCAATAGGACTTTTACCTTTCAATTTAAGGCATCTATTTTTCACCTTCAGATTGCTTTCTTTAAAAGGCAACATCTTCTCTTACTGCAAAGAAGGTCTTCCTTTCATTTTAATAACTTGAGTCTGTCATTTGCAAAGATAATAACAGGAAGCAAATCACTCAGACGAAGAAATATCTCAGTCTGGTGATCAGTTACCTATATAGCTGACTCATCAAGGACAAATCGCCTGCAACTTGGTATCTGTTGAAAGATGGCACCTAAGAGAAGAATACATTAAAGTTCCTATATCTGGAAATGTCTTCTATGTCGTCTCAATGAGAAAAATTTACATTTAGAAACATAAAAAGAGAAGTTACCACAGAAGTTCTAAATTGGCAGTATTTTACTCTATACACTTTTTTTTTTTCTGAAGGCATTTCTCAATGTGCATGACTTTGATATAATCTGCCTAAGGGAAATTAAATTGATGGCTTAGGGAAATAATATATAGATACTGCTTTAGAAATTCTAATTAATCATCTATGCAATTTTCTATTTATAAGAAGAAGTAAATAGAAGATGGGATCAGAAAATGAAAAATAACAGTGTTGGTCAAATATTAATATAGTTAATATGTATATAATATTATATATTTACTTAGGAAACAATGGAGCCTCTTGCCTTTATTGGTAAAATGAAACATGCTCACTGTAGTTTACAGGAAAAGCAAGACTGCATAAAAAATTTCTGATCAGGGTCTTTGGTTAGTCTCACTGCTCACTTCCACATGGCATTGGTCAACAATGTAATTGAAGCAGGCTGGTCAGCAGAAAGTTCCTGTACTCAAGAGTACAATAACAGAATTTAGACTCTACTCAGCATGCTGATAAGCAAATTGGGATTTTATGACTTTCTTTTTTTTTTTTAATTAGTAAAAGCAACTGCAGGATCAGCTTGAACTATACCAATATTGAAAGAACTACATCCAATTCAGTGTGCTGTAAGTTTACATTCCACTTATTTTTCCATGTTTCCTGTTTTATTTTTCCTTGATACTTCATAATAATTTACAAAGATGACACCCTACAAGTGGCTAGGCTGACCTGCACATGTTAAACAAATTTGGTTAAGGTGTAAGCAATTACTTGTACTTCAGCAATTGGGAGATTTTACAAAATCTTACCAGATATTAAAGAATATATTTGTCTAAGGTAGGGGGGTTGTCCATGTAACTATAATCCTGAATACATAGATTCTTTTAAAGGATAGGTTCCCTTCATGTCTAGGCATGCAAGACAATGCTCTGGAATATTTACAAAATACATGGGAGATGTACTGGAAGGGCTGTCAGAACTTCAGCTTGGAAAAAAAATTTATCAAGGAAGCAGCACTTGCAGATAAAAATTACTTTTTCATTTTCTTGAATGCCTTGTGAGCTACAGTTTAGGGGATAACCCAGAATTCTGAACATCAGGCATTATCACATATTTACCTCTCTTGCTTTATAGGGATTGTGAGGTGGAATATTATTCTTCAAACAAAATTTACTGTTCAAGACAAAAAAGTGTTTAAATAAGTTTATTTAAGACAAACTCTGTGGACTTTGTAGATCACTTAGGATATTAGGAGTCAGAGTACATATCTTAGATAAAACTATTTACTGAACTCCCTCACAGAGAAATATATACACTCAAGTTGAAAGTAAGCAGAAGTAGTGAGAACATGGGAAAAGGCAATAACTTCATAAAGACTTTCAGAAGATCAGCAGTGAATTCAAGAAGTCCCATTCTTTGAATCCTAGGCTAGTATGTTCTGTAATAGGCAATGACTATTTAGAAACGGCTGCTATAGAAACCTTCAACATGATCAACACAGCAGGTACGAACAGAGTCTATTCTACTACTACTACAAAAAAAAAAATCTATTGTTTTGCTTTTATTACAAGGATCCCTAGATGACCTTTTCTGCCATGTGGGAATATTTAATTTGACAGGAAAGTAGTTTAAGAGGTTTATAATTTTTGTCTAGAGTCTAGTTTATACTCTTAGGCTCTTTTAGTTTCATACAAACGGAATTTTAAAAAATCTTTCTCTGCCTTTTTCCCCTTCTTGTTTGGTTTCTGAATAGAAAATGAAGTATTTGCTTGAACCTACTCAGTTTATTTTTCAAAGTGTTATGCATGAGTGGTGCTTACCTGAACTGGAGAAATTTACAAAATTATTTCAAAATATGTAAATATTGCCATACTTTTAAATAGTAAGCCTTCTTTACTTTAAACACTCATGTATTTTTTAATTAGAAAATCCACAATTTTGGAGAAATTTCAGGTGTGACTATTATATAATTTGTTAATAAATATCCTCTAATATATAACGAACATACTGCTTCTGGAAAATATGGACTAGTTAAAAAAAAACCCAAACATTTGGCATATCTTTTCTGGGTCTATGTTGTACCACCTTTTACATTTTTATGTTTCAGAATACGATAATGTTGCTAAGCAGGTGTATGGTTTGCAGATACAGTGATTATTACTGGCCATTTTATTATATGATTATCTTAATAGCCAAAATAACAGAGAAGTAGTGAAGAACCTATTGATTGGAATGTTAATTTCTTCCTGTTCTTAAACAATGTTTGTTGGGGGTTTTTTTCAGTTTTACACTGTTCTCTTAATTTTGGCTACAGTCAAAACATTTCTAATAGCAGTTCTTACAAGAAATTTCTTCTTACATGAACATTTCCCTAAGGCACTGACTCTTTTCTGTGTCCTATAAAAAGGGAGATTTTCCTGATTAAATATTGAAGCATTTGGCACTAATGCTGAAGATAACAATTTGTTGTGTTATAAGGCCAAGAAATTACTGAATGCCAACAAGTATTCCTTATTTGGAATGAGCCAAAAATATGAGTACTCAAGGAACATTTTCAACGCTGTTTGCTCTCTATCTTGTGGGAAAGAAATCTCATTCCCCCACCCTGAAGCATAAGAGTGAGATCTTGTAAAGCCACAACTCTTGATTCTTTCAACTATAAAGTAATTACTATGTTATTCTGCATTTCATTTTTTTGTTATATGCAGCTTTAGTTAAAAGTTGTAGCTTGGTCATGATTTTATTCTGAAAATTTCAGAGCACACGAAGTGCTTGCTGACTTTGAAACCTCTCTAACGGTCTTTGAACACTGTATTTTTCCTGCTCCCATTTCCCTTGTGATGATAGATTAGGACACAGGATGAGGATCTGGGAAGACTTGTCTTGAACTGTATATGTAAATCAGAGGTAAAGTTTCTTCCTTCAACCTGTTCCAGCAAACATGTAGCTGTGAGGTGAGAGAAAGCATTTCACAGATCTGATTGAAAACAGTTTCTGCAAATGATAGTTGTAGATTTGAGCAATTTACCTATGGCCACATAAGCATTAGAACTGGCATAAGCAAGAGAACAGCAATGTCAGGTGGTGTATTGCAGCCTGAAGTTTAAAACAATCATGGAAGTAATAGATCAGAGTTCCATTGTCAGATGTCTTCAATACAATAAATATAAATTCACAGTATCTCTAAAAATAATGATGACTGTATCAGAAACTGTGAGACCCAGGTTTGTGAAACGGTCTTTGATACAGAACTGGGCTGAAATGTGTTCATCAGATTCTTTTATCACCTGCTTCTTCTATCTCTTTTCTGAAAGATACTGCTGTAGCTTTGTCATATTCCATATAATGCTCCCTGCCTTTTCATGGTGCTGAACCCTAATATCCCTGGAAAGATGATTACTCAAATGCAATCAAAGTGATCATGAATGTAGAGCTTGTGAAAAATGAAAATACACCATTGAAACAGCATGCTGGGATATTTTTCTGTATGGACTTGTCCATGCTTTGATATATCTCATTACATAGTTTTGTTGTGTGTAGTGCTTTGTTGGGTAGTACTTAGACCATGTGAACTAACGGATATACCAGTTGCAATGCAGAAAAGAAAATAAAATTTAAAAAGCCTTTCTAGTTTAAGCCAGTGATATTTTTATTCTTTAACTCTACTCAGTGTATTTTATTGCCTGTGCCACATAAAACAGTAATCTTTGACCTGTTGATGCAGGGACATAAAATGTCATATTTCCTTAAGTTCATTGCTTTCATGTCTTCCTCCTGTTTATACTGGATATCTTTGTTCTTCCTGGTAACCTAGGAATCACATTCAAATCCTCTTACTCACAGCTGACTCTTTTTCGTATGTATGATCATCAGATGTTTCTTGAATACTGCCTAAGGACAATAGGGCTGAAGGTTGCCTTTGACATGGTTTCAAAGTCTGATTGCACATCGTGCCATAATCATTTTCGGGAGCATGCTATGTATCTTGCACGTGGACTGACTAGACATTCATGTCGAAGGGGATGATTTGCTTCTAAAAAAAGTAAAATTAAAAGTCAAAAGGGAAGGATCAATACTGAGTGCCAGGAACAGAGAAAATATTCAGATGCAAAGTGAAAGAAAAGGGAGATACAACCAAATCAGAACTAGTAAATTATCCTGCTAAATTCAGGCTAGATTTGGTTTTGAGGCTTTAGACAGAAGGACTATATTGTTTTATAACATGCTCTTTTAGTTACTGTGCAGAATGTCTCCTACTGCATTTTTTGTAACTGATTATCTACAGCTTCAATGTTTTTATATGACAGAGGCCAAGCAGCAAGAATAACTGAATGAATGCTTATCTTTTGTGATCGAAGTGTTCTGTGGCTATCAGTAAGCTGGATGTGAACTTGACTGGTAAAAGCGCTGGTGGTATGATTGACAGGCTTGTGCATTTAGAAAATAGTCTAATCTGGAAAACCTAGCTTAAGCCAAGAAAAATAATCAATTAAATACGCATAAATAATATTTACTTTCAAAACAGCTTTTTTAAAGGAAGGCATAAATAAATAACAACACATTATACATGCATATATTTTAATCTGCATTAACTTTTCTAGTCTTCCCTGTACTAGTGCTCAATTATGTTTGAGAGCTTTGCTTATTTTTCATATTCTAATTACATTGTGTTACATTGTGTTAAAATCGTAATTACCATTTTCTTTAAATGAGCTGTTTTGAAATCCCCTGAATTTTCTTTTGATAACGATATTGAAAATTTAAATCAAGGTTTCATGAAAGGAAATTCTAGACTTTGTATGAATGTGAAAACTAGAACAGATGTAGTATTTTTATGTATACTTCTCAGCAGTAATACTTAGTTTTCTAATCCTCATCTACCCAATTTGTTGGGCTCAAGTTTCACTTATTTATTTCTCTGCCTATCTTCCATACACAAATAGGTATGTAACTTCTTATAAATGCCATGATCATTATCATGGAATACGTGCAAATATCATACATTCATTTCCTCATGGAGAAAAAATCATATCAAAGACCTTGACAGAAGCAGAAGAAAACTACTTTCATTTCTGAATTTTGTTTTTTTCCCACTTAAATGTTAACACAAAGTTGAAGGATCAATTTAAGTTTTCCCCTGTAAGATTTTCCATGAGGAAGTAAGGATTTCGGTGGTAGCTTTAAAAGAGAAAACTTTTTTATATTCATGGAACAGACAAACAGAAACTATTGCAGCCATGTCTATACCAAGCTCTGGCTATTCAAAGTAGTGGTTCCTTAGATGTGAATAAGAACTTGAATATGTTTGGTTTTTAATTAATGTCTTTGTGATCAAATTAAAGTGAATTATATTTCAACATCTTGAAGAAATTCCCTTTTCACAGTCAATATATACTTAATTTATGGGTTGAATTGTCTTATTAAATTCTTGTCTAATGTTTATTGATCATTACTTACTTAGTGGAAATTATGTCCTAAAATCTAATGCCAGCCTTCAAATAGAACAAAAAGACTACACTAAATAATTACCAATGAGAACATATGCTGCATAAACACAAAGGAAAAAGTTGATTGAATACTCTTTAGTGCTATGAATACTGACTATGAATATGACATATATGTTTCTTATAATTTCCATTTATTTAGAAAATATAATTTATCCTTTTATCTTGCCCTGAAGAATGCACTCAGTTGTGTATATGAAATTATGTGTTTACATACATAACTGCATAAGCTGACTTGCACAATAGCCAAGAGGGAAGGAAGGACTGGTCATATAGTGGATGGAACTAACCACAGAAGAGTAATCTAACTGAATCCAAAGAGAATTGCCATACTAAAGATACTTAATGGCACCTTGTCCTTTAAAATAAAGGACGCTGTGGGTGTAAATGAAGTATGGCTGAGGCCTGAGGTATCACAACTGAAGTCAAGAACAAGACTACATGGAAGGGTTTCTGCACAAAAGGGACACCTTGCTGTCACAACAAAGGACATTTGAGTTATAGGTGGATCTTGGAACTTCAAATAGATGCTGAGTGTATAGTAAAGCTCTGAAACACATGTTTTTATATTTATTTTGTTTTCTTTCTCTGTGGATATATCTAAGACTCCTCTGGAAAGTCTTTATTTTCATTATGGTTCCCAAAGAGTTAAAGTGTAAACAGTAGTAGCCCCATAACATTAGAGATCTTTGTCTTTCCATGAACATATTTGTACTATTAGTATGACTGACACACTATCACAGTTCACATTGAAATCACCCTTTATGGCTTTCAGCAGCTTTATATCCAGAAGCAGACTGAAAAACAGTAAGGGTGTGAAGGAAGCAGAAGCCATGTCTCAGCAGTCTCTGTACACACTCATCAAGGGAAAGAAGCTCCTTCAGGAAGTGCTCAGCAGGAGCCTGGTTCAGTTGAATCAGCCTCTAGGAAAGCCCTCCAATGTCACTGACCGTACTAGGAAAACTGTAAAGACTATGTTCCTTATATAAGTATTTAAATTCAGTTGCTTCACGTAAAAGAAATCAAACACCTTCCTTCTGGGGAAAAGAAAAAAAAATTAAAATTTCCCTCCCTTCTGTTTTTAATAATTGATGTAGAAGAAATCTTTTGTGATTTTTTGTTGTTGTTGTTAAGAGCTAAGAAGTCTTTAAAAAGAGCAAGAGAGAAAGATTATAGGACATAAACAATGCAACGAGATATACCAACAACATTTATATAGATTTATATATTTCTCTTTCAGATATGGTGGGCACAAACCCCCAAAAAAGAGAATGGAGAATACAGGGAGAATATAGTAAGATGATTGCAGAAAAATATTTTAAGTTAATAACTGAAAGGAAAAATCCTGTCCAAAAATAATTGTTTGGTCTAAAACACACTAAATTTTTAAGTTTGTATTCAGATTTTTTATTTTTTTTTTAAATTCTGAAAAAATAGCAACAGTTCTATAAGAAGTTAATCAAATGGGGAAAAATCAACAGAGTCAATTAAAAACCAGTGCCACATGGAAATTGAAAGTGCTGTCAGTTTTAGTAGGTTCCAAGAAACGTCCGATATTGTAGATACAAAAATATACATAAGGAGAAGTGATGGATAACATTGTCTGGGGGCTGCAGGGTCCAGGATTGTTGGGACCTCCCCGTGTGGCCCAGGGCCTGGCCACTAGGGCCCCTCCCACCCCCAACCAGGAGCAGGGCAGCCAGGGGGCACCAGCACAGCCCCAGCCCCAGGCATGGGGCACCTTCCTGGGGATAGGCCAAGATGTGGGCTGTGGATGGACCTGGTTTGGTGGGGCCAAAGGCTGGTCTTGGCAGGACCATGGGGAGCTGAAGACCGGCCCTGCTCTAGCATTGCTGGGGCAGGGGCTGATGGCCCTGGGGGTCTGATGTGGGGTCCTAGGCAGAGTGGGAAGAGCCCCAGGGAGCTGGGCAGGGACAGTCAGTGCTTGTGGGCCCTCATGGGCCTGACAGAGGCAAATCTCAATGTAGAACAGCAGAGTAGCAAATAGAGAAAATTATATTGATATGGAAACAGATTACTTTAGTCCTCTTGTTCTCTCCAAAGCTATTTCATAGTCAGCTGTGTCAGAGCATATTACCAGATCATAGATTCATAGAATAATAGAATCATTTTATTTGGAATAGACCTTTAAGATTTTCAAGTCCAACTGTTAACCCACCATTGAGAGGTCGCCAAGAAACCAGTGACCTACACATAAAGATATATAAAGTTTTTACTTTCAGAATGACAGGCTCAATCATCAAATAAATTAATTTGACACTTGATTCAGTAAGGTGCTGAGCAGTTGGCTCTGATCCAGCAAAACATTCCACTTCTACTTCAATCTCATCAATACCTTTCTTCATTTAGAATGTACTAGAAATTCATTTTTAGAAAAAAAAAAAAATCTATGCAACTATAACAGATTCATTTATCCAGTGAGGCATGTCAGTGTTTTGCAAAGATTGATTTACACAACACCAGGCCTGCTGGTGGCAGACAGAGTACACCTGTGTCAAAGCAGGAAAAGAATTTTTGCATGGGAGTTGACAGAGATCATCAAAAAAGCTTTAAACTAGATTTCAAGGGGGAAAGGGATAAAACTAGGCTCACTAGAGATAAGACTGTGAACGGCACATCAATGTGGGACAGCATTTTAGTGAGGTCCTTAGATCTGAAAAGAGTATAATTTTTAAAAATAATTTTAAAAATACCCTGACCTTACTAATCTGAAGGATTTCAAAAGCAGTTAAAATTATATCAACTGACTTTTAAGGAGAATAATGTCCTTACAGAAACTTATTAAGAAGTTGATAATTACAGGAGATAAAGCTAATTATATTGAGAGAGTAGTAAGAAAGTCTATTAAAAAAAGAGGATTTTTTCATATGCTAAATGGAATACAAAAATAATAACAAGCTTGCAAGCTACAGCTATTGAAAAAGAATAAAAAATCCCTTTTTTTCATCACTGTCACTTTCAAGTAATAGCAACCAACAATCTGACTCAACATTCAAGTAATTGTAACAACTATTAGAAAAACCTTACTCTGTAGGACTCCAAAAGACCTCAAGTTTGTAGGAGATTACAATTTGTGTGTAATGGAATTCAAAACACAGGCTTGTTGCTGAAGATGATAGCTCTTTTCAGTTTCTTTGTACAGGGTAACCAGCAAGACAAGGATAAAGACTGCAGAAGACTTAGAATCATCTGTTAAGGCAATGTTTCTGAAAAGAAATAGTTTCTTGGAGGTACAGGAAGAAGGTGCTATTTCTTGCATTATTAAAATAGTATTTCAAATGAAAGTTATCTGTTCTTTAGGAGGGTTTATGCATCCTTTTGGTTTTGGTTGTCCTTTTTTTCACCCTGTAACAGCCATGGTTTGCTGGATTTTAGAATATGAAAACTTTGAGAAAAAAAATAATAATTTGCTTCATGGAATATTTATTTTGTCTATGATGCAAACTGCGCCATGCCACTGCTTGACACTGCAGTGTATGTACAGGTATCATTTCTCCTGTTAGGTTTTTGTTATGAAGTTATCTTATAACTCAGAGAATGCCTTTTGCATTCTTTCTTTATCCTGTATGTTTATTTTCTGAAAGAAAATGTTTGGAGACTTGTTTGGATGAGAAACATGGAAATGTAGTCTTTCTTAACATTTGGAGCTCTGTAAAGAAGGATTTAGTTTGATCTCATTAATCAGATAACTATTCAACAACAAAGGTAGAATCAAAACTTATATTTACTTCTGATGCATTGGGAGCAGTCTCTGAAATGAGTTGTTGTTCATTATCATGGTAAGTAATTTTTGTTTCTGGGAAATAGTTTGTCATTTTTGAATAGAAAACAAACCAAACCAGCAAAATATGCAAACATATTAAATGAACTTTGTAAGTTATTTTAGACCAAAGTTATCCTTTCTATGCTTGGCAATCTAGCTAGCACTAATTGAATGGGATTCCCAAGAATATAGAATTTTATTATACAAGAGTCACCCAATATTCTTCGCCAGCCTTCTCAATTTGGTATTCTTTGCTGAGTTGGTTAAAAGAACAGTGCTAACAAAACCTGTACTTTGGAGAGAACTTGACATTATATGTATGAAACACCAAATAGAGGTGTCATAATGACACACACACTGGTGTTGCTTACAATGCAAGACATGCTGAATGAAAGGAATCCTGACGCAATTCCCAGAGGGGACAACGTAAACAATATATAATGGGAACACTGCACCTCAGTTCAGAAACATGGTGAAGACCTGACAGCACTAACAGCTTTGACAGCAGAAGATGTAGCTCCAGTGTATGGCATCTGACCTTTAAGAAAAAATCTGTCTCTCTAGCTATTAGATGCAAAGAACAAAAAGGATTTGTCAGAATGGGGTGACCATTTCCTTCAGCATGACTAAATCCAGGACAGAATAGGACACAAATATATGCGTATACTGGCTTTTCATTTTCTTCCTTCCAAAGTTGTCAATTTTCATTATTACATAACAAATAAACATTGTACCAGGGGAACAGAATATTGAAAAATATTGTAGAATTTCATATACTTTGAAAAAAAAAACGAAATGAGTTTATTTTTTGTATGATCCCACTAGCAGCTATGTCTTATTCACATAATGGTCTTGTAGACAGTTGGGTTCATGGCAGTAAAACAAATGAATAAGAGACTTCTTTGTATGGCAGGGGATATAATACCTTCATTGTAACTGAAAGGTCCTGAAAAGATATCTAAGGGCTAGAAGAAAATTAATAAAATTACGTACAAAAGACATAATTTTCCTGCTTTGTTATGAATGTGTAGCAATTCTCAGTTTATAATTGAGATGTTATGTGCATGACTTTCAGAAGTCATTAGATCTTCTGGTGTAAGTCACCTCAAAAACATTTTTGTGTTAAAAGCAGTTCGACTTTTCAACTGCATTCAATTGATATATAAGACATTGGAGCAGCTGGAGAAAGGAGAAAGGAACAGACAATCAAAGTGAAAAATGAAAGGTGGATGAAGGGAAAATCAGAACATTTATTGCTCTGTCTTGTGGCTTGTTCACAACCTCCATTCTTTATACAGCAGGTTATACTTACTGCTGTTGTCTCATTCACATAATGAGTAAATATCTTCCCTAGAGAAACAAAGTCTTCTGACCTGTAGCTTGCTTTGTAATAATCTTGTGAAGTTACTTTGCCTACCTAAGTCCAGTTTTTAATTACTTAAGTTGCTAAAACTGATTTATCTTCTAATGGCCAAGTGGGGAAAAAAAGTGAAATTCATGTTGAAAAGAATGACTCGCAGTTGTGAAAAAGAGATACCATTTTGCCATCCCTTTTGTTCTTCAAATGTAAAGCAGTATTTCAAACAAATAAAAGTAGAATCTATGGGATATAACAGTACTGAAACAATCTGAAATTTCTCTAACAGACCCAATTTTAGTTTTCACAGAAATTTTTGATGATTTCACTTATCAAATACTTAGATAAATAAAATAGTTTCTTCCAGAAAAGCTACTGTAATACTGTAATGAGATTTAATATGCTTCACTTTTGATCCATTTCTCCTCAGTTCTTGTAATAGAGTTCACCCACTATAGACTGAACTCAAATTCTACCTGTACACTCTATCCTGCCTCCAAGTGGAAGGTTATTTTGAATTCTAGCACATATGCAGACCAAGACAACTGACCTTTAAAAGGCAATGATGCTATGGACCACAATCACAACAGTTTGCTTCTAAAAAAAATTAACCACTAAAATGGAATTTGGATTGACATCTCTGTATGTTTTTCTTTGTAAAGATGGATAATCATCTAGATTTATCGACATGTATACACAGTTGCAAGACAATTATTTTTTGTCCACAAGATTCCTGGAGGAAAGTTATATAAGTGTATGATACTCATGAAGAAAATGGGTGACATTCTGCATTTCCAGAACGATGAGATTTACAGCTTCACTGCCACTTAATTTGATCAAACTAGAAACAGCATTGCTATGCAAAGTATTTAATATACTAAGATACTCTTGAGACAGTCAACAAATGGGAAAGAAATGGAAAAAACATCAGTGTACCCATCAGCTACTTATGTAAACGGCATATTAATGAGTATTTGAATTTTCCTGATTTAGAAGACATCCTCATCCTTGCCCACAAGTACAGGACATATGACAGAGACAACCATCTGCACCACATCAGTCCTTGTCTGCAGGAATAAAATTATCAACATTGTAAGCAGCCAACATGATATACAGGAGCTCAACAACTGCTTATAAAGGGTATGAGCAGGCTGAATGCGATGTCTCCACGAACAAACCTTTAAAGACTGAATTCCAGCTCTACTTTGTATCACTATTATGTTTCTTTTTGTCTCCCAAGTGATCAGGCATGTGGCCTTCCCAATTTGTAGCAATAGTCTGACACTGCACCTCACTTACCTCCTTTGTTTTCACACCAATATACCAGCAGGTATTCTTACTGTCCTTTTTAAAGGTTTTCAGTCAACACCTGTACAAGAAATGTCCTATACTGCTATTAGCTTGGAGTAGAGAAAAGAATGTATATTGTTTGCAACTACTTATACTCTTATCTCTCTCTGCAGCCTCCTTATCCCCTTGTTTTGCCTACATACAATTGCCATGTGCATCTGACTTTCATATATGGGGCTATCATCCTCTCCCTGAGCACTAGCCCAACAGTAATCCTGGAGGGTTAGAGCTTGATGACTAGAAAAGTTTTAATGAGTGGACCTTTAATTGCAGGGACAAGCCATTTTAAGGTGCTTTGGGAATTTTGGCTATGGGTTAAGCTGTCTCTATATGTGTAGCCACTGTTTATATAGCACAATGCTCAAAGAAATATATGTGGTTTAAAAGCTATGTTTTTGTATGCAGCTTTTGTATGGTGAGGGTACCTTCACAACATAAGTGGAGTGTACAAGATTTTCTGTACAAAGGAAGTTTAGTTGGGCATTTTCTGAAACTTTCATCTGTGCTTAAAAATAGGTGAAAGGTGTTATTTATAGTGTTAGTATAAAACTATATAATAATGTAGTAAGGAAAGGGCAGCAATTGTCTACATGTACTTCTGATACACACAAGTTAGTCTGTTGATATTAATAGTTGAGAACTGTGTTCTGTGCCTTTTCCATTGCATATTATAGGTGGAAATTGTCTAGTGTTTTGAATTTCCATTTGAAATTTATATTCAAATTAGAAAGGAAAGAAGGACCCTGAAATAAAAGAGAACAAAACTAAGCTACAGCTTCTTCGTGTCTTGGCTGAGCTTTTGTTTTAGGCAGTGACATATATAACTTCTCAAGTTGAAGTATTTTACCACCTTTGAATCAATTAATATTTCAGACACAGTTTAACTTCTTTTACATGAACAAATTGCATATAAAGAAATAAAAATATTGAATAGCATTTAATTAGGGAAAAGCTAAAAGCCATTGTAGCAGGCAGCCTAGTGTTACTGGGAATGGGGAATTCAGGGAAAGATTCAAATAGCAAAATTTAGGTGTCTTCACTATGGGTTTTTGAATGTGAGTTAAGTCCAGTCACTGAAGCCAAGGGAGACATTCAGCTCTCACTGAAGTCGGTGCCTACATTTAGCCAACTGTTACACAGAATTCCATTGGCTGCATTGTTTAGAGCTCTATTTCTTACATAATATCCAGAGATAATATACTGACCATCCTAAAGATAGCATTAACTTAAATAACCAATTTGTTTCTTGCAAAAACAGCAAAATAAATGGCAAGAGAATCACTGTGTGGTAAAAATATTCAGCCTTTTCTTACTCTCTGACCAGATCATCATTTTTCCTCCAAAATAAAAAGATGCAGTCTAGACATCAAAAGGATTCAGATATAACAAAGATACAGGTAGCCCTCATAAACATT
>VYZX01005362.1:5981-23925 GCA_013401335.1 Brachypteracias leptosomus
ATTTTCTCCACCTTTTTATTCCCAAAATTGCAAGGTTCCTCCCCTATCAGGTGACATGTAGTATGATTTGGGTGGAGAGACGACTACTATACTCATGTTTACCATGATCTCTATAATCTTCATTAGCATATGCAGGATGTCAACTTTAATATGCATTTCATAGGTAATAAGATAAATGTTAGCTATCAGATTTGATAGCTTATTCTCAGAAACAAAGAATTATGCAGGTTCCTGTTATCTTCTTGTCCTTGCTAACCAGAAGCAGGGCTGTCCTGCCTCCGCAGGCCCCCTCCTTCTCTGCATCCTGTGATAGCCAGGCGAGTCTCCACTCCCCTGGATTGCAATGGAGATAGCAACGCCTTTTTGAGTACAGAGGACTCCCCCTTGTTACCACACAGGGGAAGGTCAGATTGCACACTGTAAAAGGGTTCTTCACTGAGCAGGTAGTTGGACACTTAAACAGGCTTCCCAGGGAAGTGGACAGGGCATGAAGTCTGTCAGAGTTTAAGGACTGTCTCAAAGATGTGCTTATTTGTAGGACTACCTAAAATTAAACCGTGTAAGGAGCAGGGAGTTGGACCTGATGATCCTTATGGATCCCTTCTAACTTGAGATATTCTATGATTTTATAAAGTAATTGTTTATAAAGTAATTGTTAAAGGTCCTGAGATAGCTTCAGGCAGCTTTCTCAGCATAAATTTCTTAGAATCTGAGACATCTCAAACCATCAAACTTACTGTGATTTATTCTTGACTGAGTTTCCAGATCTCTGCTGTTGTTATTAGCCAGTGATCTCACCACATTTCAGGGAACTGTGAAGCTGTAAAGCATCGTCAGGTAGACGTACTAAGAGACCTGTATGGGTGATCAAGGAGCTTCTGAAGGAAATCTCTGTGGAAGAAGGAAATTTACAGTTCATGGGAGAAGGGACTTGTCACTTGGGAGAACTAAGTGACAATAGAAGAAGAAATTCTTTGCTCTGAAGGTAGCGAGACACTGGAACAGGTTGCCCAGAAGGGATGTGGATACTCCATCCCTGTAGGTGTTCAAGGTCAGATTGAATGGGGCCTTGACCTCTAGTGGGAGGTGTCTCCTCCCATGGCAGGGTGGTTGGAACTAGGTGATCTTTAAGGTACCTTCCAACCCAAACCTTTCATGATTCTATGATTATAAATACAAGACTTTTATTTCCATTAGGTCTTTCAAAAATATGTGAACAAGATAGATGTTGAGACTGCAGTTCTAAATTATCTTCTTTTAGGTTAAAGAATAAATTATATTTAAACACATACATATGCTCAGAGTTTCCTCAGTGCTTATAAGGAGCCAGGTTTTGTAACTCAGAATGTGAACAGCTCCAGAAAAAAACCAATTATTTCAAATTCTAGGTCTGGGACCAATATAATTTAAGGCATTGTTAGTTATACAATGACACACCATCAATGTAATGGTGCTGAAAGGTGCTGCTATTGCAAAGTAAATAAAACCATTAGATTTTAAAAAAAACAGATGATTCCTGCTGTGCTGTGAATAGAAGAATCAAATTATTTTGATCCAATAAACTCAAATAAAATAGGAAAATTATGAATTGATATTGTTATATCTTTATTTCAATTCTCTCTGTAAACCAAAATAGGACCATTAAAAAAGTTTTTTATGTTAAGAAGGCAAAATAGATACTTATTCTTCGATTATTTCTTATAAGATTTTGTTGTTTTCATATGTCACATATGTAATGAATACAAGGTTCAATAGAAAACTACACATTTTTCTTACAATAATTAACTCTAATAATTAAATATGGGCCACATTGTCATACAGCACCATATTTGAAATGAATACATTAGTCATACTAATGGGTACTTAGAAAGCTTTGGATGTTATCTCACAGAATTAAATTAATGGAATTTTGAATATTAGCTGGGAGGTTTTGGGGGAGGGAAGAAATATCACAAGATGAAACTAGAGTTGTTTCAGAAAACAGGTCCCATGAAGTCTTTTTCCTAAAAGAAATCTTCATTGCCAACAAATGCTAAATAACTGTCTTGGAGAAATCAGATGATTGACACATCTAAGCTTTGAATGGGAAATTTCTATTACCTTGGAAAATGCCCCCATTCACTATTTGCTCAAGCGGTACATAATGTGTTTGAAACCCATATTATTCAGCTCTTTTCTACTCTTTCCTCCTTCCAGTCTGAGAACACACCTACAAAACCTCATATTACAACCTTAACTTTGACCTACCAAATACATTTGGTAAGACTCCTGTATTTCTTTCCTACACAGAAATGCATATTCATGTACTATGCAGTACATGGTCAAAGATTCTCAGGTATTGAAGACCTATTTAGGTCTCTTCTGCATAAAATGCGCATACTTGGACAAGCAGATTTGTTGAAACAGAGATATACAATGTCACTAATCAATAGATTCAAAAAGGTGACACCAGAGAGAGGTAAAAAATGAAACTGAACAGATCCCACTACAGATCAATTTGCTGTATTTTTTAATGCTTGCAAATACATCTTTGCTCCTCTGGATAAGCATTTTCTAGTATGGGCTATGTATATGTTGCCTGCTGCTGCCTGTACACCTGTCTCAATAGCTATTTTCAAAGGTTTATTTATAAGACTCAGTGCCTTGTTGCACTCAAAATCTTCTTATAGGAAGAAAGGACCATAGCTTATACATTTAGGTCCAATAAATTATGCTAAGTTCAATTAATATTTTAACATTCTAATAAAAGTACAAAAGACTTATTGTTAATCCAGCTACAATGATGCTAGCATTTATACTCTGTATCATCTAATTATTATAGAAAAATCCTGTTAATAATGTCATGAAGATTATTGTATATAAATTTCCTGGAACCTAAACAGTTTTCCCAGTTCTTATGCTCCACCTTCTCAAATATTCTCAGGATTTAAAGCTCAGTATGTGAAATCTTCCCCAAGAAGAATGAGGAAGGAGGCTTTAGAAAAAAAGGGTCAGGCTTAGACAAACGGTTATCCCAGAAAAAGTAACTATTTCCGGAATATAGGCAAAACTAGAAATTCTGCTTCTCTCCCCAGAACCTTAACCTCTAAGCAGCTATTGGTTTTCTCTTGGTATGTTTGTGTGTTACATGTATGGAGCCCTGCAGCTGGATATGTCAGGAAAAGTTGGTTTTGTGATTATCTTCTGATGAGCTAGAAATTTCCCTCCCATAAGCTTTTGGATCTTGCCCTATTGGCAGATTTTGATATTGCAAACATTTGAACTTTATAGTTTTTTATTTTGATTATTGTCTCTGCCACCTCATCATGAAGTTTAAGATATGTGTGCTCAAAGACTTTGTTTGCTACTATCTACTATCTTTATACAATGCAGTACCATTGTCAGAGCTGCAACAAGATACCTAAAAGCAAACTTCAAGGTCCTTAGGTGATCCGAAATAAAAATTGTAGGACTAGAAAGGAAATAGGCCTGCTCATATCAGAAATATATATTTCCACAGAATATAGTTAGATAACGTATTTTATTTAGAGAAGTTATGAAACACCTAATAGGGCATGCTGTGTCTACAGACACAACTACCTTCAAGTGTAACTAAAATGTCAGTGTTAGCGATATCAAGCTTCCTCATTTTTCTTTCCTTGACAGCATTTTTTGTAAGAGAACTAGATCTGTATTGTCTGCCTGTTGTAGGGTAGGGAGTAATTTACAATAGCAAGAAATAAAAGGCTATAAAATGTGTTATTACATTTCCTTCTAGTTCTCCTAGCTACTGTCAAGTTCTTATGGCAAATTATTTTCACAAACTCTTATATTGTGCTATGTACTGGAAGGCTTTGGCCAATTCATGCAATCAAAAGCAGGGATGAAAAAAATTTTTATGTGCTGACTCTGCTGCAGTTTAAAAGAATGACCCAGAACTATATTTCAACAGAAAGTAGCTCATTATTACTCTCTTCACACACTCCTATCCACCCACACCTATGAACAGACACAAAAACATTTCCTCTTTCCTCTGTTGCAGGTGGGTATTTAAGATCTTAAGTCCATATCCCCCTGCACAAATTTTAGTAAGGGTAAGTGACAGGACCCTGTTGCCCATTATTCAATTTGGGAGTCTTCTCATGTGTATCTGTCTTATTTAGACGTATTACCTGTACAGATTCTCATTACCCAGGGGTGTTCAGATTGAGTCATGAGAGAAGAGGAGCAGTAGTCTATATCACTGCTAGAGCTCATTTGGAATTAACATTCTTTTACAAACTCAGGGCAGCTGCCTTCTCCATGGCATGAATTTGTTTGTGCTTTATGCTTTGTTCTGTTATTTTGTTGACTATGCTTTTAAAACCTTCTTACCCATATGGCACTATCTTTGAATAATACATCATCAGTGTTCCTCACTCTAATGATTTACTAGGCTTATAAATCATTTGAAACACTGTTCAGGCTGATGATGTATTTGAGTAATACATCATCGCAAGATGCTGCTGAGATGATATATTACTCTAAAGATGGCGCTGTATAGGAAGGAAACCTGAAGTATATTGTTACATACTATACTAACTTCTAAAAGGAGTGGTCACTAATGGAGCTACTCTTGCTTCTTAACTGCATGTCATACTCTTTTTCAGAGGAGTTTAATAAAACATTCTTTACCATTTTCCAGGAGAGAGATTCTGTGACATTCCGAGACTCTATTACAGTTATGTTTATTAAAAACTCTGATTTTTTTTTTCCAAATATCTGATTTGGATATTTGTTTTTCAAATTTATAAAGTTATTCTAATTTGGATTGAAGAAAAACAACATAAAATATATATCAAAAGTGAAGGAACAAATATAGATATAGAAAACTGGAGACTTTTCAGTGTCTATGCCAACGTGAAAGTTAATCAAAACCAAAAAAGTGGGCTGTGATTAAATCTCACATGAATACCCAGCAAGTGAAGGATCATCATCTAAGCCATAAAAGATAGTAAGCTCCCTATGTCAGGATCTGAAGCTTCATTGCAGGTAGTAACCACCTAAATTTAGGTAAAGAAGTTAAAGAAACTGATAGTAGAGCTGTTCAAATAATTAGGGTTTTAGTTTCATAACAACTGAAAAATTAAACCCAAGCAATATTATTTTTTCTAATTGGGAAAAATAAATCAAGATATTTAAAGTACAAAAATACCTCAAAGGTCTGAATGAAATTTAATATTTTGGTTTCATCCAAACTATAATAATTAATTCAGTTTTTGTAGAGGTTTTTTATCCTGCTTGGATTTTGATCTAGATAAATATTGGATGCAAACTGACATTAGCAACAAAATATTTCAGCTTAAACAGCAAAAATATGAAAAACTCTCTTGGAAATCACGCCACGAGTTCAACATTTATTTTTTCAAATTAAAGTAGATACTTCTTTTGAGTAATGCAAGGAACATTTTATTCAGAAATGAAACCAGATCGAAAGAAAACTGGAAGACTCCTTGGAAGCTAGGTGAAATAGCACTGGTTAGGAAAGTGTTTCTTCTTGTATTTCCTTCCATAGGGCAGGCTACTCTGTCACACAGTAGCAAAGAGAAAACTTGCAAGAAAAATCATAAATGCCTACACTTACGATACGTTGGACTAAATACTTGACTTTGATGAAGCCCTTCTTAAAAGCTATGCCTTTGAATGATGAGCCCTGCAGTTTGGGTGAATACCACAATTTGTCAAATATGAAATGAACAAAAATAAAAACAACTATATTGAATTAATACAAATGAAATTATGGAAAGTGATGCAGGGATAATATCATCCCTGACACTCTAAAATCTACAAATATGAAATCGTATAAATCTTGCAGTGAGAGAACTGAGTAATTTTTGGGAAGAAAACAAGTCAGAAGACACAGTAAGGCAAAGAAACCTGCAAGCTACCATGGATTGAACAAATCGCTACGTTACTGTTTATTGTGACAAAAAACGAGTCTACACTAAACTGAAGGACTTTGTTGAATAGGTGTTTACTGATTTTTGAATCTGTCTTACCATTGAGAAAACCCTCCAAATATAATTTATTTAGAAGAGAGATGTGAAAACTAACCATTTATAGTTCAATTTGTTTTCTATGTATGTTCCTAAATATTTTTACTTTTTTTTTTTNAAAATGTATTGGGTTGAAGGGACCTCTAAAGCTCACCTAGTTCAACCTCCTAAAATAAGGGGCATGGAAAATAAGGTAGCAGGAAATAACTGAGCTCACAGGTGGTCTCCAAAATTCCAAGTGGCTGGTATAGTTATTAGTAAGCCAAAAAAGAAGGGGTTGAAGGAATTAATTAATTTTAATCACTCTGATGTTAAAAAAATAAATATGTATAGTTGGCTGATTACAATGTAAGAGTTAGTTCTGTTGGCAAAGCAGATGATGATTAAATACATGGTAGATAAATAGGTGGTAGTTATAACTCTACATGTAACACATTCCAAATTCTTTCTGGTCACTATGCTGTTGTAGCCTTGTCATTCTTTCTGTTCAGGACAGTGATACGGTTAGGGCTTCTTAAATAAAGCTATAATATAAAAACCTCATAATTAATGGCTGATTCTCCCAATTTTTATCCATAGCTTCCCTCACAATTCATATGTTCTGTCTCTTGAGAAGAAATAAATATATATAGGTGGGAAAACAGGATATTTCATTTATGGCATAATGAGAAATCAGACAAGTTCTCTGAAAGGGTGAGGGAGTATTAAGACATTATTAGAGAGCAAATAAATTAGTGAAATCCTGTTGGATCTTGATTTATCTCTGTGCAAAAGCCAGTAATAATGATATTGGATCCTTCTTTAACTGCTGTCAACTTACCATATTTCAATCAGAAATAACAGAGCTGAACTATCATCTAACATTAGATCAGTAGGGTGAGGTTCTGTGGGAGAGCTGCAAATGCAAACAAGCAAGAGAATTTATGAACTGAACTAAGCAATTATCTCTACTGAGAACAGTGGCATTAGGGAACCAATGATTTCACATACTTGATTTTATGTACCTTCTACTGCATTGCTTAGGGAAAAGTAATCTTGTTTCACATTGAAGACAATGAGGCTTTTTTTTTGGTAACATCCTACATAAAACTATAAAATTTGTGATTATGGTATTTGTGGTTCCTTAAGCAATCAATTTACCTTATGCAATCTGAGCATCAAGATGACTAATATGAAGTAGAACTTCTGCTTTAAGCGCTAATTACTCAATAACATGCTGTACAGAACAGATTTTATTGGATGCATTAAATGTACTTTGCAGGACTTTACAAGTACTGATATTTAACCAGTTCCTTTAAAGAGGCAATGTACTGGTCTTTAAATNGAATAAAGAAGATCAAAGAGGAGAATATTATGATCATTTTATTCCATTATGTGCCAAATGGACTAAGCAATTCTTTGTGACACAAAGGTGGCGAAAATGAAAGTGATTTTTCAATGTAGACTGATGTCAGAGGTCAAAAATTTAATATGTGTATATTCTAACACGGTAAAAACGTGAAGTTTGCTGAAACTGATAAATCCCAGCATCACAGGAGGTTACTGAGGAGTTTCTTTGTTGTAGANTGAGAAGAAATAAATATATATAGGTGGGAAAACAGGATATTTCATTTATGGCATAATGAGAAATCAGACAAGTTCTCTGAAAGGGTGAGGGAGTATTAAGACATTATTAGAGAGCAAATAAATTAGTGAAATCCTGTTGGATCTTGATTTATCTCTGTGCAAAAGCCAGTAATAATGATATTGGATCCTTCTTTAACTGCTGTCAACTTACCATATTTCAATCAGAAATAACAGAGCTGAACTATCATCTAACATTAGATCAGTAGGGTGAGGTTCTGTGGGAGAGCTGCAAATGCAAACAAGCAAGAGAATTTATGAACTGAACTAAGCAATTATCTCTACTGAGAACAGTGGCATTAGGGAACCAATGATTTCACATACTTGATTTTATGTACCTTCTACTGCATTGCTTAGGGAAAAGTAATCTTGTTTCACATTGAAGACAATGAGGCTTTTTTTTTGGTAACATCCTACATAAAACTATAAAATTTGTGATTATGGTATTTGTGGTTCCTTAAGCAATCAATTTACCTTATGCAATCTGAGCATCAAGATGACTAATATGAAGTAGAACTTCTGCTTTAAGCGCTAATTACTCAATAACATGCTGTACAGAACAGATTTTATTGGATGCATTAAATGTACTTTGCAGGACTTTACAAGTACTGATATTTAACCAGTTCCTTTAAAGAGGCAATGTACTGGTCTTTAAATTCACCCATTTTCTTTACTCATTGGCAAAATTTCTAGCGCAATATTTTTATATAACAAAGAGTATATGAAAGGCAAAAACAGTTTTAGGAGAGTGAAGGCATACTTTCTTAACAGAGCAAAATAACTATATTATTTTAGTAAATATACAGATCTGAGGGAGAGAAAATACATATGTATTCCATTTTGTATTGCTGGAGTGAAGCTTGCATTTTGAGAAGTACACACTTATACTGAATAATAACAACATTACACAAGTAACTCTGCTACAGTCATGATGGACTAAGGAAAAAAGAGAGAAAATGGTTTGTAAAGGCAGGGATATTGTTCTTTAGACCATCTGATTTTGCTAAGAAAAACAAATAAGCTCTCATGAGGAATCATATGCAAAGGAAGACATATGTATCTGATAGCTGTCTAAGCCACACACACCAGTGACAGGTCTAGTCGTATTTACAGGAATCTAAAACCTGTTGGTACATAGTCTAGTTTTCACAGCTACAGAAAACACTGATATGTGCTGTCCACAGATGACCAGGAAATCTACCAAGTCCTTTATAGCAAAGTACTTGCTTATCTGTACTAAGTAAATTCTATTAAACAAAAAACACCTATTGTTTAGCTTTCTTCAAGAGCAATAATTAACATTGTGAAGATTTGATTTGCTCTCAAGAAGTTATGGGCTAATCATCATGTCATATAAATTACCAAAGTGCCTTTGATTGAGTGTGGGATCTACAAAGGTTGTCAGAGGCAGGACATTTTTTCCTAACACTTGACCTTGAACTTTGAAAACATAAATCAGAATTATACATTGGTAATATGATTGCTCTGTTAAAGGTTTGACATTTATATTTTGTAAAATGAGAAAATGCCAATAAAGTTTAAAGGAGCTATTTGTCTTTGAATTTAGACATAATAAAAAAGAACAGGCTCACATGATTCCTAATTTTTCATTGTTCTTAGTTTGCTTCATCATTTAACTTTCTTCCTGAGTACACTAATTTTACCATTTCCCAGAGGAGCATTTCACTTAATTTCCTTTTGGATTAGCTGGTGCTCTGAGTTTGAATTTAAAGTTTAAAGGAACCATTTGATTTTAATAACTTCTATGTGTAGTGCTCCATTGAGTTTGGATTTTAGCACATAGAACTACTTTTCCATAAGGTGATTTTTAGTAAATCCCTGTGTGTAAAAGAAAGATAAACACACATCAGTGAGTTTGTTATTGCAATTAAATTATTGGATTTTTACATTTGAATATGTTTTGAACATTGAAAAGTGTGAAGAGACTGTTTTATCATGTTGGTCAAAGACACTTTTCTAACACTCCAAAACTTGAAATAAGTCTGTCTGTTTTCTTCGATCTTGGGGAATATTAAAATACCATGGTTTCCTAAATATATGCTGTCATTTCAGGAAAACAATGCTTATTCTAAGATACAAACTCTTAAGCAGTAACTACCTCTTTTGATTCTGCATTCTTATATAAATATTTATTTACTTACTTAAAATTCTACACCCTGCTCTGTCTTCCTATCCTCACTAACTTTACCTCTCTCAGTTCCACTCATTTCAACCATAAGGCTCAGTGTTTCTTTAGAGTCTAGGCAATGCTAAGCACTGATCCACAGCACAGATGGACAGTGTGCTGGGCCATGCTTTTGCCGAAAAAGGTTTGACCAGATGATCCTTGAGAGCCCTTCTAACATGGCATTCTACGATTCAGTAATCCCATGCCCAATCTNGCCATCGAACCCAGCCTTGGGTTCTAAAAATCTCTAAATCAGGAAATGACTGCACACTCCTTGGAATACCATTCTATCAGAAAGGCTTGTTTCCGTCAAAACTGAGGAAACATTCCCTTCCTATTCACAAGATAAAACCAAGAAGGTAAAGAAAAGATAATACCATAGCTTTAGCATTTATCTTTTTTTTCTTGTTTGTTAGTGTTTCATTGTAAGCAGAAGATGACACCCTTCTGTTCTTGATCATTTTCCTTTCCCATTCAGAGAAATTTCAACTAACAATATGGGCAAACAGTATCAGAGTGTTCCTTCATAGGTCCCATCTTCTGTATGGATTATGACACTTAAGGAGATTCTTGAGTGAACTGATTTCGAAATTTTTGGAAGAAATATGAATCCTTTTGGAATTACACCACTTTATTGGAAGATAGTCTCTCAGAGAGTAAAATCACTTTTTCAGGTGCATAAAGTGGCATAAATAACATATTCCAGAGTTGTAAAATCTAAAAATGTACTGTCTTCTGTTCTCTCAATGCTCTCTTGTTGAAATGGGAATCAAAATGAGCTCTGTTGCTCACAAATGTACAGTATTTTGAGACACCATGAGACATGGTTACAAATCAGTGTAGACATATTACTGACTTACTGGCTTCCTTACATGCAGGCTTGCAGTATGGGTTTGCAGTCACACCCTGCTTTTTTCATTGATCTAAAGGAGAGATTTTAGTGGTGCCAGAACTGGTTTAACAGTATTTGTATGTTAAACTAAAATGTATGCTTGAAGCTTGATTTTGCATTATTGCAAAATTGTGCAGTTGAGGAAAATAAAAAATCAAATCATACAATTTCTTTCAAAGTAAAGAGAATAGAATGAGGAAGAGAAAGCTGCCAGTATTATGAAGAGAATTAAATTGTAACTGGCTGATGTTCAACTGTAACTGAACATATCTTGTGCAAGTCATCGCTCACAGTGGGATGTGCAACAGTTTTCTGTACCTGTTTTTCCTGCTACCTATAAACTCAGTTTCTGGATTCACACCTTTGTACTGAAATTGATCTCAGCATTATTTAATTTCAGTCATTTTAGATTACAGAAACTGAAAAACTGGAAGATTACTGTGAAACATTAGGATTTACCTTCTCACTTTATGAAGGATGGGATTTTGCTTCCTTCCCTGGATTTTCTTGTCTCCAAAGCTAGTACTTAAAAACCATAAGGATTCAGAAAAGCCCTGTTGATGCTCGTGATAATGAAATTATCATTTTAGTCACTGAGATGCTTAGGACACTCTGGAGAAAAATGATGAGTGAAGTGAGAGTAAATAAACATTCCAGAATCTTTCCTATCAAAGAATTGATGTAATTTTAAAATGCAGTGTTATTAAGATGTGATTTTGCTGTAATAAACCCCACTGAGTAAGTCAGTGGGTGCGGGATATTTGAGGGAAATCTCTCATGAAAAATAAGGATTCTTTCCTCCAAATCATCACTGCTTCTTTCAATGTCTTACACTTTGGTAGTTAAGAAATCTGATCTGCATTCTAACCTTGTTGTTCAGAGGAACCTGGTAGTTATTCCCTTCTAGTAAATTCGCTTCATCATCCATCTAAAACTCAAAGAACTTTGTTTAAAGAATTAATATTACACAGAAATTATTGGAAGCCTATTAGACCTATCTTTGCACTTCTCAAATAATGTAGTCAAATAAAAATGAGCTATCATAATAATAATGTTCACAGAAAACCAATGGAAAAATTCCATTAACACCCTCAAGAGAGAAGATGACACTAGGAGGCATACTGTTGTGAGGTATTTTAAAATAAAACAGGATGGTGGGTCTTGCAGACTCAAACTCACTTACGTTATCTGAACTAGATCATACCTCTGAAGTGTTCTCTCAACAAATTATCAATAATGTCAGATATTTATGATAGTTGCCCATATGCTATATTCTTCTATTCCACTCTTTGCCCAGACAAGAGCAATAAATTTAAAGAACTTCATCCGTGGTAATTTCTGCTAATAATTCTGGATAAAATTCACCTCTAAAATACAATGCGTCATCTCCTTTAGAGTATATTGATGTTACTTTTAAGAAAATAAGTATCTAGAGAAAAAGCACTACAGTTATTAAGGCAGTTGAATATTAAGCAGGACACATGTATTATTCCAATCAATCTTAAAATAAAGGGAGAAGAAAATTTGAAGAAACAGATAAATAACACAAATCAAGACCAATCTTATGAATCTCTAATTAAAAGATTATCTACTCCTGATCTTATCTCTCAGTGGTAAATAAAAGGTAAATAAAATCAATTAGATTTGTTTTTCTTTGCAGGACCCTTTGCTAAGTAATTCTCCGTCTTTTAAATTCATCTGATTTACACGGGAGCAAGATAATTCAATAATTAACATTAGAGGTCAGATATAATGAAATCCTTATTTTAGCTTAGCTCATTCCTCTTTTCTGTGATTCCCAAATTTCATATAACAAAGACGATGAATTGGAAAATGGCTTTTATTTTTCATGTCCTTTTCATATACTAACAGATATGATTCTTTGGGGGTTTTTGACACCTTCACTCTTCAGGAGGAAATTGTCCTCAACAATGGTAGAGGTGTTTGAGGCCTAGCATATTGTTCTATAATGTACACTGGATCTTTTTGTCTTTCAATGGCCCCATGAGGCCCCAAAGTGCCAAAAAGCAGAGGATATTTTTTTTGGTAGCATCTGGCTTCTTGGCTGACTCCCCAGATAATATTGGCAGCTTTGCATTTGCTTTCAGAGCTGTCATGTAGTTAAGTTCCTGCTATGCTGTTAGCATTACTATGCTCTTTTAGATGTGATCCTTTGACTCACCCTTGTTTCAAACACATTTTATTAGTAGTTTAAAAAAAAATTCAAAAGCGCGCAAAAGACCATTCCAACTCACTATTTACACAAATAAAATATTTCATTTCCTTAAAATAAAAATATGAATGTGAAATGAACCCCTCTTTTCATGCTATGTGGCTTCATTTTGACATTAGAAACCAAATTTCAAAATTTATCTGCAAAATCACAGGTTGGAGCTGGCCCTATGTTATTTACATCAAAGATTTAGGAAATTACATGAAGAAGAATCTCAGAGTGGACCACAAGAAACCCACTAAGTCAATCACATGTCCAATTTCTTCCAAGTTCATGCAGAAATTGGATCAAAATCACACATCACTATCCTTTGGGCAAAGGTTTGGCACTTAGCTGCAGCCCTGTTCAGGGCCCCTGTAGGGTCTTCTCTGCTGAAACCACTGAATCTGAAATGAACCCAGGCAGTGCCACTTTGAAGGAGGCATATTTGCTGAAAGTCTGTGATCACATCATAAACAAAACAATCTGTGAATACCAGCACATCAGAATGTTGTTAGAAAGAAACATATGGGTGGAAATATTAATTAACTAATGTCAAAATTTACTACTCTGACATTTTGAGAATAAACTAATTCTCTTTTTAGTGGTTGGTTATTCCATTTTTTACTTGTTCTATACTATAGACACTCTCCTCCTCTCCCCACCCCCCTAGTATTATAGGAATAGTTTCTTTACCAAAATGGGTTGAAGGAAACTAATAGAATAAAATGGCTGTAGTGAATTTCCCAAGTTCTACCAATTTAACAACAGCAACAAAAATCTAAAAACATTTCATGTCAATATATTGACATGAAATGTTTCTTGTTTTCCCTTTGTTGTTTTGAAATTAGATCACAATTTAAATTTTATGAAGTACAATTACATAGTTAAAATTGCAAAATCTTAAACTGGAAATATCTTGAAAAAGAAATAAAACATTAGTTAGAATTTTCAATGTCTCCACAGTTCTAGCCAAAAGCAGTTTGTTTCAGGGAGATGGAGTTGCTGCTAGGCAGTCTCCAAAAAGGAAGAAGCTTCCAAACTGTTATGTTTTTTAGAACAGGAGACATTATTTTTAACTGGCAGCTTAGTTCCATGTTTTTGCACAAGTATGACTGAAGCTTTGGCATGGCATCATTTTTTTTTCTTTCATTATTAGTCAACTTTTAAAAATATGCCTAAGAAACACTAGCAACTGTGTAATGGTCTCTGTTCTCTTTTCAGCACCTGATCTGCAATTCTGTCTTAACATTGGGAGAATTCATTCAATAGAAGGAAATGATTTCTCCTCTCCTACACCTGCAGCAGTCCATTTACCCTATACAAAAACTCCTATGGCTGGAATGTGGGAAGAGATGGACACAAGCTCTTTAGGAAAGACAGGCAGAGGAGAAGAGGAGGGGGTGTTGACCCCTATGTTAATGATTATCTGGAGTGCATGGAGCTTGGACGGGTGAGGGATGAGTAGCTGCTAGAGGCCTTATGGGTCAGGGTTAAAGAGAAGGTAGAGGAAGGTGATATCATAGGGGGGGTCAGCTACAGGCCACCTGACCAGGATGGCCAGTTGGATGAGGTCCTCTATGGACAGGTAGGAGCAGCTTTTCATTCACAAGCCCTGGTTCTCATGGGGAATTTCAGCCACCCTGGTATCTGTTGGAAGGACAGCACAGCAGCGCGCCAGCAATCCAGGAGTTTCCTGGAATACATTAATGACAATTTCCTTCTCCAAGTGGTAGAGGAGCTAATGAGAAAAGGTGCTATGCTGGATCCTGTTCTTACAAAAAGGAGAGGTTGTTGGGTAATGTGAAGCTTAAGGGCAGCCTTGGCTGCAGTGACCTTGAAATGATGGAGTTCAAGATCCTTAGAGTAACAAGGAGGGCACACAGCAAGCTCACTACCCTGGACTTCAGAAGAGCAGACTTTGGCCTCTTCAAGGATCTGCTTTGGTAGAGTACCATGGGATAAAGCCCTGGAGGGGAGAGCAGTCCAAGAATGAGTCCCAAAAAAGAGAAAGGCCATCAAGAATACCAGGAGGCGTGCCTGGATGAACAAGGAACTCCTGGACACACTTAGATGCAAAAAGGAAGTCTACAAGTAAGGACAGGTAGTCTGGGAGGAAAACAAAGAAGTTTTCTGAGCAGCCAGGAAATGGGATAGGAAAGTAAAGCCAAGATAGAATTAAATCCAGCAAGGGACATCAAAGGTAACAAGAAAAACTTCTATAGGTACATCAGTGATAAAAGGAAGGCTAGGGAAGATGTGAGCCCTCTCAGGAAGAAAACAGGAGATTTGGTCACAAGCAATATGGAGAAGGCTGAAGTCCTCAATGATTTCTTGGCCTCAGTCTTCACTGGCAAGGACTCTAGGCACACTACTCAAGCTGCAGAAGGCAAAGGCAGGGAGTGGGAGAAAGATCCACCCATTGTAAGTGAAGATCAGCTTCAAGACCATCTAAAGAACTTGAAAATGTACAAGGCATCAAAAGCAGTGTGGCCAGCANAGGAAGAAAACAGGAGATTTGGTCACAAGCAATATGGAGAAGGCTGAAGTCCTCAATGATTTCTTGGCCTCAGTCTTCACTGGCAAGGACTCTAGGCACACTACTCAAGCTGCAGAAGGCAAAGGCAGGGAGTGGGAGAAAGATCCACCCATTGTAAGTGAAGATCAGCTTCAAGACCATCTAAAGAACTTGAAAATGTACAAGGCATCAAAAGCAGTGTGGCCAGCAGGTCGAGGGAGGTGATTCTCCTCTACTCTGCTCTCGTGAGACCCCACCTGGAGTACTCCATACAGCTCTGGTCCCCCAACACAAGAAGGAAATGTACTTGTTTGAGTGAGGCCAGAGGAGGGCCACAAAGATGGTCAGAGGGCTGGTTGTTCAGCCTGGAGAAGAGAAGACTCCAGGGAGACCTTATTGCATCCTTCCAGTATTCAAAGGGGACCTACAAGGAAGCTAGAGGGGGACACTTTATCAGGGGGTATAGTGATAGGAGAAGGGGTAATGGCTTAAAACTGAGAGAGGGTAAATTTTGGTTAGATATAAGGAAGAAATTCTTCACTGTGATGGTGTTGAGGCACTGAAACAGATTCCAGGGAAGCTGTGGACACTCCATCACTGGCTGTGTTCAAGACCAGGTTGGATGGTTCTTCGAGCAACCTGATCTAGTGGGACGTGTCCCTGTTCATGGTCAGGGGGTTGGAACTTGATGATCTTTAAGGTCCCTTCCAACCTAAACCATTCTATGAGTCTATGATTCATTTATATGCCAGAATAATGTGCTTTGAATAATTTTTTTTTCTAGTTCTTTGGAAACCTGTCTGTAATATACCTTACTAAATTTTGCTTTGTTCTATAGCCTAGTGTCTAACAATCATGAAATGAAACTAACATTGACATAATCCAGCAGGCTGTGCATCTAGAATTTCTTATAGCTAAAATTGATAAAAACCAGCTTCACGCTTCACATGTCAACAATTCTGCTCTTGAGTGAAAATGACACAAAAGCTGCTCCTTCATGCAAGCTGGACCTGAGGCTCTGGAATACCTTAGCTTTTACTGCAAAGCATTTTGGGACTGAATTGTTTTCTGAAAGAAGACTTGCAAAGATTTGAGTTGTTTCTCTCTGTAACTACCAGTTATGAACTGATTAACCTGAATTATAAAAACATTTTTTGATATTCTAAAAAACCCCAACATTAAGACCAAGTGTTTATTCATATAAACTTCCTAATCATCTGCTGGCTAAAGTTGCTAAGATTACTTTGAGTAATTACTGAAGTAAGTGTCATGCAACAAATATATCCCTGGAGAGAATGTGTTGATAAGATCTTTACCCAATTTTTGTCAAACTGGACTGGAGTCCAGTCAAACCTTCATTGTTTGACCCTTGAGAATAAAGAATATAAAAACCATGAGGTGAATTTGTCAAGCATTGAAGTCTTTAGCTTTAGCTTTCATTTAAAAGGAGCACCTACCTCTTTAATTCTCTTTTATGAGGTCCTTAAAAATAAACACCAAACAGCCACCAAATTCATTTAAAAGTTCTCTTGGGATTTATTCAATGGTTGCTTCACTTGTCTACTTAGTTTCAGGTCTTCATTTAATTTAAAATGAAAGTGAAATTACTGAACACTAAAATGAAGTCTCTTGGAGCATTCATTTTGTTTCATGTCCTGAAGTGAGCCTGGAAAGTTTTTTTTTTTGGATGACCTGCTGTGGTGGGTCTGTCTGAGCTGATTTTCCCCATACAGCCCTCATACTGCAGTACTGGGACCCAGAGACTGTTGATAACACACCCATGTCATGTCTAGCCATGAGTGCTCACACAACAACAAAGTTACGGGGGGCAAGATCTGGGAGGGGATACAACCCGGACAGCCGACCCGAGCTGACCAATAGGATATTCCATACCATATGACGTCAGCTCAACTATAAAGGAAGGAGGACGGGGGCATTCGGGGGGAAGACGTTTGTCCTCCGAGCAACCGGTACGCGTTCTGGAGCCCTGCTTCCCGGGACAGGCCTGACACCGCCTTCGGATGGGAAGTAGAGAGTAACAGCTCTGCTTGCTTTTGCTTCGTGCATGCGCGGCCTTGCTTTCTCTGCTGCTTATTAAAACTGCTTCTTATCATAATGCACGTTTTTTTTTTCCTTTTCCATCTTACTCTCTCCCCGCTTGCCTGGTTGACGGAGGTTTTGGGGGGGGGAGAGGGAGTGTAGAGGGACCAGGGGTAGGCACCGGGCACCCAGCCAAGGTAAACCCACCACACCTGCAAAAAGTCTAACCTCAAAACACCTTACAGACAAAGAAGGGAAGAAATAGATAAAAAGAAGTTATCTCGGTGCCTTCTAGTTTTCAAAGTTAATATAAAGTAACATAGTCTTACTCAATGGTCGCAGTCAAAGAGTCATGAATGTTGGAAAGGACCTCGGTGCTGTGTTAACACTGCTAGTCACAACACGGGTGTGTTATCAACACCCTTCTGGCTCCCAGTACTGCACCATGAGGGCTGCT
>VYZX01005363.1:16432-33280 GCA_013401335.1 Brachypteracias leptosomus
CCAGTATTTTACAGGTCACTTTTTATTCTCATATGAATTAGTTGTGAAGTAACATTATTACACCCTATAATGTATTTTAAGGATTAAACCCCTATTTTGTGGAATATGAAATAATAAATGTAGATGTTAATAGAAAGTAACATAATATAATTCAAAACTATAACAACCTCAAATGAAATATTCCTTTTATCAATATGAGTGAATACATTTTGCTGTATTTTCAAATAACAGGGTTTTGTATTTTCTATGTATGTCACCATACATAACAATTTTATTCCTAATTTTTATTTTTCTAGTTCTGCAGTTAAATAGGTGATATTAATAGCTGACTGGAGTTTCTTCNCTTTACTGCATATTATTTCTGTTCTTCACTGCACCATTCCAATTTGATATTAAGAAATTTATTTGACCCACATGGGTTGAGAGCTCACAATATCCTGAGTTTTCTTGCAAAACTACTCCACAAGTTGGCACTGGTTGGATTTTTATGTTTTTATACATTTTCCACTGAAGTCATAAGATGTTGAAGCCATGGATTTTACCACAGTAGCTGTTACCACCTTTCTGTAGAACCAGGATGGATGTGCTGGCACTGCTGCAGTGANTTCAATGCCATAAAATTTGAATTCTGTGGCTGAGGTATTAAGGAGCCCACTCAGATCATAAAATAGAGCATAATCTCATTCTTTCAGCTATACAGAAATATCACAGGAATGAGGGAATCTCATTCTTTCAGCTGCTATCTATACAGAAATTCCTAGCATTAAAAAAACAATGCATTTTTAAAGTTTAATAGTAGAGACAAAAACTCTGGAGAGAGGAAAAAGAATGTCAATTTGTTTGAGCTGAAATGAAACAGAACTTTTTTGATGAAACAAAAAAATATTATCTTCTCAAAATTTGTCCTTCTTTCTCCTTTTCTGGATGAAAAACTCTTTGTCAAATTCCACCTGATTTTGCAGATAGTTTTTCTTCCTTTGTATCTGAAGAAGAAGAAAAAAGTATACAACTCAAGATATGAATTACAACTGGCAGTAGGATCTTAGGCCTGAAGTCAAAACTCAAGGCATACAGTATTCAGCATTTCTCTGTGCACAAGATTATTGTACACAGCCATCAGTACCTTGCAGTACAGCTGCAAGTCAGGTTTTAGTGAGGTCAGCTGAGAGGATGACAAACAGGTCACTCTACTGTGTCAGATAGGCTGAGTCAAAATTTGATTGATTTTTTGAAAATGAATTTTCCTTTAAGAAGGAATAAGATTGCTGCCATTCCTAGAGTTTGAAGGCAAATAACGCATCCTTCCACTCTACTAATCCAAATATTATATTTTGGCTGAAGGAATGTAATTAATATTGGCTTAAAATCAGTTGTTGACATTAGTAAGCTTTAAACCCACTTCTTATTCAAATAATTTTTCTTGCTGCTAATATAAAGTATCTTAAGGTGATATCAGCAGTAAAAAATTCATACAGAGGAAAGGGATGTTAGTGAATAAGCTTTAGTTTCTGCATGCCTTTACCACACCTGATGACCAAAGTTTTTACAAACAGACAACAATTAACACCATTTTTGTAGGTCCTGAAATCACCTAAGCTTCAGTACATTCAAAGAAGATTTTGGTCATTCCCTTGTCCTATCAAAGTATTTCAACATCCAGGTTTGGTTTCTAGGTCCAATGATAAATGTATATTTTCTTTAAAACATCATACAGCTTACAAGCCAAAACTAGTTATCTAAGGCAGTAGATAATTTGCATATGAGTCATAATGATTGTACATATATGCACAGATAGGACAGTTAAATTACTATGCATGCTTTTATGGAAAAGCTGACATAAATTCATGGAGCTCACTGAAATATATGTACTCATCACAACACTGGTACATATTATGATGAACATACACTCTCTGACTCTCTCTACATATGCATATGCTTAAATACGGTTATTATAACTTCACAAACTGGGTACATTTGTAGTTGGTGAAGATACCCACAAAATGCTGGCTGGACTTTTTTCTCCCTTCTCTTCTCCTCTTCATGCTATATTTGGAAGATAAAAGCGTAAATCAATAATTTCTGTTTATTCTTGGAGTTACTATTATTCTAGCAGGGAGGAAGTTGCATATTGTGGCACATTCTGGTTCCTGGGCTTAGCTCATGTTGGTTTTAGTAAACCATTTCTGTTGCATGTTACAGTGCTTAGTGTTCACTATGGCAATACTTTGTGTTTATCAATACTGTTAAATACTGCTTTTTCCAAACAGAGCATATGTTCTCTCCATTGAATAATCAGGATGTTTACATCATTTCATAATTGATTATAATGGGCAGCTTTCTTAAACAAGGGGAGAGAGAAGATGAAGAAGAAATATCATTTTTCTCAGAGTTAGGCAAAAGGAGGTAACATTTTGACCTGTGGAAATTTCATAGGTTCTAGGTATGCATAGAAGTGTGTTTAAAGCCTAGCTGTTCTAAAATGAACCTTTATTCCTTCTATTCTAACATTCTTTAAATAGAAGATTCTCCTGGACAAAAAAAAAAGACAAATAAGAAATCAAAAAGGATAAAGAATACCTTGGGCCTCACTAAGAGCTTGCACTAGCATGACTGAAATAACTTCATTGTATTAAATCATCCAAGACAGTATAGAATTAATGATATATGTTAATAGGACCCAAAGCTTTTTTATTATTATTTTTTACTTTTACCCTTTTCCTTAAACTCTGGAAGTCAAAATATATCTTTTGATGGGTTTACATCAAACTGGTGGCCAACTACTACCTGCGCTCAATTTTAGGGCCAGTGAGTTCAAGAATCACCTGACACTCTTAGTCATATGGTTTAGTTTCAGGTAGTCCTGTGAGGAGCAGGTTTCTCCCAACTCAAGATATTCTATGGTTAAAACTAGGATAGATAGTAACTGAATTCACCTAGATTTTGGAGGAATTTGATCTGTAGATGCATTTGAAATGCTGGTTAAACTCCTTTACTTAAAGAGTTCTCTAAAAAACCACTCTTCTCCTGCAACCAGGGAAAGATTCAAACTTGATAGACAGTATAGATGAGGTATAGACAAGAAATTACTTTTCAGATACTTGTCATCAAACAATCAAAAAATTCTACATCTTCCAACTTCAGTTAAATATGCCAAATTTTCATTTGTTTGCATTAAACAGAACAAGATTGTACTTTATACATAATAGATTATATAATGTAACTGCACTAGCAATTTTTATACTACAAGTTATGTGCTAGAATAATCAAATATTTATTGTTTATAGAAAAATGTCAATAATAGTGTCTTATTTTCCAAATATATTTAATTAATTAAATGAATTCTATATTAAACTTGTCACAGAGTGAAAATAAAAACGAAAGTAAGGTACAAATATTTCATTATTTTCTTAACCATCAGTATTAATTATAAGTTAGTTTCTTTTGGCTCAATTTTATACATTTCAGTTAATCTCAACAATATATTTTTTTTTATTTTACAATTTTTTCTCTTCCTCCTTTTGCAAATCTATTGAATTAAGACATAGAAATTCTCACTCTTTATAATATGTTTGGGAAGGGTATTTCTACTTCTATTTAAGATTTCTAGCCATTTTCTCCAGATTAAGAACATTTTAGTAGTTGTTTGTGTAATGTAGTTTTTATTGTGTGAAGTTTCCAAGTTAAGTCTGACTCTTTTTAAAAAATTTAATTTTATTTTCTTTAATTATGGTTAATGATAATTCTGCTGTTTATGAGAAATAGCCTGGGATAAACATCTCTTTACATTTATTAAAGTACTTCCATTTTGTGGCAAAATTGCAAACTACCTGTTTTATAACAGATAATGAATATGACGGAGGATGAAAGAGGTGAGGTTTTGCCTCAAGGCTAGGAGATGTATTTGTTTCAAACTTAAAATATCCCTTCTTATGTATGTTTTCAAAACCTATTACTGTTTAGCAGGAAAACTTCTGCCTGTAGCACATTTGCTCCACCCTATCAGAAATCCTCCATATCATGAAGGTAGGGATGTTTGTGTATCATCCACAAAGCATAACAGCTCTAACTCTCTTCAGCAACTAGAAAGATTAAATAGTTTGCATGCACTTACACCTTCTAGCTACTGATGCAGCAGCAGTGAGACCAAAGTCCAGAGAGCTTTTGCTGCCCATATTTTCCATGCTTTACAAAGGTAGTCATAGTTTTGTCAAACTCTTTTGACTAACATTTCCTTGTGTGTTTCTCATCTTCTTTTTTTATAAAACATTTTAAAAGAAATTTCAATCTTACTATTTTTCTTTAGGAAGCTGGAGGTGTTGTGATTAAATTAAGCTAATGAATAAAGCACTAACTTCTATATCATAGAATCATAGAACAGTCTGACCTTTAAAGGTCATCTAGTCCAACACTGCACTGCAATTAGCAGGCACATCTTCAACTAGATCAGGTTGCTCTGTACAACCTTACCTTGAATGTTTCCAGGAGTGGGATATCTATCATCTCTCTGGACAGCCTGTGTCAGTTTCTCTCCACCATCACAATGAAGAACTTTTTCCTCATATGTAATCTGAATCTACCTTCTTTTAGTAGTGAAAGGTCACAATAAGGTCTCCCTGGAGCTTTGTCTTCTCCAGTGTGAACAACCCCAACTCTTTCACTCTTTCCTCATAGGAGACGTATCCCATCCTTTTGATCATTTTTGTGGCCCTCCTTTGGGACTTCTCCAACAGGTCTATGTCTTTCCTGTGCTGAGAATACCAGAGCTGGATGCAGTATTCAACACATAGGACAGATCTAGCTAATTGGTATGCATTTTGATTCAGTTGTGTGCAAAGCTAAAAATCTTATAAAGTGGCAAGGAAAGAAGAGGCTCTGAAGTTAATGTCCCTTTGCTCTTGTGTACAGAAAAGATTTAGTATAAAAGCCTAATAATACACTTATACTTTCAGTACCAAATTAATATTCTTGTTGTAAATTAATGCTTTCCTGTAGTGTTTGTATATACACACAACATTCATGCATATATATAGAAATCCTGTTTATTTAACATTCTAGTCCACCAATTAATAATTTATTGAAATTGAATTATTCTTCATAGGGATAATCTTTGCTGGAAGAAATAAAATCCCCTTAACCAATTTAACTTCATTCTACCTTTGGGAAAGGAACAGCAGATGATGCCAACACCTACACATCAGTGCATAGATGCATGAAGGTTATAAGGCTTGGATTCTGTTATTGAGGAAAAGGCATCTTGTTCAAACTGCATTAACCTGGTTATAGAAGGAATACCATGAGTACAAATTGCTGTCCCAGCAAATGCAGTCTTTTTATGGGGCAGCTGCATTTCTAGATCTTATGTGATTCAAAAGGTTAAATCACAAGTAATCTCTGAATGTACTGAAGAACCTCACAAAATCATTAACTTTTCATCTCACCTCTCTTAATTAATCTTACATATTGACACAAATAAAAAGGAAGAAGTGAGTTCTGTTTCAGCATTAAAATAAATGACTTAACTCTCTACCTATTGCACAATCTCGATGCAATCACTTGAGTCCAATGTCTGCTCATCTGTGTTTTTCCTGTCTTCAGTACAAAAAAGAAAAAAATAATCCTTCAGTTTGAAGGGCTTTAAGTCTCTTTTCTCCAGAAGGATAAAAATGTGCTCTTGAATTTTCTTCTTAGCCAGTCACCCTCAGCAAGTTTGCAGANATCAAGGACAAGAAATAATGGTTTTAAGCTAGGAAAGCATAGATTCAGACTGGATATTAGAAAAAAGTTCTTTAATATGAGGGTGATAAATCAGTGGAATGGGCTGCCCAGAGAGGTGGTAGAGGTCCCATCCCTGGAGTCATTCAAGGTCAGGCTTGATGGGGCTCTGAGCAGCTTGACCTAGGTAGAGATGTTCCTATTTGTGTAGGGAGGCTGGACAAGATGACCTCTAGAGGTGCCTTCCAGCCTAAAACATTCTATGTTTCTAAATAATTTTACTTGATGTGTTAGACCGTATCTTTACCCTCAAACACCTCCCCTGATCATATCAGGTTTTTATGATTTCAAATTTCTCAGCTTTGTAAGGCATTTTTGCCTTCAATGCTAAAGACAATGTCCTTCTTATATTGCTAAGAGGTCTGAAATAAGAGGGGGAAATGCTATCTATTGTTTATATTAAGTCACAACTTTAAATCATTTAAATTTGATTCCTCAGTAAGCACTTGTTCCTTTTAAAAATTAGATATTCTGGAAATGTAATTAAGACAGGATTTTTTTCCATTCAAGAAGTACTACTGTAAGAGAGACATCAGTTTTCAAGCAATACAGTAATCTGGAATCTGCATCTTAATTGAACTCAAGCTTTTCTATTGTTCTTGCCTAGTCATTTTTACAACTATAGCTTTGATGTACATCTTTCACAATAAAACTAAAGGAACAATGTTAAAGAGCTGCATGTGGCTGACAACTTTATTCTGAAGAAAAAAAGAGGCAGCTTATGTAATAGGAAGAGCACCCAAGGTGATAGAGAAGACTACATAAAATATATTGATTCTTGTGGGGTCAAAATGCCACATCTGAACATATACAAAGTATATGGGTTTTTTCCCAGGATAAGAAGGAATCCAGATATACTGTAGTTTCATCTGCTATATGCTCAAATACGCAATGAGAAAACAAACAAGTCATGGGTTTATACTGCTGCAAATTGGACTGGAAAACCAAATCTAATGCTTGACATCTGTCTTACAATAGCTCAATGAATTCTTATCGAAATACAGTATAACATTGCAAAGATGTAACTACTGTCTTGGGCATTTTTTCTCTTTCTTTGTCATTTTCATGCTACATCAATATTTTAATTTATTTTGTAGTCATATCTCAACTTCTCCTTGAAAAGTTTCACTGCTACCTCTTGCTCATTCCTTGCTATAAAAAGTAGAGAACACTCATTTCCTTATGTGGAACTAAAAGAAAAGCAGAGAGACAGCTTTACTCCTTATTCACTTCTTTCTAAAAATTAATGTTATTTTTTTCACTTCCCTGAGCCTCTTTTGTTGTTTAACCCCAGCTGGAAACTAAGCACCACACACAGCCATTTGCTCACTTCCCACATGGTGGGATAGGGGAGATAGTCAGAAGGGTAACAGAAAATTCATGGGTTGAGATAAAAACATTTTAATAGGTAAAGCAAATGACAAACATACAAACAAAGCAAAAATAGGAATTCATTCACTACTTCCCATCAGCAGGCAGGTGTTCATCCACCTCCAGGAAAGCAAGGCTACATGACACATGATGGTTACTTGGGAAGACAAATACCATTACTCCAAACATGTCCCTCTTCCTCTCTCTTCATCAGCTTTTATTTCTGAGCACAACATCATATGGTATGTAAAAACCCTTTTGTCAGTTGGAGTCAACTGTCTGAGCTGTGTCTGCTCCCAACTTCTTGTGCACTCCCAGCCTACTTGCTGGTGGGGTGGTGTGAGAAGCAGAAAAGGCCTTGACTCTGTGTAAGCACTGCTTAGCAGCAACTGAAACATTCCTGTGTTATCAACACTGTTTCCAGCACAGGTCCAAAACACAGCCCCATACTAGCTACTATGAAGAAAATTAACTTTATTCCAACCAAAACCAGCAAAGCATCCCAGACCCCAGGAGCCTCTGCTACTCCTTACAAAACTCTTTTGTCTATCCACTGATGACCTGGTCTTTCAGGTTCAGTGCAAGAAATGCCCTACCTCAACACGAAAGTGGTATTAGCTTGGCAATATTTCCCTGGATGCATATGAATATTTTCAAAGTTGTCTACTCCCAGGAAAAGCTATAACAACTATATGAGATTACTGTAGACCTGTTAAAGGTAAATATTTTTTTAACTTGAAGTTAATCAGGTACCATTGTAGATACAATTGTCTATGAATTAATATGAAAGATGAAAGAATTGATATAAAATGTATATGGGACGAACATACAAAGTTAATTGCTACATCAAGTCACAAAGCAAAAAGAAAGGGAAATGAAAAAATTAGTCAGGAAAGTTAGACAATTGGATTGTCTAACTCTCTGTTCATTTTTTGGATTACTGATTTTCATAAAATAAGAAAAATATTAAAATATAATACCTGTGTAAAATCTTAGATTTTCCCTTTCTATAACTTCTTTTGCTCTTTTCTCCATTTTCAACGCATTGTTTTACCTCAAGCTTTGACTTTACAAATTTTTGCCCAGAGGGTTTGAATTAGAATTTGCCTAATTCCTACCAACATTCTAACTAAATGTTTATTACTCCAAGCCAGTCTTTGCTCAAGCAGTGACAAACCACCTGTGGGAATATATTAGGCAAATATGAATCCCAGCCAGCTGTAACTACAGCAGGTAAATCGCTGGTTCATTGGAATAGTCTACCTTTATTTATTTATCCCTAATTATAATACAGGGATTTTAGAAAATGAAATTATAGCTGTTACCTACAAGGCCAACCTTTCCCAGCAGAATATGTTCAAACTGTATAGAAAAAGTTTATTTAAAATAATAATGTATCTCTCAAAAATAACCTTCATCTGTGCAGAATGGCAATAAAATGTTACTTAGAATTGTAATCTAAGAAGAATAAAAGGGCAAAAAATTCCCTGGAGAAGGAAATGTTCAGACTACCTTTAAAATAAATGATCCAGACAGGAGAAAGACTTTTGAATGCAAGCTTAATGTACATTACATTAAATGAATTCTTGCCACATACAATCTCATGGATGAAAGGCTTATTTGAATAGTTTTATTCAATTTGAAATAGGCCATTGTAACGTTTTAACATTGTAAAAAAGGGATTTAACAGTGTTTAATACGTGTAAAATGAGTTGGCTCTTCAACATCTTTTCTAAAATATTTACAAAATTCCCCTATTAAATTTTAACATTGTGCTCTGAAGTATTCTACACAGCGTAATCAAAAGTCCTGGTGTATTTTGTTTCCTTAGAATCTTAGATCTCTATAGGGAGCTTTCAGATGAAAGCTTGTTATAGCTCTTTCTGTTGAAGATAGAAAATACTGTACTGAACTTTATATAAAAAAATTGTACTGAAAATCTCTAGTTGCTTATAAATAAAGGCTACTTCATCTACTGTGACAAATATTTAAGTTAAAAGAAGAATATGAAAAAAAAAAGTATGAAAGAGCTACTAATACCTTACAGAACAACTTGAAAACTCTATGAATCAAAATTTTCTACCCAATTTTTCTTTCCCAATACACATACATGTTTTGGTTTTGGTTCTTCTGAGGTTTTTTGGTTGTTCGGGTTTCTTTGGTTGGTTGGTTTTGGTTTTGTTTGTTTGTTTAATATAAAAAGGCTAAATGAAAGTTCAATCCTGAAATTAGAACATTTTTTTTTTTCTTCTGGTTACTATACATGACTGCATAATAAATTATACTCTTAGTTCTGTCATATTTTATCATGATTTTAAGTCAGAATCACTAATCAGTCTCCATCTTATTTTTTCAACTGCTGAAACTAGGATGATAATGAGAGCAAAATCCAACATATTTTTCTTCTTGTTTGATAAAATTTTTCACAGGAAAAGTGGATTAACTTAAACTGCAGTAGCTCATGACATTACAGTTGAGACAAGAAAATATTCTTGATTACAAGAAAAAAATACTATCACAGCCCAAGAAACAACAACAGAAGAATTAGTAAGTTGAAGTGTAGAGCCCTATTTGAGTTGTTAGAGGCCTGAGTTTTCTAAAGTGCAGTAGTTAGCGCATGTGTTGCCATTTGTATACATAGTTAACTACTAAAAGAATTTGAGAAACAAGAAAAATCTACAGTCAGCCTAAAAGAGCAAGAAGAGATAAAGAAGCAGATCTAAATTCTTTGTACAGACCTTAACATTACTTGTGGAATTAGAAAATATATTTGAAGAGCAGAATCCTATGATTTTTCTTAATTGCTACTTGATTTCCTATAAGAGTTCTACAAGTTCCTTTCCGGTTAATACCAAAAATCACATTTAATTAAACAGAGTTTGGTTAGTGGATATTGTTTTAAGTCTACTTCAGTACAAATTAAATCAAGACCATGAACTAGTTACTGGATTTATTTTTTTATTTGGGTTTTATTTTAATTTACAACACTGTTGTTAGGCAGAAATTGGAAAAGGAGGAATAAATTATTACTTTAAGATAGTCAAGCACATTGAATTCTTAAATGATTGTGCCTATATGTTCTGTAAATCTGCAGCAGTTCCACTGTCATGAACATTGGCTTAATATCCAATTAGTTCTTACCAGTGCTAATGACTATATGACAAAGAAATTGTATTTCTGCACTGTTGCAATCATTACAGACTCTGCTTTAACAATGAACAAACAAACAAAAGAAATTTTAATCTCCACAGATCAGAAGCCGTTACTTAACTAACCTATTTTAAACAATAAGCCTTCTGACATAGTCACTGATTTGTTTTATTGTTTGATTAGCCGCTTCTGCAATGAATTCATTCTGTTCACTGATGACAAAATTACAACAGCATTGACATGCAGGTTGAACAAAATTTCTGATGCGAATTTAATTTAACTTATTTTTCAGTTTAAAGATAATATTGCTGCAAATTGTTTGGTTGTTCCCTTGGGCATTAAATCAACACTTATGCAGCTTTCTGTAAATAGAACTGAAAAATGAAAAAGATAAAGAAGACATCCACATAAATTTTCCACAACTAGAGGAGGCTGTCAATAATTTTTCAGAACAAAAATCATTAGATTTCTTAACTGAAGAATATATAAACTAAACTTCTGTAAAAAAATTAGATAGACTTTTCAGCAATGATATAAAAGGAATGCTAGAAGTAATGTTAACAAGCATGGTCAGCAATAACGATGTGTGTTTTGATAATGAATTCAAAATATTCCAGAATTTACCACAGAGAAATAACTATTCTAGGACAACAGATATCTTAAAAATTATATTATGAGTTCTTATAGCAATTTAACGCTAAAAGTCTTTGCTTCATTCTTCCTTGGATAAAGTAAGCAAAAAAGAAATATTGTACTTTATGCTTTTGTTTCAGAAACCCCTGATGTACTGAATATTAGAAAAGTATTTAAAGTGTAAGTATATACTTTTCTTCTTCCTGACCAGAAATTTCCAATTTGCTTATTACATCTTGAATGCTATTTGTAGTTTTATTTCCTGGGGATATAGTATAATTAAGAAGGTGCATGCAACGGCAAGAAGAATTGAACAAGTATGGAATATGTGCTTTACAATAAGTAAGCCAGGAGTCTTCAGTCCAGGAAAAAAATGTAGGGGAAGGGAATGGGATAGCAGGATATTTTGGAAGTCTAAAATATTATGACATTCTTAGAGCAGATAAATTGGAATACAGTGGGTGTGGCACATTAGAGTGCTTGTTTGAAGTTAGGATTGTGTCACCTCAAAGCTTTGTTTTTAATCACAGCACATATAAACTGCATTTCTGTCAGGTGAAAGTAAGCTGAAAGATGTACTGCAGAGGCCCATCTATGTGCTCCAGTTTCTACTGAACATTCATTTTGTGGACCCAGACTAGAGACGGCCTAAAGTAAAACCTCAAGATTCATATATATACCGAATGTTGTGCTTAGCACCCATTAGGTTGATCCAGAGTTGCAATAGTTATTGACTCTTTTTATGAAGTAGGAGCCAGGTTTAATAAATATAGCTGAATCCCCTGGGAACATTTAGATACGTTTTGAAATTTGTTACCATAGGATGTTAAAGTTTACAGGGGGTCCAAAGAAAGGCTAGATAAATTAATGAAAGAGCAATACATTGACTGCTTTAAATACAAACTACATTCAGTTTATGAAATCTTGGACTCTCTCAGAGCTAGAGCAGTTATGCTTGCACTAATACACACTTCCCTCAACAACTGCTGTTATCACTTACCTTGGTGGACTTTCAACAGTCATCTAACCTGTAATAGGAATTTCTCCTTGACAAATGTTTACTTTAAATATAAAAAATTAAGTAGTACTGACAGCTGGAGGCATGCTGTCAGAATCCTGGGTGCAGCAGCAGATTGTAATGACTCTGGCAAGCCTCACCTGGCACTTCCACCGGCACCCTCTGATCATGGCTCAGCTCAGACTCATGTACCCAGTCCTGTTCTGAGCTGTATTGTAGGTATCCTGTGTTCAGCATTTCTCCTTGCTCGCCTTGTCCTCTTTGCTGTTTTTTCTGGATTGTCCTTGTGCCTGATGTGAGGCATTGTATTCAGCTGATCGTCAATAGACAGTTGACAGAGCCCATTGCTCTTATGGGACCTGCTCTGTCCTCCTTGCTCAGGTGCTGTGGGACTATGACTGGATCAGGGGGCAGTGCCTTGTCTGTGCTAGGGTTGCTCTGAGCTTTCAGGTTGCCTTCACTCATAGAGTAGTCAAACTATTGCTGCTCCCTGGAACATGTTTCCCTTCTAGCTCTGATTGACAATAGCTAGATTTAGAAACCACCTTCTCCCTGCTTTCTTCTCTGCTTTCAGCACATGTGAGGAGTTTGTTTTGTTTTATTTGTAAGATCTTTGGATATCTAACAGGATCTTCACAGAAAGGGAAACTGAAATAAGTACAACCCTCATGATTTATCAGGTACAATGAGCAAGCAATGAAAATTGAGAAAAATATCTTTTATTTCCCTTCTTTCTTCTCTTGTCCTTTAATAAATTAAGCACTGATTTTTTTTGAAGATGACAATTGTAGCAAACTACCATTGTAGGTGGCACCCAGATTCAGCTTTTGATGCTGATGCTGAAGAGTAGGTAATATGTAAAACCTACAAAGTCTGTTGTCTACACCAGAAAGGGCATGGACTTTCTTACTCTGGTAAACTATGGTAGATGTTATGTCAAAAAAATAAGTTAATTTTAAGGTCTGGGCCAAGAAAAACAAAACAAGGTGAAAATGAACCACAGCATCATTGGATTTAGGCCTGTATGGAGTGAAGACTTTGCACATGGAAATTAATAGTCTGCATATTGATGTTACTGTCTGTGAGGGTCCAGCTGGGGATTATTTGCAGAATCAAGCAGTACAAGGTAGTCTGAGCTCAAGTAAAGCATTAAGTTGTAATTTAAGATGACAGTCTAGATGTTTTCCCAGGAGAGGGTAAATGTGTACAAGGAGCCTACAAACAGTGGTACTAGACTAGAAGCATCAGCAAGTGCCAAGAAAGGTGACAAATATTATCACCTCCTCATTGATCTCTTTGTAGATATATGCTAATTCAGCTGACATCCCAATACAACCTTTCCAAACAATTTCAGTCCCAATCAGCCTGTCTGTCATATAGAGTAATGACTGATCTTTGGGAAAAGATATTGAGGAAAATAGTAAAATATTCAATGGCCTGTGAAGAGATGAGTGTATCTCTGTCTTCTAGCACCGAAAGAACTAGTCCTGCATTACAAATATGAAACTGGAACTAAACAAAACTCAGCTATTATAAGCAAATTTTGAGCACATTCTTTTATGCTCAAGGAGCCCTATGGAATCCTGTATCTAAAATTAAGATAAAAAATATCTTAACATTTGCACTGATGATTGGATTATAATCAAAACCACAACTTAAAATTATGACGGTGGTTAATATTTCTGCAGATAAATTATATGAATTCTTTCCCTGTTATATTAAAAAAAAAAATCTATTGAGTTTATTTTTGATCAATTGATAGCTTGGATTTGACTGAAGGCTGGTGTTTTATGTGTTGTTGGTTTTTTTTAATATTTATTTTACAGCTGAGATTTCTGTGTTTTATTTTGGTTCCACTGGGACCTAACTACTTAATATTGTTTTTAGGTACCTCATCTAGAGACATCTACTGTACTCTTCTAAATACTTTGAAAATGTACTGTAACTTTTTAATGTGTTAATCCTTTACATGGATTTAATTCACTTTGTTGCTTCTAATCTCTGTCATTGGGTGTTTCATTTCTGCCCTCCTGTTAACTTTGACATTGTGCAATCTGTTGTTCTTTTGTTTTCAGTGTGGAAATACGCCGAATAACAAGTGCATGATTTTCCATGGGTGCTCTTATGTAAAGTAGGAATCTGAAGAACATCTTAAGAGAGGAAAAGTTGATTTGAAATTTTTAAGAGTGTGCATTCAGTAACTAATGGTATTGGATTTGGGGTTTATGTTGTATTTTTGTGTATTTTAATCAAGCTGTCTCAGATTTTACTTCTTCAATAATTTAGGTTGTCTTGTGCTGACTGGAGAAGAGACAAAAAAATTAATGTTTTTCAACTACAAGAAGTAATCCAAAACCCAATTTTTCAGGAGCTAATTGAACCACAATGTAAAACTTAGAACACTAAAACTAAGTTCTATGTCTTTCAGCTCATTTCTAACAAAACAAACAATAGTGACATCAAGCAATCTGTCTTTCTGTCTGCAAGTTTTAGGTTAATTGTGATTATAGAATTTATGTTGAGGTACATTTCTTTATGTGATTTTTTTTTGTTTCATTAATCCATTCCAATATGTACTACAAAAAGAATGTTTACAGATACATTTGGCATTTATATGATGAATAAATGTACCCAGAGTTGTCATGGTAAAATTTTGCTGTAAGAAAGCTATGGTTACATGCTATAGCAATGATTTTACTTACATACTTCTGCCTCTACTGGGACAAAATACCCAACTATTTTAAGGTATCTTTATGAAATAACAGTTGAGTTCACAGCCCACATATAAACACAAGCTGTGGCAAAACTCTTATTTTAAATGATTCCTAATGTTTTGTTTGTTCATTTACATGTTCAAGACTTCTTCCAGTCTAAACCTCTTGATGTGAAAAAACATCTGTGGGAAAAAACAGAAGATTGGTGAGGGGGATTGTAAACATGCTCAAGTGACTTGCAGCTGGGGTGCCGAAAAACACACTATCACCTTTGAGTACTTGACAAATAGAATATCTGTGTTTAGATAACACAGGTCTGTGAAGGACTCAGAGACACCTTATTGAACATGTTTGAGATTCCTCCCCTGCTGTGCAAAAGATCTTAGCACAGTGGAAAACTGAGTCTGCAAGAATCCTTGGTACATAGAAGAAAGCAACAGGTTCATAAGCTTTTGCTCTCTCTAGCAAGGACTGAGCTTTGCAGTGCCCGTGCACCCACTTGCATGCCTCTGTCCAGGTGCTGGTGCACAGATCCCCTGGTTTGCAAGTTAATGAAAACAAATCTACTCTTTACATTTCACCCATGGTTTTGTAGTTGTTCTGTGTCCTGCCTGTGCTGGTTTACACATCATCTTTTCCAATTTATTATTATTTTATTTGAGAGCAATTGTTTCCTTTTTCCTTGCATAATAAACAGTATATTCAGTATATTCTTTTCTGGACTGCTTTTTGGTTTGGTTTGTTTTTGAACATTCATACTTACTTTTTCTTATCATTTTCTGAAAATCTTAAATTTGATATTGAACTGATTTTTCCTTGAAGTAACATTTCCTAAACTTCACTTCAAACTAGACTGTTTCATATCATCTCTCTTTCACAGACCCTCTTTCAGTTGATCTTTTTCACAGAATCACAGAATGGTAGGGGTTGGAAGGGACCTCTGAATATTATCTACTCCAACATCCTGTCAAAGCAAGTAGTTCACCTAGGACAGGTAACACAGGAACATAACCAGGCGGGTTTTGAAAGTCTCCGGAGAAGGAGACTCCACAAGCTCTCTGGGCAGCCTGTTCCAGTGCTCTGTCACCCTCATGGTAAAGAAGTTTTTCCTGGTATTGAGGTACAACTTCCTGTATTCTGGTGTGTGCCAATTGCCCCTCATCCTATCACTGGGCACCACTGAAAAGAGGCTGGCCCCATCCTCTTGACATCCACCCTTCAGATATTTATGAACATTGATAAGATCCCCTCTCAACCTTCCCTTGTCCAGGCTAAACAGACCCAGGTCTCTCAGACTTTCCTCATAAGAGAGATGCTCCAGTCCCTTAATCATCCTTATAGCCTTCCATTGGTCTGTCTTCAGTAGTTCCCTGTCTCTCTTGAACTGGACACCCCAGAACTGGACACAGTACTCCAGATGTGGCCTCACCAGGGCAGAGTAGAGGGGGAGGAGAACTTCCCTCAATCTACTGTTCACACTCTTCTTAATACAGCCTGGGATACCTACCATTGGCCTTTTTGGGCGCAAGGGCACATTGCTGTCTCATGGTTAACTTATTGTCCACCAGGACTCCCAGGTCCTTCTCTATGGAGCTGTTTTCCAGCAGGTAAACTTCTAGCCTGTACAGGTACATGGGGTTATTCCTCCCTGGTGTGGGAATCTACACTTTTTCTTGTTGAACTTCATTACGTTCCTCTCTGCCCAACTCTCCAGTGTGTCCAGGTCTTGCTGAATGGCAGCACAGCATTCTAGTGTGTCAGCCACTCCTCCCAGTTTTGTCTCTCAGCAAATTTGCTGAGTGTATACTTTGTTCCTTNGTATACTCTGTTCCTTCATCCAGGTCATTGATCTAAGATATTGAACAAGACTGGATCCAGTACTGACCCCAGGGAACACCACTAGCTACAGGCCTCTATCTTTCTAGAAGATAAAGGTTTCAGTCTTAAATCTAATTCCATCCATACACTGGAATATCCTATGGGGTTTTTATTATCCATATTGACAAGTGCTTGTACACTAAAATAATTTTAATTCCCTATTTAAAAAGAAAATAAAAATTACAGAAATAATTGTATTGGACATGTTTCAAAGGTTACAGATTAAATGGAAAGTAAAGAGAAGAATTAATAATGATTAATAAATTCAATTAAGAATTACACTACTATATTATGAAAGGTCCTTGCTAATAA
>VYZX01005364.1:4927-78225 GCA_013401335.1 Brachypteracias leptosomus
TAGGAAATTCCAACATCTGAGGACATTTTGTGTAAAGCCTGAAAAAGCCATATGTAAAACTTTCCCTCAGGGCTCTTTGCCTCCTCTTTCATGAAATCTTAACTTTGGTTACTGAAGTGGGGAGAAGCCCTTTCACTCCTCTTTGTGAGTGGGTCAGTCAAGCACAGAAGGTGGCGCCTAACCAAAGGAAAAATTTTCATTTTCCAGCTCAGTGGACTGTGTAGGCTGACAAGGCAGGGTAAGCAAACCTACCAGCATCTCACTGCTGTAACAAGTCTGACTCCTTCCCTTGTGCTTCCACTAGTCACCCCAAGTTAAGAAGCTGAGTTCACTTATTATTTAGAAGGACTGAGAAAGAGACTGGGACCACAGTACAGGAGTAATGGCTAGGGGCTGGAGGGGAGCAAGACATCTACGTTTCAGACAGCTGAGCCACCAATGTAAACAAAGCCTTCGTTTTGCCACCTTGCTCATTTAAAATATCTGAACAACAAAATGAACAAATTTCAGTGATAGTATTGGTATTTGAAAAGACTTCAGAAGTGTTCAAGAGCTATGTGCTCTATCAGAACATCACTTGCCCCAGCATGAGTAGCCATAAATACAAAGTATGCCTGAATATAGAAGCCTGTAAGTCAATTGCAGGTCCAATGGAAATGAACAAGAGAGAAAAGGAAACATTTTTTTCAATTTTATATCACAAAAGTAGATAAAGAAAAAACTTTTCTATTTTTTTTCTATGGCATTTTCTGGTTTTAATGTTCTTAATATTTTTTTTCTTTTTAATTTTTAATTTTATCTGAGTCTTAAAAGTAAATGAAATACAAGAAATTATTTCCCAAATAGATATAAGGAGAATTTAGAAACCAGAGCACTGGGTTCCTTCAGCAAGCATCCAATCTCTTCAAAGCATGACAGATATTAGAAGGTCTTCTCATTGGTATGTAATGTTCTCTGAGAAACATCCTATGCTTTGGACTTAAATGTGTTAAATTAAAATATACTAAATCAAAAATACGTTAATCACTTAAAAATATTGTAAATGAGAACAATGAAAAATACATCTTATATTTTGTGACTGTGACTCATTCTTTGTCAATAATTCTTCAGTGTAAAGGATTAATGTACTGGAGAATCAATATGCTTTCAGACAGATACTAAATCAGTGTGTTTCCTTTGTTGGTCTATATTATAGTTATTAACAGCTTATATCAGCAGTGGCCTCTGTGTATCTGGGGTATTTTTAATTTGTTCCATCACTGTGGCATTCTTGACTAGATGAAATATCTCAGGTAGCATGACAGAGTAAGAAGCCAAAATTAAGAGTAATGTGTTACAATTAAGATTGTCAAACTAAACTATGTAAACTGGTTGCTGGATTTAATTGAATTGCTTTTTCTTTGCAAAGATTTGTTTGTTTGTTTTCTGCTGTGATAATAAGCTTGCATAAATTACTGATTCCATTTTCATTTTAGGAGTACAATCCACTATTTTTAGGGTTTTTATGTTTCAGCAAATTAATGTTATCAATTTGCCAAAGTCATCAAGCCAGAGTTAGCTTTGTTTGCTAGAGAAACTCCTTGGAATCATTGTTCTTTAATAATTACATTGGAATTTACCATGAAAATATGTTGTTTGTAATTTAACAAGGACTGTGCCTACAGAGGAATGAAGCACATACTTTAGCAGAACTAATACGACAAACTTTAGGAGGGTGTTACAGATAAGCTCAACCTGATTTATATGTATGTACCAACCTTCTCATTTCAGTATATCCTGGGAATATAGTCTGTGTATGTCCTGTGAGCACCAGTCACTGTGTTCACATAATCTTGCATTTGGCAGACACAAACCATGGCACAAGACCCTTATAGTTGTTCCTTGGCAGAAAGGCTACACCTTCAGATCACAATCTGACTGCACCACGCACATCTTGCAGCTGATGAGCATGTTGATGTGCTACACAAAACTACCAAGTCAGGGTCTGCCTTTTATCCACAGCACAGAATTACAGCCACCTCTTGCTGATAATGTTATCTAGACTCCCACTGCAGTGGGGATGTAAGACATGCTGCTGGCTGGGCTGTGATGAGAGATGCAGTTGTCTCTATTTAAAAACATTTGAAGAGTAGGGTTTTATAGGATAAAATACAGTTGCTAATTTCATATTGAAAGGAGTTAGTTCATTCAGAGAAGAAAGTGTGCAGTGTGGTCGACTAGCACATTGCTGAAAAATTAGACGTTTTCAACTTAATACAAAAATAAACTTTAGTAGTCGGTGTTAGGCTCAGATCTAGTACAAGAAATTAAACATTATCCTATATGACAGCTCTTATTCAGCATAGTCAATAAGGACTACACCCTCTGGTTTGCTGTTCCACCAAGTCTATGATGATTGCCCAGTCTTGCCCACAGTGACCAAGTGGGTAGAAATCACAATTTCTCTCTCTCACTGGCCAAGCAGAAGTGCTCTGAGCTGTTCTCCCAAAACAGCACAAGGGTAAGTGTCTGTCACAACAGTGAGAAAAGGGTCAAATCTTTGTCTCAATAACAATTCAGTCCCTGATGAGTTGTTGGGACAGTTCAGATATGTACTGCTGCCTATCAAAACCATTTGCAAGATTATAGCCTCTTGCAACTCAAGAGATGAATCCTAAAATGCCCCCGGTTGCAAGCTCTGATCTTAAATGCCCATGCCTTGCCCAAAAGTTCTGGTGGATATTTTTGTTGGTTTGGGGTTTTTTGTGTGTGATTTTTAGGTTGATTTTTCTGCTACATCAGAACTTTGACATTTGCTGTAGTGCATTGCTTGTTTAGTGAGCATTTTATTGTTTTTTTTGTCCTTGAGCTTACCCTTCTGAATCTCCCAGAAGTCAGAAATCAGTGAAACCTTCCACTGCATACAGCTACTCATGAAATAATAACCTGTTTCGCTTTGTGCCCTTCTGTACTTCCATTAGTTTTGATTTCACAACCTTTAGCAAGAGATCAATGGACTGAAGCACCAGTGCTTGTAAGCCTGCTTATGATTTTGCATTTTGCAAAGATTTAGACAGGAGGAAATAAAATTATTTCTTAACTCAAGATGAGTTAATTAACTTATGTTTATTACAAGCGATTTGTTGTAACCAGTGTACTTATCAGGCCTAGTCTGTCTATGCATACAGCATACTACAGTTACTACAGTTCTGTCTGCAAGAGCAATAAGGGTTATTTCAGAACACCACACTTCAATAAGCAAGATCCCTTGCCTTCATATTCCAGTCATTGAGCTTTTAAAGAAACTAAGCCATCAAGTGGGCAGAAAAAGGAAGGATAAAGACAGATGTGAAGGTAGAAAGAAGTGACAGACAAAAGGGGGAAAGAAAGAGTGAGAAGAAAATGTAAAGGCTTGCACTCCAGTGGCATTTGTGAGAGAAGGGAAACACATTCCAGAGTATGCACAGACCTTTGATGTACACTCTTTATGTAAGCACTTCTCCCTCAGGGATAGTCACATTGTGAAGTGTAGAAATACATTTATACTTCCATTTTGCAAAGCTTGTAAACCTTCATATATTCCTAGAAAAAAATCTTCTCCCCGCTTCCTTCTTCCATTCATTTGCCCCTAGTGACTAAGTCATCCTTAAACAACTAAATAGCACCATAATTAGATGACATAAATTTTAAATCTCCAAGTTGCCATCTAATCCTAAAAGCAAATAAGCTTGAAGATGTCAGAATTTTCACTGCAGAACTACAGCTTCAGCACTTATTTTGGTTTCAAGGTTTCAGCCTTGGCAGAGTCAAACACCTCTGTGACTAGCAGAATTAAATGCCTCAAGCCCTGTTAGGATCTAAAGATGAATTACCCTTTGTGCTGTCATGAGCCTTCAACTAAGAGATGTGCTCAGAATACAGAGTATACTCTAAAAATCTGGTTTAGTCATGGCCATAGCGGTGTTTAGCATGAGTCAGGGGCTTAATCGTTCAACTTGGGTAGCAGGTTCAATTTTTTTTCAGCATGAGGGTTGAAAACCCTAGAAGTAAATACTGACCACCAGGAAATTGCTTTTGATTCAGATGTTGAAAACAATTGACACTAAAAGCCATTTGCAAGGCATTATATAGAAATTAGACAAGAAAGTAGAAATGACCAAGTTTTTTTGATGATCCATTGAAAAGGACTCTAGTCCTTCAAATATCTTTGTTATCATTTCACATGCACTGTTATGTAAGTATTTGAGCACTGTCTTGAGTAGAAACATTATTAATATTATGCAGAAAATAAGATCAAAATAAGGAAAAGTGGCTTATGAAAAAATGCTAGAAAATAATTCATTAAACTTGTGTCCATTATTAATTAGTTTTCTGATAAACCTTCTAACATCTGGTTTTATCTTTTTTTTCAAAGCATTTATTACTATTCTGACAGATTTGTATACTCCCATGTAAACGCAATATACAATTTCTGCTTGGGATTTCTGCAATTTCCCCCATGAGATTCAAATTTTTAATACACAGAGTGATATATTGCAATAGGATTCATGTAAATTTCTAGAATATTCCTTAGTTTCTAATCATTATTCTGTGAGTTTATGAAAAGCACAGATAGCAGAGTCATCACTACCCGTTCTAATGAACTTAGCTGACATACAGTGGCAGAATGGAACAGATCCTTTCCCACCAAAATTAACAGTTTTCTACTGACTGAAGAATGAGTGAAGACCAGGCTGTACCACACTTGTTTTCCTTATCTTTGTACAAAAATTGTTCTCATTCAAAATATATTCTAGGTCTCCCAGGTTCCTCTTAGGTCCTTTTTATAGAATCATAGAATGCTTTGGGTTGGAAGGGACTAGGTCATTGTGGTTGGTTTGCCTTGACTGGGTGCCAGGTACCCACCAACCCCTTCTATCACTCCNGAGCTATCTCATGAAGAAAATGGGTGAATACATCCCCGTCTCGCAGAAATTGACGTAGGTGATTTTATTGTGGAGGCTTCTGAGCTCCTTGTCCACCCTTATGTGAGCTGCTTAATACTATTAATCATGTTGGCCTAATCTGGTTTGTGTGGAGTCTGATCTCAGCTTGGTGTGAGAGGAGACAACTTTTGGGTGGGTTGACACCNCAGTGTTAAAGCAAGATATCCATTTAAGGAAGACTTAATGAACGCCACCTGCTCAGGAAAGTGATCTACTGCTGATGAAGGTATCGAGGACCTGAGGGAACTAGCAGTACTGGAAGTCATCTGCAGGGATTTAGATAATGATGAGCAGCCCAAAGATCCAGAGGATGTTCAGTGCACAAGGGCCGTGTGGAGGAAGGTGATCAAAAACGCACTAGCATCATATTCTGCCATTTTAGCAGCAATGTATTATCTGCAAATGAACACCCCAACTGTTCAGACAGTGTCTTCCTGGCTCTAGAACTTTGAAGAGAGTCTTGGCACCTCCACAACCCTAAGGGCTAACGCCCTGGATGTCAGGAGCACTCCAAGAATTCAGTCCTCCCCTGACCCAGTCAGAGGGAAAGGGAGCCCCAGACGTATGCCATGTGGTGCGCTCTGGTTCTTCCTGCATGACCAGGGGGAGGACATGAGGAAGTGTGATGGTGAACCTACCTTTAAGCTAGAAGCATCTGTACAGGAATTGAGAGGGAAGACAACTGTTAAGAAGGGGCCATCCAAGAAGACCATTAATGTAGTTAGTGTGGAAACACAAGAAGGTGATCGACGATTCTGCAGATATGGGAAGACTAAAATCACCTCAGCTGAGCCTGATGAGGGGACTTCTGGTTTAGCACAGTAAGGATCAGACAGTGAATATTCTGACCAGGAAGAGAAATAGAGGAGCCCTGCCTCCAGCCAGGTGGAGGAAAGGGACAATCGGATTTACTGGACTGTAGTTGAAGTTATGCTAAAGGAGAAAAGCCAAGAAAACAACGTATTGAACAGTGCAGGTAAACTGTTTCAGCAGGCACATGAGGATAAAAAGCAGAAAACATATAGTTTTCTAAATATATCTACATTCATTGAAAATCAGACACATAGAAAAAAACCTCTAAGTAATGATGTTTTCCTAACGAGATATGCTGGATGACCTAATAAGTAGCTCTTTTTTGTTCAGTCCTAGACTCTTGATACAAGTAAAACATCAATTTCAGAAATAGACTTTTCGAGTAAAGAATTTTGCAGATAGTCCTTATACTTCTTTACATCATTTTCATAATATCTGCAGATAGTATGAAAGAACTAAAATTTTATTTAAAATAAAAAAATATAGATATAAAATCAATATACTTTTGCCTTACTTTAGAAGTGGAAAAACACAGTTCCTAGACTTAGACATAACAATATAGGGTATTGATTTCCAAATTGTGACATGTTTTCTTGGATTTTATTTTTTTCTAATATAGTAAAGCACAGGAAGATGTATAGCTATTTAGGCTCCCTGTATTTCATTCCGAATAGATAACAGTCATGTGAACTGTATGTATTTTCTTGGATTTACTACACCTGAGCACATTGCCTGCATATGTAGAATGATCACATTTTTTGAGTCTTGTATGTGACAAACATTTGGAAATCTTAGGCAAATGCATGTAACTGGGCAGTATTAATGGCAGTAGTTGAAGTCCTCTAGCCTCTACTTAACCACAGAGTTGTTTACTTGAGACAGTGTTCCTGAATCATGAGTAGCCTAATTAGAAGTCTTCACTTAGATAAAAAAATTATAGATTAAGTTAGAATCATAGACTTATAGAATGATTTGGGTTCAGAGAGACCTTAAAGATCACCTAGTTCCACCCCACTACCAAGGGCAGAGATAAAGCTGATTATTAATATTCTGTTGATGTAAAAGTATCATGTGACACTGAGTAACTGCCATCAGACACAAATAATGGAAGCTGAACATTTCATACAGAGCCATCTGCCATCATTCTCTCAGCCAGCACTTTAACAGAAAAGCACTTGAGAGATCAAAGAATAGTTTTCTAATATATATATCGCAATCGTAAAAATAATTTCTTCTTATTTGTTCAGATCATGTTAATGTAGCTTATCTGTTTAAGTCACTCTTGCTCCTAGCTGAATAAAGTATGAAGGCTAATACATTCCGTCTTCATTTACACCTTGCAACTGGACTAGTGAAAATGAAATTTTATGATCAGCAATTGTCTACAATGTCACACACACAGTAAAAAGCTGTTCTGTGTCCCAACTGTTGTAAACTGGTATAGCTCTACTGAAAGGACCATATAATCTCCAAATATTGAAGAAAAAGTATGTAATATATTTAAACAATATTAGAAAATCGTATATTCCTAATCAATTCCAATCTACTCATTAGGACTTCAGAAACAACATTGATTCCAAGTATTAACTTTCACTTAATCAGATTAAATTATATAGATATGATTTGGGTTTTTTCTTTTTCTAAAAACAATTAATTATTCTCAATTCTCCTGAAAACTTAAAACACTGATGAAGCTGAATTGTATAAAATACACTGTTTTATTGAGTGATTTTAAAAGCTGTGCAAAGCATTACTATCAATAATTCAAAGATGAACTTAAAGAAGGGATTTGTTTATACCTAGCAAAAATGTAAAAAATAAGTATGACAGTTTTCTCATTAAAATTGAAATTTACAGACAGCAACCACTTTAATTCAGGTAGCTATTTATAGCTGGAAACAGACTGCATTTAGAAAGTCATAATCTTATTGTATGTCTTTTATCAGAAACAAATTGCAGTTATGTTGTATCTATTAAATGGTTATTCAAGCTGATGGAAGTTTTTCATAAAATATTCTAATTTTCTTTTCTGTAACTGTGCATAAAAAGAGGGAAAAAATAAAATCTGACCAGAGATCTGTTAAATACAATTTTAAATATTGCTATGAAATATAGAAAATGGATGTAGAATTCATATCAGAATTACAGAGAACAAAAAGTCAGAAGGAGTGCTGGGAATAATTTTCCTTTCTATAAAGCCCAGGCAAAACTGTGCCTTCCACATTATTTTAGACTTTTGCTTTCTTTTCTATGTGCCATGAGTAATTCTGTAAAGATGTTGCTATGAGGAGGAGCACACTGAGATGCAGGATGTTGTTCCATTCTCTTGCTAATCACTGAGTAACTCCAGGTAAATCACCACATCTCTGCTTCAGTTCCCTTTGCATGGAGCAGAGACTGCTTCCACCTTTCTGTCCAGATTTGAGAGTTTTAATTCAGTAATTTAGAGTTTTGTCAATAATAAAGATAAAGAAAGAGGTAGAGATTAATCTTAGCTTAGTTGTCAATAATTCTAAGTTAAGTAAAGACATGTGGTTCTCTGCATGTTAAATCTTGCTTATTCTGCCAGAAAAACTTACAAGGTTAGAGTAAATTGCTTTCAACTAAATATGAGCCATTGATTAACAGTGTTGTGGGAATGAATAGATTTACATTTTCCACTGTTCAAAGAGTATTAACCTTTCTTTAGGCAGCCTCCTCCCAGTTGTGAACTATCAATACTTTAAAAAATGCTAGCAATCTTTGAAATGTATATGATCTAATTTTTCACCTAGATCACAGAGAACCGAAATTTGGAGGACTCAAAACTTAAAAACCACTTATAATACCCTCTTCTTTGAATAATTTCTTTTTTTAAAAAAAAAAAAAAGTGAAGATGGAATAAAAGTTTTCAGTTTGAAAAAGCGAACAAACAATCCATTCGTCAGACACTAACCAGTTGTACAATACTGCTGCTAAAGCTAATTCCATGAACAAAAAAGGCAGAGGAGAGAAGGAAAGATAGCCCAGAAAAAGCTACATCCATATAGGTTGCCAGTTTTCCAGGACACTTATCTATCAAGTGCATGCTGCACACTTTTGCTAGCCTTCTAGCTTCTAAACTCTCATTCTTTATGATGATAATGAAGGTGGCAGGCAGCAGATGCTCCATCTTGACCATGAAAGACAGGGAAAAGTGTGACTCTGTATGTTCTTAAGAAAATTAAGGTCATGATCAACAGACACTTGGGAGATTAGCACAAACACTGTGTTCAAAGCACATTCAAAAATGTGGAGAAAAAACTCATTAATGTTATAGCATATAACTAGTCTCCAGGGTTAAAGGTACATGATAAAGTTTATGTTAGTGTAGATACAAGTGGACTATCAAATAAATATTTCAATTAATTCAAACTCTCTCTCTCTTTTATTGTAATGAACCTCTCCTATATTCCTGATGTATGCTTCTTTTTTCTTTTGTTATGTGGAAAAACAAATAGCTGAGCTTGCTTAGCATGTGTTTGTTACTAGCTTTTGCTATCTGTGAGCTAGTACATAAGCTCTCTGAAGCCAAAGGACATTAAAAGTGGGTGAGCTTTTCAACTCCCATGAAAATTGGAAATGAGATAGAAGCAGCACAAGGGAAAAATAGAGACTGGCAGAATATATTTTGAAAGATGAAAGGAACCTAGAAGTGCAGCAGTCTAATTAACCAGAAGTAGATATGTTACAACCAGAGCACTCTTCTGTAAATGATACATCGTTAAAAGACATTAAAGCTTCGTTCCTGAGGAAAATTTGTTACTACTAAAATAAGATGAGAAAAACATGAGAGTGAGAGACTATGTTAATGTTCTAAACTCCAACCTCTAAGAATAAAGATAAAGGACTGAAAGAAAAATACCTTTTAAATAAACTAATTCTGGAAAACATCAGAGAAAACAAAATACAGACTTATAGAATGAAAAAAATAGCTAGTCATAATAACTACAATGTTGATTGTAATTATTTTCATATCTTCTACTATCCTATTCATATGATCAAAATATTCTTCATAAACTTGACCAAGGTGTCAGAGTACTCATAGTACTACATAATCTTTTACTGATGCATGGGGGCAACTTTTCAAAAGGAATTATAATTTTTGGATACTGTAGGTTTTAGGTGACCAACATGTGACTTAAAATAGGCCTGCTTTCTGGGTGAGCTAAGTATTCCCTATTCCACCTGAAGTCTGCAGGATTTCCTGCGGCATCTTTTGAGCTTTTGGCATTACTTTCTGGTCACAAAAAAATGGATGCATCGACTTCCTGTAGCCAGTTATGCAGCAGGGGCTTTAAGCTATGAATCACACAAGTTCATGACAAGGTCTGACTAGAAGGATTTACACATAACTACTCATTTTTGTCTTTCAGAGCTTGATCAACCTATTAGGCTATGTTATGTACTGCCAAATCAAAAAACTTAGGAAACATTCAGTAAAGCATTACTGTGAAGATGCTGTAACATTGATACGATGCTTTTGCTTCCTTTTGACAAGCATGTATTAAAATACAAGTGCTCAAGTGTAACTGAATTACATGTGTTACTCAAACATATATTAGCAATGTGCAAAAGTCTAGTAGTTAACCTTAGAATCTGCAACAGTAAGATAGCTAAGGCCATTAGTAAACAGAACTGGTTCAATAAGTGACCTAAAATGAACAGTGATTCATTGAAAGTCCATTCCAGGAAGACAGAAACAAATTTTCCCCCAGCTGTTTTTTTGCTGTTTGTTTTGTTGCTGTTGTTTTTGATTGTTTGCTTTGTTTTTTGTTGTTTTTTTTTTTTCACTAAAGCAGCTGTTTTTATAATGTGGTTTTATTTGCTTAGATGAGGGCTTGCACTGTAGAGCAATTTGCAAGGTTAAGTATACTGAATTGAAAAGCAAGGGTGTAAAAAATTATTTGTTGTGAAAACATATTAGTATTTTTAAAATAACATTTCAGTACAGCTAATCAAAATGTATTGGACATTCAAAGAAATCAAAATATTTGGGGTCTTAAGTCCATGGAGGAAAAATAGTAAATAAAAGACAGAAGACCCTAGTCTCTCCCAATGTAATCTATTGCAGTGTTATCCATCTCAAACCACTCTTTTACAGCTTCCACTAGAAAAGAATAAGGATTATATTTTCTTAAATTATACAATTTTAAGAAGTGACCATATTCCCCTCACCTGAGGAAGCCCCAGGGAACACAAGGTTTCTTAGTAGTATATCTGTGCAACTGATAAAAGAGATGCATTTCATCATTTATGTTAACATAGAAATAAAGAAAGTTGATTAGTAAAACCAGCAAATATCAAGTTGGTATTAAAAAAATAGATCTCCACAGACTATTGCTATGGCAGATCGTGCTTGAAGACGAAATCTAAATAAAGTTTAGGTTTGTTGCAAAGGCAATACTCTTGCTGTGAGCCAAGTCTCAGAAGAATTAAAGATGAAACAGCTACACCAGAAATCCTGTGTAAGAGTCACATATAAGCCTATTCTGTGCAGGCACTATGAGAAATTTAATCTCTTTTTTATTGTCTACATTGTAGATTCACTGTTCTGACCATCTCCAATTTAAGCTTACTTTAAAGTGTTATTTCATATGCAGTCTTAGCAATTCTTATGGAAGTACTCAAATTTTGCAAAATACGAGATTGTTCAGCTGTCAAGTTATATTCATAATCCTAGTACTAGTTTTAAGATACGGAGTTGGTAATTCCTTTTGTGTTACACAAAAATTCCCTGTTATTGCCCCAGTATGAATGGATATAGTTTTTAAGAGTTTGAGTTGTGATATATTCCTTTGAAAAGCCTTTTACTTTTCACAGTAATTTCTATCATCTGCATAACTTTCACAAGACAGTTCGATGCTTCTGTCAGATATGACATGGGTAAACACTGAAAAACTGGGTCACGGCTAATACATTGGAATAGCACAGAAGCATACTCCAGCGCTTTTGAATGGGGAAGTGGCAGCAGCGTATGTACTGAGAGGAGATTCTTGAGTCTCTGAAAACTGACTCTAGAGACCCTCTAAGGAGAAGTACTCACAGCTTGACAGGATGCTCAGCATAACACATAGTTAGAAGATCAGTAGCTGTCAGGCAGGGCCTTGGAGAAGAAAGGGTACAAAGGGGCAAGGAAAATTTTCACAAAAACACAGGTAGGCAAGACAGAATAATTTTTAGACAGAACTTCCATCACCAAGCAATTAAGGGAGAGAAAAAAAACTTTCTTCAAGACCAGATGGACTCATGAGAAACCCCAACAAAAAGAATAGTGACAGCAAATCCAATAGTGATAAAGAAATGCAGCTGAGGTCAGTTATTATTGTGCAACAAAGGTGAAACAGGTCATGGCACAGACTGAAATTGCAGTCAATTGTGGAAGGAATCAATTCCTTCAGTGCTGCACTTATTGATATTAGTTCATAAAAGTAAAAGGAATTTGTTCTATTCTCAGATAATCCATGCCCTTGTTTTGTTAATATAAATACTGGGCTGCAAATGTTACTATTTAATACTTTAAACTGATAGAGAACCTTTAGCTAAAGTAAGCCTCTTTCTTACACTGTGAAGTAAGGACTCAAATGGATTTCAGTGAAGCAGTTTAGTGTATGTAAAGGTGTGAGAACAGCATTTGCCCCACTGAGTGTAGTTTGCTGGGGATTCCTGAGGATTTTGAACAGTTATGATTTTTTTTTTCCCAGATCAGTAGCTTTAGTGCAGTAGCATACTCTACTTTCCACTTGTGTAAAATGAATGCCTACCGAAGATTTAAAAATACTATTAAAAGTCTACAAAGACCTCAATATTTAGGTTTCAGAAATACTTTAAGAAAACCTATATTGAATTAAAAAGAGATGGTGTGATTTTTAATTTTATTTTATTACTTTTCTCCAAAGGAAAAGTACTATCCTGCAGGATTTGTAATCTAGTGGTATGTATGAAAAAAAAAAAAAAAGAAAAAAAAAAAAGCAGCAGGTGGGAAGTTAAGCCAAATTTGTGCTGCCTTGGATATCCTAAGAATTTGTGTCTTCTTTAAATGTAATTGACGTTTTTTCTTACTGAGGTGTCACTTTTACTATATAGAAGCTCATACATTATATAAAAAGTATAAATCCCAAGATGTTATTTTTCAAATTCTATCCCTTTTTCTTATTCTTGGATGGGGTTGGGGGTTGGTAGGAAAAGGGAGCAGGAATTCATTTCATGGAAGTATGCTATAATCTAAAGGACATTACCAATCTCTCTAGGGGAAATCTAAAGGATGTGTGCCTTAAAATAACACCTAGTAAGTCCTTCAATCTAAAGATCTCCATGAAGCTTACTTTTCTAGCATTAGAATCTACAGTGTTAGTTTATTCTGATGCCTTGTTTTGCTCTTTGTCTGTAACTGATATAAAATAATACAGCATTGGAGTAGCAAAGATAGCTAATGTTGTTAATAACTCCCCTGTATTGTAGTAGTAGGGCAACCACTACATAGCATAACTTATCTCTAAGCACTTTATGAAACTGGACTTTAGAATTGATTTTTATAATCAAGAAAGAAATAAATATAACTATCAGCAAATCATTGTTGCTATATTTAAGTGTTGTTACCAAGGGGAACAAATGCTACAGATATGCGTACAGTGTTTCTGATTCCTTATTTCATTATGTATTTTCTCTTGGTCAGTGGTGACCTGAATTTGGGTCACACTGACAATTAGGACTCACTTTCAGCTGATGGCTGCTTTCTCAGTGATCATAATTAACTCCTGGTTTAATCTAGTTTCTAAAGTAGTATATTCTCTTTATCAGTGTCCCTGATAGCGGTCTCTCTTATTAACATTATAAAGACTATGCTTCTATGTCTCGTCAAGAGTCAACCCCTTTGGTGGGTAATGTTGGAGAATGTGGCCCTGTTAAGAAGACTCAGGTTCTAGAAAGGAAAAAACATCAATGGTCACGCCCTTGTATTTGCATTATTATCTTTGGGGATGCAGCCTTCAAGAAAGCCAAGAAAGGCTCACACCCAGCTGATAGGACTTTCTACATTGGCATCTATCCAGATGAAAGCAGCAGACTTGTCAGTCAAGAAACAAAAAAAGAACCAAGTTCATGAAATAGCAATAGCTAAGAACTATCATTAACTATCTTCCTAAACAGTACACAGAGCTTATGCCAGACTTACTGTTGGCCCAATGGATAGATGAAATCTTACAACCAGGATTAAGAAGGGAGAAATAAAAGCGAGAGAAGAGCTACTTACAATGCCTTGTTACCTGCATTGTTTCAATAAATTACACTGTTTCTTTGTACAGATGGTAAATGTTATCACATCTACAGCTCTTAACTATGCATCCAGTGCTGATGCTCATAACATGTCTCCTACAAGCTTAAGGCTGAATGATTTGTCATCTCATTAAGCCCTTTGGAGGCAGTTATGCCTCAGGGGGCTCAGTCAATCAACAGCAGTAGAGAAGAGCTGCATTTCAAATTTTCTTATTTCTTATTGAATAAGCAATGAAAGTGGGTGCAAAACACTTTTAAACTAAATATGCAATCATCATCATAACTTTGAATCTGAACACATGACATTCAAAGTTGAGCAAATTACTTATGTTTCAGAAGACACACCAGAGTTAATCGGCAATCAGAGATTGTTCAGCTGTATGCAAAACAGGAATGAGGGAGAAGGGAAGCAAAATGACTAGGAAAATTGTGGAGATGAACAACTGAAAGAGATCGTCCAATCAGTAACATCACCAGCAAAAGGTGCAATAATACAGTTGTCATCATTTGTCTTGTGTACATCAGCAGGGGAATATCCACAGAAACCATTACTACAGTGTGGTTATACTCTATCCCAACAGGTACCCAAAGGATACTGCATATAATGTGCTGTGTTGGAAAAAAAAACCTAAAAAACAAACAGGCAGGACGAGGCACACAGTGTTTTAAATTACTACCATACATGTGTGAGACTAGGATGACCAATAGAAAGGTGAAGAATATCGTTATGTGGGTTAATTGACTTGATATTTCCAAAATTGAGATTGCAGTTTCTTCTAGTGACAGGCTTAACTATGTCTGTCTGAGCTTCCAGGCCACAGCACAATACAGCCTTGGATGTCCAGCTCCTGAAAAAATATTTCAATCTGTATTTTTAATGCCCTGTCTGAGTGTGTGAGAACATGCTAAATAATACAAGATATGGAATGAGTCCTTCTGTACTCATTGTTTCCCCTTGTGCTTGGTAAACATCCCCAGAGCAAATACATTACATAGAGCATAACCCACTATGTAGAGGGCAGTGTTCAAATGCAAAGCCTTTGCTGCTGCTGACAATTCAATGCTGCAAGCGCTTCCACCCCTTTTTTATAGATCAGTTTTTATTCTGTATTAATGTGGCCATGTAAAAAATGGGACAGTCAATGTCTTTTATTCCTGCACAGTTCTATTTCATGCAGTTTTCAGTGTTGTGTTGAAGCAGTGAGGATATTGTCATATCCTCGGACAATAAACATCAGTTATAGCTTTAGAGAAGTTGTTAGCTAAACCTTTTTTACCAGACAGAGAGGAATACTCCTTATCCAAAACCTGTAGCATGTGGATTGTGATTTCTAAATTGACAGCAGCAACTTTTCTACTCAGCTTTTCTTCCTTTAAGACCTAGCCCATATTAAATCACATATGTGTGCATCCTTACATTTTTAAAAACTGACAGCTGCCATTTCTGTTATTGATTTGATCCTCCTTTTATTCTGCTTCAGTAAACTATTCTCATGGAAATTACATTTTATGACATGTCTTAAGAGCACACAGGACAGTCTGAGAATATTATTATAGTTTCTCATAATTTGCAAACATTAGGCCCACATTTAAGTGACCAAGTGTGCAAAGTGCAAGAACTTTTTTTTGTGTAATTATTTAGTGGTTTAGGCTTCAGTATCAGAAATTACGTCTGAATTACATCTGTAAATATTGCTTCTTATTCAGCATTATGTCTGCAGATCTGTTCAGAATGCAAGCCTTAAAATCAAGATTAGTCAGAGTCTTCTTAAAATCAAAACTTCAAGACGTAAAATGAGAAATGTGAGAAGGAACTCTATTGTTAGCATTGGAATACACATTTTCAAGTATAAGAATTTAAGATCAAATGTTCTTTTCTGCAGGAGAAAAAAAGGAAAAAAATAAGGAAGTATTTCCTCATTGCTAAATGTTTTCTTCCAGTCAAGAAAATAAGACTGCAAGACAGTCTACTCTGGCAGAAGGACAGAAAAGTATTTAATGTGAAGAATATTACTCAGCTGCCACAGAGGTACCTGGAAAACTCCCACTAATTTCAACAGGAGTTGTATATTTGCAAACCATTGCCAAGAAATTTGATTAAGGAAAACCATTAGCAGAAAAAAGTGTTTAATACAAACATCACTAGATGGGAAACACAATTTTATTCTACAATAAAAGGGAAATTTAATCATTACACCATTTCAACTGAAAAAGAACTCATTAAAATACATTAAATATATAGGAAACATATTAAACAAGTGCAGTACATTTAATCAGTATGTCCCCTATTTACAGGTCATTTACAGTTTGCTAAAGAGGTTTCATAAAGTGTCTCTAGATAATATTTAGCAACAAGTTTAATACAATAGCAGATATATAAGGTCTCACACTTGACTGTCTTATAGAGATGCGTAACAGGCACAAAGTTACTGCTTTAGAGAAATTATACAGGTATTAAATAGCCATGAAAGAAAAATCATCTAGAATTTAAGAATAAATACACTGAAAATGAAATATATGAAATTGCTCTGCTCTAAGACTGGAATTTAGGCAGTTGTGAAACAGCCTGACAAAAAATATTAAAAAGTCAGCATTTCTTCACAGTTTAAATTTACATAAATTAGATTCATTTTCATAGTCATTTACAGATGTAATACTGCCAGGATATATGCTGCTACATGCCAGTATAGTTTCAGGTAACATCAGTTTAAAATAGAAGGCCGTATTGGGAAGGCCACCTTTGGGAAGACAGCCTCTGTACTGCTGCAGGACAATTCCTAATTTAGAAAAGAAGAAAATGGCATTTAATAAAGTAGAAAATATTCTGAAACATATGCATTTAAGCAATGGTGAATATGTGTTAAATACGCTTCTCTCCACAAAAACCACAGAGGACATTTTTCTCCTACTGAACTTAGTTACAGAGCATAAATATTCAGCTCAAGTTTTTTCCACAGCTGTGTCCTCCATTCAATACCTGTGTCAAACACAATGATAACAATCATCTAAATAAGCCCTATTACTTTTTTTTTTTTTGATGGAAGAACATTATTTTTCTCAGATAAAACAGTGAAGCAAGGGGAAGTGGTGGGAGAAGACACCTTGCAGTGGTTAAACCCACAGACCATACCAAACCAAATACATGAGACTATTCCCTGATGCCTATACTCTTCTATAGGTTGCCTTCTGTCTATCACTGTGTTCCAGCTTACACACAGTACTCAATAGAGATCTGGTAACAACTGACAGGAGTTTGGAGCTGTGTAATATTTTTTCTCCTTTTATTATTTCAACTTGCATATATAACATTCCTATATGGAATTCAGTTACTAACACTTATTTTTTACAGTTACAAAGTAAGTTTCATAGTTCCCACATGCAGAAAGTAATCATCACCTAATACCAGGCATACTCTTTTGCCCCCTCTTCCTCACCTGCACACACACACATATGCACAGAGACCATGTGTCTGAGATGTGAGAATTAAAAACATTACAAACAATACTATATGAACATAAGTAAACCTTAAATTTTTTGAAGAAACAGAAATAGGTTCAATGTTGCACTGAAAATTGTAGCAAAACCACATTGCAATATCCTCTAAATAATGTAACAAAATGCCTTGAAATATTATTTCAAATGCAGACATTGGATGATGAGCTGGATTTATTCTTCACTTTGTCTAATGGCCCAACTATCAAAAAAAGAATCCAAGTTCCTTTCCAAGAAGTCTAAAGTAACACAATAGTGTGAAAATACGTCCATTTGTTTTTGTCCACTTTAAGCACTGAATATCTTTCATTCATATTCACTAAGGAAGTACTCCCCAGGCATCCCAACCTCATACCTTGATTCCAGTTTGAGATTTGATTATCCACCTTAATTCCATTAGACACTGATCTTTAAAGTAAACAGCAGGAAAATTGCTGACAAAATGCCACCAAGGCTATTAAAATCCCATTCACCGGGGGAATTTAATATTACAATTAGTTGCAGTAGCAACATAAGCATTGTAATTGTTTACATTTATTTAGTTACTGAGTGAGAATTATAAAATGTTGAAGGAAATATCAAAAGCAATTGTTGTACAAATTAAAAAATGTAGGACAAAAGCGAAACAATTTCAATTTCTAACCAACAGGACTAAATCCCATTTCTTCTAACTTAGGTGTTGTTGATAACTTCAGTCTAGTATTAGAAAATGGGACTTTTTGCTTCCCTGCATAAAGGAAATACATGTGTTTCTTTTTAAAATTACGTTTATCAGAAACAATCCCTTGAGGAATTGCGTGGTATAAGGAAGTCGGAAGTTTTCCATCATCTGGGGAATCAAGTGGCAATCAATTGATGGCAATTGCCTAAGGTCCATTATAAAATCAACTGTATTGGAGGGGATCTCATCTCTGCTTCCCTTTATCCAAAGATAGGTGCATCCAGCCCTACCTCTTTCCTGATAGATGTTTGCCTAATCCATTTGAAACAATATCTAACAATAGAAATTCCACAGTCTTTTGAAGCAACCAGTTTTAAGGCTTCCCCCTCATTACTACTTGATTTGTCTTCCTAACATCTAACCTAGGTCTCTCTTGCTACAGTTTAGGCCATGACCTCTATTGCTATTCACCATGGCTATAGCCAGTATATTTCTCCTTCCTCTGTGCATACACAAAGGTCATCATCTGCAAATGATGGAATGGGCAGATAATAATCTAATGAACCTAAACAAAGGCAAATGCAATGTCCTGCCTGAGAGCCTTCTGACGTGCTGAACAAATGCACGGAATTAAAAAACTTCAGCACTACAAGAATTTACCAAAATATACATTTCAAGGTATGTTATTCATAATGCTTAATGTGTTACTTGTCTGATTAATGATTTTACTCAATAATCTTAAAGGTCTTTTCCAAACTAGGCATTTCTGTGATTCCGTGATTCTCTGTCTTTTAACATTAGCTTATAGCTATACCTTCTATCCTTGCAAGCCACTCCTACACACTTTTCTATGAAATGTCGTCCAATTCTGAAAAAGCAAGCCAAAATACCTTCAACATATCATGTCATTATTTCCAAGGGTCTCATAAAAAAAAAAAAAGTCATTTTAGATTTAAAAAAAACCCAAACGGTGTTATCCTAGAATTGTTAAAAATTCCACATGGAGGACAGGGAAATGATTCAAGACAGCCAGCATTGCTTCATGAATGACAAGTCCCGTCTGACCAACCTAGTGGTCTTCTCAGATCGAGCAACTACATCAGTGCACAAGGGAAGAACTATGGATGTCATCTATCTGGACTTCTGTAAGGCCTTCAACTTTGTCCCCCACAACATCATTCTCTCTAAATTGGAGAGATATGGATTTGATGGGTGCATGAGAAACTGATTGGATGTTAGCATCCAGAGAGTAGTGTCCAGAGAGAGATTACTGACAAGTGGTGTCCCTCAGGGGTCAGTACTCGAATGAGTGGTGTTTAATAACTTCATCAACGACATAGTGGGATTGAATGCATCCTCAGCAAGTCTGCAAATGACACCAAGCTGAGTGGTGCAGTTGACATGCCTGAAGGTGGGATGCCACCCAGAGGGACATGGACAAGCTCGAGAAGTGGGCTCGTGTGTGTTAACCTCATGAAGTTCAACAAGGCCAAGTGCAATATCCTGCACAAGGGCCAGGGCATTCCTCCGCATCAACACAGGCTGGAGATTGGAAAAGGACTTCGAGGTACTGGTGTATGAAAATCTGGACATGAACTGGCAACATGTACTCACAGTCTAGAAGGCCAACCAGATCCTGGGCTGCATCAAAAGCAGCATGGTCAGCAGGTCAAGGGAGGTGATTCTGCCCCTCTACTCTGGTGAGACCCATTCTGGAGCACTATATCCAGCTCTGGGACTCCTAGCACAGCAAAAACACAGACCTGTTGGAGCAGAACATAATAATGATCGGGAGGGGGGAACACCTCTCCAACAAAGAAAGGCTGACAGTGTTGCAGTTGTTCAGCCTGGAGAAGAGAAGGTTCCAGGAACAACTTACTGCAACCTTTCAATACTTAGAGAGAGCCATGAGAAAGATGGAGACAATCTCTTTAGCAGGGGTTCTTGTGACAGGACAAGGGGTAATGGTTTTAAACAAAAAGAGGGCAGATATAGACTAGATAGAAGACTAGATGATATTTTTTACACTGAGGGTGGTGAAAGACTGGAACAGGTTGTTCAGAGAGTTGGTAGATGCCCCATTCCTGGAAGCTTTCGAGGTCAGTTTGTTCGGACCCTGAGCAACTTGCTCTCTTTGAAGACGTCCCTGCTCAATACAAGGGGTTTGGACTAGATGACTTTTAAAGGTCCCTTCCAACTCAAAGCATTCTATGATTCTAAGATTTATTCTCCCTCTTAAAAAGAGATAAGAGATATTTTATATGCTTCATTACTTTTATGTGGCAGTTGAATTTTTTTCCTTCCTTATTTTCCTGCATTTAAAGACTAGCTAGTCTGCTAATGAGCATCCATGCAAGTGTAAAATGTAGTAGTTGAAAAGAAAATCACAAAATCATGTATAACTGTGTGCAAGTGTTAATGTAAGAATATACATTCACGCGATGAGAGCTAGCAAGCCATCTTTAGGAGGTGTAGCAATGTGAACATTAAGATATTAAATAAATTATATATATGCTATTTTTCATATTCTTCTATGAGAAGAAGCAGCTTTTTAGACCTAGTGTATTAACTTCTCAGAAGTGTTAGTTTCATCCCTGTTTTTTCTACTCAGCCTTTCTGAGTACATTGGTTCTACAACACTGCTACTGTACTGTGAGAAATCTAATTCCTTACTGCAAAAGGTTTGTTTGGGTTTTTCCTGCATGTATCTATGCATTGTAGAGGGGTGGCTATTTATTTTTATACAATGTTTTCACAATTACAAGGAGAGAAAAAGGAGGAAATAGGATATGGATGTAAAAGAACCTATAAGAGATTTTATTCTAAACTGCACAGTGTCTATTCTGAATTATATTTTACCATAACTGGAATAAGATAAAGTCTAGCATGCAATCTCTTCCTCCTGTAAATACATAAAATACATATTTGAAAAGACATATTGTACAGATGAGCCAATCAGGATTACAGCCCTTCCCTGAAAAACTCTTTCTGATTATCACCAGTGCTTCAAGATGTGAATATGAGAAAAGTCTGCATCAGTCTGACATCAGTGACCACTGCTGACCAGAAGACAAAAGCACCATATAGGTAGACATTTGCTGCCCTCTTTTGGAACATGTAAGTGAAGATTCAGCAGATGATTCAATGTGGGTTTGCTTTTATCAGATATTTCCCTTTGCCACATTGCTCACAATCAATGGATTTTTAATCAACTACTTGGCCGACTGAATTAAAAATTCATTGTTGGTTTAGGCACTTAAACTTTCACCAAAACAAAACATTTTTGAGAGAGATTTTTCTAGTACATGGGTCATGTGGACACACTGAACACATTCTTTAATAACTGATGTAATTGAACATTTACTTTAGTGGATAACTCTTATATTTTTTCTGTTAATTTTAATAGAAAGGGGTTTATGCAAATGTATGAGGTGAGTGAAGTGTCCTTGAAAAAATAATAGTTGGTCTTTCTGTTGTAATAGAAAAAAGAATCCATAAAGAGTGGTAATATCTCTTTAGTAGTGATACCTCTTTATTGATTATGAATTCTTTATTTGTTCTGCCTTCACTTTGACCTGACAGGCACATTACAGAATATTAGAACTAATAAACTTAGAATCAAATGAGATGTTGCATAAAATTTTAATTTGAAATACTACAGAAGTCTAAGTAGCTTATGAAACTGTCATCACCTACAAACACAGCAAGGAAATTATCAGAAAGCTATCAAAGACCGTAACTGGGGCATTAGGACAATAGAAACAGGATATAATACCCATCAAGGTCACCAGAACTGTACTAGAAAAAATGTCTGTTTGAAAAGAAAGCAAGGAGAAGTGTTTTGAAGCAGTTATGTTGCCAAATTAAGGAGCTTCTGCTAAGCAAGACAGGTTGTAAAAGATAACATTATTATATGCACAAAGAATAGTCCATTTACTCTACAAACAATCACTGTACACATAGGTTAACCCATATCAATGTTTTTCCCTGGATTTTTTTTTTAATCATGATTGCAAAAGACGGACACCATTTTCACTACTGTTTAAATTTTTGGACAGGAAAACATCAAATTAAATGACCCAATTTTAGTCATCAAATTAAATGACCCAATTTTAGTCTTAATAAATATAGTCTGATACAATTTTTAGATGTAATTGTTTCAATGCTATGCTTTAATGAACATACTTTGTGGTAAAAACAGAACATGGCAACTTCTATTGTTATCAAACTCTCTATAAAGGCAATTCTGAATAGACTTCACTACAATCAATTCTCTATGCCACATGACTGAATATTCATCTGAAATATTGTGTCCAGTTCTGGGCCCCTCAGTTCAAGAAGGACAGAGAACTGTTTGAGAGAGTCCAGCGCTGAGCCACAAAGATGATTAAGGGAGTGGAACATCTCCCTTATGAGGAGCTGGGCCTCTTTAGCTTGGAAAAAAGGAGACTGAGGTGTGACCTCATTAATGTTTATAAATACATTAAGGGAGAGTGTCAGGAGGATGGAGACAGGCTCTTTTTGGTGGCATCCAATGATAGGACAAGGTGCAATGGGTGTCTGCTGGAACATAGGAGGTTCCACATAAATATGAGAAGAAACTTCTTCACGGTGAGGGTGACAGAGCACTGGAACAGGCTGCCCAGGGAAGTTGTGGAGTNTAGTCATCAAATTAAATGACCCAATTTTAGTCTTAATAAATATAGTCTGATACAATTTTTAGATGTAATTGTTTCAATGCTATGCTTTAATGAACATACTTTGTGGTAAAAACAGAACATGGCAACTTCTATTGTTATCAAACTCTCTATAAAGGCAATTCTGAATAGACTTCACTACAATCAATTCTCTATGCCACATGACTGAATATTCATCTGAAATATTGTGTCCAGTTCTGGGCCCCTCAGTTCAAGAAGGACAGAGAACTGTTTGAGAGAGTCCAGCGCTGAGCCACAAAGATGATTAAGGGAGTGGAACATCTCCCTTATGAGGAGCTGGGCCTCTTTAGCTTGGAAAAAAGGAGACTGAGGTGTGACCTCATTAATGTTTATAAATACATTAAGGGAGAGTGTCAGGAGGATGGAGACAGGCTCTTTTTGGTGGCATCCAATGATAGGACAAGGTGCAATGGGTGTCTGCTGGAACATAGGAGGTTCCACATAAATATGAGAAGAAACTTCTTCACGGTGAGGGTGACAGAGCACTGGAACAGGCTGCCCAGGGAAGTTGTGGAGTCTCCTTCTCTGGAGGCGTGTAAGCCCGCCTGGACGTGTTCCTGTGAAACTTGGTTTAGGTGATCCTGCTCTAGCAGGAGAGTTGGACTAGATGATTTTTCGAGATCCCTTCCAATCCCTAACATTCCATGAGTCTGTGATATTGTGATGACAGATATCAACCCTGAAACCAGATTCTGAGTTAGGTATGCTCCATGTTTAGAGAGTAACTATTGGACTTGCTGGTTTTATGTCTAGAAGAGGCTCTATCAAGAACCAAATTTGGATTCTGATTTGTATTTCATTTGTGATCTGTCTGGTTCTGAGTTAAACAATATAGTTATTGGGCTGTGAGGGACTAGAATTAATTATATTGTTTAGTGTGGTTTCCATCATTAAGATTAACAAAGTAATTTAAATGTTGATAATGTTTTATCAGCATCATCAAATATGACAAAGAAGATTTTAAGTGACTGTGTATCTTTTAGAAGGTAACTATAGTGACAAATTTGACACATTCATTGCAATGGCTCTGCAGCCCAAATTCAGTGAAGTATCATTAAGCAAAGCACTAACACAGTACCTTTCCAAAACAGGGCCTACTTCCTAGAGAGGAAGTTACAAAGAAACATCGGACTCTAAAGCTTGCTTATATTATATATGGTGTTGAACTATTCCTACTCCATTACTTACCTGTTTATTAAGCTTTCAACCTTAGAAAGCTTTTGGCTGTAAAACACAAAATTACAGTGATACATTACACGGTTTTGCAACATAAATATATCTCTCATTGCTCAGAAGAACCCAGGAGCCAGATCAATCCTTACAATTACTCTGTCATTTTTCTTGTTGATTCTGGACTTAGTGGGATTAACAGCATGCTTTTCTGTCCACCCTCAAAATTTTGAATCATTACATCTCTTCCACATTTGGTTACTGCCACAGTCTTTTTTGTTGTTCTTTTTTGTTTTATTGTTTGTTAAGCTAGCAGTTAAGCAATTAAGCTTGAACACCCATCTTCACATTGAGAACATTCCTAAAATTTTGGGTTGGGTAACCTGAAATATATTTTTATTGCCCAGTACATCACTGTTAACCACACATATACTATTCTTGGTACTGTGTGCATAAAAACAGGAGGAGAAGCAATCCTGACCAAAATATATAATGCTATTGACAGTACAGGGCTTTAACAAATTAGTGGAATTTTGTACTTGCACAGGTGCACTGGAAACTTCCAAAGAAATTCCCTCTACATTCATGTAGAAAAATCCAACATATCAACCACACATGACACTACATGTAGCATCCTATATTCCTCTTCATGCACTGAGATTTTTTTTATTATTTTGACAAAAAGGGTATGTATTTTAGATGGAATAATTTTTTTTAAAGGGAGGCTGTTTCAGTTTGGTTTAGTCTGGTAACTCAATGTCATGTCCATCACTTACAGAAGGACTCAGAGAATACTGGATGAATCTCTGTTACTGTCTTTAGAAACTCAGTGAATAACGTTAGCCTAAGTCTACCAAGTGAAAAAGTGCACTTCACCTACCACAGACACATTTCTATCTCATTCTGATCTAATCCCTGAATTTAACTGAAAATTTCCCTACAGTAAGAGAAACCTAACTTGTTTTAAGTGAACCCTATAATGATTTATCAGTCTGTCAGCAGCCAATACTAGAATTAAACTGAAGCAGAATTATCAGATGCTATAATAGAAAACGATTTTAATCTATCTTTTACTTCCATTTCACCTGTAGTATGGGAATTTGAAAATTTTCTCAGTTATAACTAGAGTGCAATTTCTGCCAGTGGTGCTTCCAAATATGCAATCAGTCATTGTCACCCTTAAACCATGATGACTTTAGAAAGTGTTATATGGGGAAGAGAGTTTAGGAGCCACAGCACTGATGATCTCGTACAATAGATTATTACAATGTCCTTCAAGATTATCAATGGAATGGATCATCTACTGTCGCTACAATTCCCCATGTAGCTATTCAGCTGAACTGATTGTGATAAAGAATTTGTATAGGTGGCATTAGAGCTTCCATAAAAGATCTTAATAGCTTATGTTACACTGGCCTTTATTAACCCTATTTTGAACAAATCTTTCCAGCTGTATCTGCAAAATTCATAGTTTTACAAATACATAGCTGCATTTGTAAAAAGCCTACTTTTGTGTTTGCACTTAAAGTCTGAGCGTATGGATTTGTGCTTTTTCCTACAGTGATGATGAATGCCGTAATTACAGCAACAGCATCTACAGCTGAAATAGACTATCAACCTGACATGTTCAGATTTTATCTCCTTTCCTCTACTGGCCAAATATAACATGAAACTTTTTGAACATGTAATAACTATTACACCATAAAATTATATTTTTTATTTATGTAGTCTGTTTGTTAGCTTTCCCTGTTCCTATCAAGATCTTGGCTGATTATTTTTTTTCTCCTTCAAAGAGGTTAATTGGCTTCACAGTTTAATTTACTTAAACCATAAACTGCTTGCTACCTGATTACTATTCAACAGCAACCAGATTTCAGAATTAATGCAGACATAAGTACATCATATGTACTATAAACTTGCTCCACCTTAGCTCTTTGAGTAGCATATTTTCATATCTTGAGGGTCATGCCTTTTAGTAGTTGAATAACCTAATAGAAGTAAAAAAGGACACACAGAGTGCTCTTGCAGGGGACACATGAGTGCTATTTCATCATCTGTAGAGTATGAGTTGTATCTCTTTCCAGAGATCTTCAAGGGTTTAGGATAATAGGAAGCAAAGAGACAGAGAAAGGTGAACCACAGCTGTCAGCTTTTTTGTTCTAGTTCTAGTTTTCTTAAGGGGTTTAAAACTGTCACTATGATCAAAAGCCTCGCACTTGAGACAGGCCCCAGGCAGCCAAAGGAGAACAACACTTTCATGTTTAGTGCCTCCTATTAGAATCCATAATACAGTGGCTGCCTATCACTTCCACCATTACAGCATTTCCTAATTGGGTATAACGGATATTAGCAAATGTATATGCTATCAGGTTTCCTAGAAACCTTCCTTCTGTATCAGCCTATTACATAGATGTGAAAATATATGCCAGTGTACTGAGGAATACCACTTACATGTACATAACCTCCAAATGTCTAGCTTTGCCAGGAAACAACTACACTCCCAACATCCCTTGCTATTCTAGTACCTTTATACTGGCAACCCGTCTAGCTTAGAAATAGCTGCTGACTGTCCTGCTTTGAAACACAACTATCCATCTCCATATAAAGCTGCATCTGGATATAAATCATAGCTCAGGCTAAAGATATTATCCAGGCATGTTACATGATAAAATCTCTGAGATGTTTGCTAATGCTGTTTGTAAAAACTGTTCCTAACAGTTGTTGATTTTGCAGTTTTATATTGAGTACTATTCTGACAGAGTTCAAGACAAAACTCACATTTAAATAGTGGCAGATCATCTATCTGTGTTCTTTTGCTGTAATCAAACATAAAACAAGGAAGATGGATAAGTAGGAAAAGACTGATCATCCCTCATTTTTTTTGTCTTGTATTTCTATCCCAGTGTCAGAAAAAAAATGGGTTTAAGTCAATATTCTCAGAAAGAAAAAGTTTTCATTTGCCTCTGAGGTAAATGCTTTCAGCCAGAGGGGGAAAAAAAAACTGAGAAAATTACTAACATCAAGTATTTCACCTGCACAAAATTCTTCAGAAAAAGATGACTTCCAATAATTAAAATTCTTAAAAGGATATAATCTTTTACCAATACCATAATTGTTTTTAAGAACCTTCCTTGAAAAAGTTATGAAAAGGAGAAAATTATAGGCAGCTAGTTTAACATTCTTGTACTTCAGGTGAGTTTTGAGTATATGTTGACTATATTGTTATTCCTTGGAAAGCTTCTTCATCAGAAGCCATAGAAAAAGAACCCCATGGCGCAGACAAAGTAGTATTTATTCATTGAACCTCCTCTGGAAAGCTCTCCAGCATCTCCTGATGGTAAAGAGATTGTTATGGTGCAACTTACACCTTCGTCAGAGCCTGGATTAATTGATTTCTAGTTAAAGTAGCTGTTCAGAACTTCAAGTTTACTTTCCAACATTGTTTCAAATTTTAAGTTACTTATATTTAATCAGATAATATATCTTTCTGCATGTCTGTGCGGTGTCTAGTACGGGGATATTTGCAATCTAATGGAGTGCAAGAGGGAGCGTAAAAACGGTAACATGTAAGTTTAGAGATTATTTTTGCAGTCCTGTATTAGGGAAGAAAACTGTTCTTCAGACTTCTGATTTTTAGAGTAATTGTTGCTCAAATAGAGCAGGCTTTTCCATTTCAGAGAGATGCTTAACCCCTGCTTGGAACCACAGTTTGGATCATGATGGCTTTTTCTCAGAGTAAAAATCCTAGGATCGCCATGTGAAAACTGCTGGTTACAAGAAAATAACAGTAATTGAGGTACAATGTCTGTTTCAAGGCCATTTGATTTTCTGGTTTATATGTGTTTGTTAGAGCCACATGTTGTGGTACCTTGTGTTCATATTGACTTATTTCTGTCATGACACATTATTTGTGACGTGATATAACAAGCTGCGGCACAGTAACCCATTACAATACTGTGAAATCACATAGGAAACTTCACTGAAGTGCTCTTTTTCCCTTCTACAAAGCTCAGACCATCCGACACCTTGAGTCACCTCAACTTGAATGAGTAGATGACAGTGCAAGGCAAATGGATCTACAGGATTTAAAAAGTGAAGTACGCTCCTTTAATTCCACATAAACATTCAGAAAAATTGAGCCATGACATAACATGCTGAACAGATCTTAGATTGAGCTTATACAACCTTCAAACTAACTATTAACATAAGAGAAAAACTCTGAGCCTGTCTTTTTTGGACTCCACCATGGTAAATCAAACCCAAATATTTCTGTAATAAAAAAATCTCTTTAAAAAATCAATAAAATAATATCATTACCAATTAACAAGGCCTTGCAAATCCAGAGCTTTGAGCTGTGTGAGAAAATGAGTGACATAACTGTTGTATTCTTTTGAGTCAGACTTCTTGTAAGATTATATCAAACTTCAAGTAATTTCAATAAAGTACAAAGAGGTTTATGTATTTTCACTTGATTCAAAATGAATCTATGACTTGGTAAATCTGGGCAGTTTCCTACCCTGCTCTAAATTCAAGACTTGTAGGCTCTTGGTGCTTTAGTTCACTGTTAAAGTAGAAGTAAAAGTTTCCATTGTTGTCATGATAAGTGGGGTCTAAAGTACCATAATTTCTCTCCCATCCTACTTGGTGCAGTGCCAATTGCTCTGAATAAGATGCCTTCAGTGTCAGATGGCAAGGAATGGACTACAGCGTAGCAGTGCTCAGCCTCTCCCTTGCAGAATCTTCCTACCAGAATACATGGCTGAGGGAGTTGCATAAAAGGATAGCATGGACTACTTAAAATCAAAGCCAGAGAGATGCCCATATTTAGGTCTAGCATTTTCAAGTCAGCTGGCAGGGAGCTCTCAAGCATTGATAAAATATGGTTGTGTCTCTCACCACTGAAAACACCATGAAGCTGTTCTTTCTCTACTTTATTCAGTTCTCAAGTGATTGATCCTAGCAAAGAGATTCTCTATTGCAATTCCCTTTTTCTCACTTCTATTGATTAATTTTTATATTGATTAATTTGAGTTTGATATTTATATTTTGTAAGGAGAAAAATACAAGGGAAAAATATCTTTATTTCTTTTTTTATGGAGGGAATGAGTTATTTATTCTTCAAGCGCTCAGCATGGCATTTCCTTAATTTTCAAGAACACGTTTGGATCTCATTATTAAATGCAACCATCAGTTGTATGCAATTGTTTTAAAAGCACTTTTTCATGATGATTTGTTAGCTTTATACAGTCATATACAGATCAAGATCTCACTGTGCTCAGGACTTCAGAAATTCATCACAAAAAAGACAACATTCGTGCATGCGCAACTACAAGATACATAAAGAAGAAATTTCACAATTTGGTTTTAAACGTACTCAAAATCCTCCATGATAAACATTTCCTTTTGTAAGCCTCTGAGAAAGAGGTCTTCCTTTCAATTCTCACTGCCTGAAAGCATCCTGGACACATGAAGTGAGTGAAGAAGTGCTCATCTTAACATTCTAAACAACACAAAGTCTATACATATTTTTGCATGTGAGTTGAAAGTAATCTGAGGTCCATTAAAGTATAAACCCTAACGTAATTGTGAACTATCATGTCAGGAAAATATCCAGGTAGCTATGGAAGCCCATTATCCCTATTCATTAATATTACTGCAGAACTCTGTGGCCCAAGAGTCCCAGCTGATGGTTTAGAGCCTTGTTGTGCAAGGCACTGTACATGCAGTGCTGTAAAAGCTTCCAGTGGAGACATGAGAGAGGCTACTGGCAATGCTATAGACTACAATAAAAGACAAAATGGGAGAGCTGGAGTAGGAGCTCTAAAGAAAGAACATTGTGTCATGTGGCCCAACTGTAAAATAGAAAAATTGCATGTAATTATTTCCCAAGCTGAGTGTGATGATGTGAAAGGGAAGAACTAATGATGATGCACTCTGCTTGTTAGAGGTTTTTCCTTCCAGGAGCTCAAGGTTACAAGAAGTGCTCTTCACTTGGAGGTTGGGTTTTTTTTCCTTCCACTGGATATGTGATGGCTACAAATAAATTCTGTACACAGGGAGTTAATAACACTCTAAAGATGTTGTGAAATAATTTTCATTACTAATGCCAGACATACAGTCTTAGCAATATTTTTTCCTGACTTCAAGCATCCTGTATTGATTGATTAATTATTCTACCAATGAACTAACAAATATTGACCTTATAGAGTTGAGCAGCGTTTAGCCAGAAGTCAGTAATCTACATCGATCACTTAATGGAACATCAAAGCTCCGCATCTCTGACAGTTTTATGTCATTCAGCAAAAATCTGTCTATGCTTTGATGATACCTTGACCTTTTTTATTAGGCATCCTTGGCAGAAAACTAAAAGCAATAATAAAATTAAATCTGTGGATAATGCTTTGTTATCTGAAGTGAAACAGCCACTGCTACAGGATGCTCCCTGCAGATTTACGTACCAGCAGGGGTACCATTTATTTTTCAAACCAAAAATATCATTTTCTAGTTATATGATTGGGCAGCATGATAGACAAATGTAATTTTATCACATGAGAGTATTACAAAAACAACCAGGAGAAAACACTTCTATATATATTTTTTAAAAAAACAAACACATACACACATCTTCAGAATAGGACTGTGAAGCATGTAGCCCTCTTAACGGCTAGGGATCTGCCTATGCTGCTGTCACAGCAGCAATTCAATTCTGCTTTGTCTGTGCACAAGAGCCATTACTACATCCCTGATCAGGTACACAGAACAGAGCTATTACTAACAGTGCTGATCAGGTACACAGAACACCCTTGCTAAGCTTATTTACCCTGTTTCTAGGGTGCTGTTTTCCACCTCTAAACCTAGCTAATGTGCATTTTCACACATAGAAAACATTGCAATCACTTATGACTGCAAGCATAGACATACCCCGAGGGGATTGGTGGGGCGGAGTAGCAGCTGAAGAGGGAAGGTTTCTCAGTTTCCCTCTCCAGGGTAGCAAAGTCTCCAGAGCCTTTACTCTACATTAGGGCCTAGCACCTCAAGCCAGCTCCCCTCACTTCTTCAAGGTAACTCATTTTCTATTGTTAGGGTGGAGAAATAAAAACAGCTTCCCCAATATTATTATAGTCAGGAGTAAACTTCATGACTACACAAAGTAAAGCTGTTCTGTAACCAGCCCTGGATGACGGGAGTGATACATTGACAAAGAAATTGTCAAACAAGGATAGAAGGAGAAGATAGAGGATTATCACCTTCATTTTTTAACCCCAGAAACTGAAGTAGTTCCTCCTCTCTGCAAGAAACAAGTCTAGAAAATCCTCTTCTTCCAGTTTTTGGAGAGGACTCACTCTAATCTCATCTTTATTATTCAAGTACCAATTGCCTAGAGAAATCTTGGGAACTGGTATTTACTTATTGAAGTTACTCTCAAGAGTCAGGTGACAGGGGCGTTCCATGCTCTGAAACCCGTTTTTTCAGTAGGCTGGTTTACAGGCAAAACCAGACCAACCACCCCTTCCCTAACTTTCAGAGCCGTTCTTTTGATCCCAGTCGAGAAGGGGTCCATGCACATCACCGCGGTGCCTCCTGCTTAACGCTTTCGCAGAAACACATACGGGAGGAGAGTCCATCTGAGCTGTGAGAACTACCAGAGTTCTACAGAAAGCCCAAAGAGAAAGCGAAGACTTCCAGTTCCAAAGCTGGGGAAGGTTGTCCCCGAGGCAGCAGCCTCGGCGCTGGCACGACGGGCGGTGCATCGCTCCGGCTAGGGGCGGGCTCCCGAACCGGGGCGGCCTCCGGGGAGCGGAGAGAGCCGGGAGCGGCAGCGGGGCCTGGGCGGGGCTGGGAGCGATGGCGGCCAAGCCCCGCACCCTGTGGGAGTCCAGGCCCGGTGGCGCGCGGCGATGCGCGCGGGGGGCAGGCGGGACGGGCGCTGAGGCTCTGGCCGCTGGACCGGGAGCGGTGGGATCCACCCGGCAGAAGGTCGCGTCCTCTCTAGGCTCGGCACCCACCACAACCGCCTCCGCGGCCCAGCCCGACCTCCGCGGGCCGTGCCCTGCGCTTGTGCACGCATCGGCGGCAGCAGCGGCTCCCCCGCGGGAGCTGCGCCCGGGGAGAGGGGCTCCCCTACCCAGGGACAGAGCTCCGGGAGCAACGGCTCAGCTGAGGGGGGGTCTGGGAGCGCAAAGAGAGATGGACTGACGGGATGGCATCAGCCTCGTCTGGGACAGGCCAGCACGGAGACGGGACGTGTGCCATGGGGCATCCCTGGTCCTCTCGCTGGCTGAACACGGAGACCCAAGGGACGGGGTCATGGCGACAAGCTCCTGCTCAGCACAGCAGGTGAGGCTCCTCTGTGGCTGCCCCACCTTCCCAGGAGGCCTTGGGTTGTAATGACCGAGGCTCTGCAAGTGCAACTGAACAGTAATGAGGATGATGGCCCATCTAGGTTGGAGATGTCACCAAGGTGAAGTCAGCCTACACTCTCCATCAGAACTGCTTCCATAAAGATAACAAGACAGGTCATTATTGTCTAAGGAGACTCCCTTCTGAAGGGAACAGAAGGCCCAATATGCTGATGACACCAAGCTGTGCGGCGAGGTGGACTTACTTAAGGGAAGGGAGGCCATCCAGAGGGACCTTGACAGGCTTGAGAAATGGACCAATGCCAACTGCATGAGGTTCAACAAGTCAAAGTGCAAGGTCCTGCATCTGGGTCAGGCCAATCCCAGGCATAACTACAAACTGAGTACAGAGTGGGTTGAGAGTAGCCCGGAGGAGAAGAAGTTGGGGATGTTGATTGACAAGAAGCTCAACATGAGCCAACAGTGTGCTCATGCAGCCCAGAAGGCCAACTGTATTCTAGGATGCATCAGGAGAGGTGTGGTCAGCAGGTCAAGAAGGGTGATTCTTCACCTTTACTCTGCCCTTGTGAGACCCCACCTGGAATACTGCGTCCAGTTCTGGTGTCCCCACCATAAANAACAGGAAGAGGCAGCAGATCAATCCCCAGCTGTGAGCCTGGTGTCACTGGCAGAATTTGGGGGGGTGATCATGACACCAGGTTCACAACACCAGGCCTGCTGGTGACAGATAGAGTTCACCTGTCCCAAAGGGGGAAAGAGATCTTTGCACAGGAGTTAGCAGGGCTCACTGAAAAAGCATTGAACTAGATTTGAAGAGGGAAGGGTGTAAAACCAGGCTCACTGGAGATAAGTCTTGGGGCAGCACACCAATGTTTTAGGGATGGTGTGCTAGTGAGGTCCTTTGGTCTGCCATCTCCCAGGGAAGTGGTGGAGACACCATCCCTGGAGGTATTTAAAAGATGTGTAGATGTGGCACTTAGGGACGTGGTTTAGTGGTGGACTTGGCAGTGCTAGCTGAACAGTTGGACGCAAGGATCTTAAAGGTCTTTTCCAACCTAAATGATTCTATGATTCTATCACAACAGTCTAGTCTGGGCATAGAGAGGCCCACTGATGATGTTTCTAGCATAAGTCAAGACGGTTATCTAGAGATGCCTTAATGATAGTTACTTCTTATTCACTGACAGTAATTCATAGTTTTAAATCCTCTTGATTGTTTCACTGTGATCTCATCTGAAAGTCCCTGGTTTTGACGAAGTCTTTCATTTTTACTATCATTAAGTGGAATCCATGTGGGTTTTGGGCTTTGACTGGCTGCTTTTCAGTGATCAGTCTTCTTTTTTCTTTGCTAGCTGGTGATGATTTCAAATATTTTGCCAAGACAACATTTTTAATTGTTTGCCAACTAAATTGCATGCGTGAATTGCCATGAGAAAATGTTGCTGTTCAATATGAAAATAGATTATACTTTTGATTTAGTAGAAACCTGAGCATTTAGCTTCTGTATCTGCTAATGATGTAGCCCAATTTTTGGTACCTAGGTAAGAAACTAGATTTTCTAAAGTGCCCAATAACCAACAAGCTTTTAAAAATTCATCTTATAGGGAGCTAAGCTTTTTTTCAAAATGATGGCATTCATTTTGTGTCGAAATGCAGTCACACATACTTAGAAAATCTACTTCAATTCTCTTAGTGAAAGTCATTGGACCTAATATTACTTCAATGTAGCCTGTAAGTGTTGCAAAGAAATTAGCATTTAATAAAAATCTACAGTGCTATAGAAATCCACTTTGTGCACTAACCAAGTACCAAAACAATCTCACCGTTTCCTACATTGTGGCTTAGAGGATAATTGCATCTTACAAACCTTTTCTAATGGAAGAAAATCATAAAGAAATTAGGTGTAAGTTCATCAGACCTGTCCATCTCTCAGTCTTAAAGCAGGCTCAACCATAAATTGATTGAATATGCATAAATCCTAGTGGCTAAACACACATTCAGGGATAAAACATATAAAAAGAAGTGGTTTCTGTCCAAGCCTTCTGTTACAGAAAAACAATAATAAATATGCAAAACTGATACTGTTTTTACAAAAATTCAGATATATTCTGTGTTCTGCCAGAAATATTCTGTCTACTGCCCTACAACAGATATTCATGTCTACACATTCACACGCGCGCACACGCACACGCGCTTCCAGCCACAGAACTGAAGAGATACATTATTTAAAACCACTTCCAAATGATGGAGGTATTTTTTTATCACCTGGCCATCTATGAAATATTTTTTGTGCACAGAACAATATCGAGTCAAAAACTCAGTCTAAAATAAATTGTGTTGTTTTCTGGAGTGTTAATTTACTTTTAAGTATTCTAGACTTACCCTCTTTAAAATGGTACATTCTGTTTCTATTTTACTGTATTCAGCAATCAGTGTCAATTATTCTTGGTAACCATGGCAACTAGGCAGCTAACTGTTCTTAAATCTTCATTTGTCCACTACTTTTACAAAACACTGTACAGTTAAGAATGCTTTCTTACTAAAGACATAAGGGAAGGGAAGGGGTGGAAGGGAGAAATGCATAACCTCTTTTAGCTATGGGATGGGAATATGTTCTGTAAAATAAAAATGTATTTGTTTTGGGAGTGAAACATTCTGTAGGATCCTAGAGTAATAGTAGTTCAACAGTTTTCAGGATCTTTGAGGTTTCATTATACTCCAGTGTTGTTCATTTCTTGTCTGTACTTTAAATCTTCACAGAGGATCTTCGGGATATTTTCTGATATTAGGAGTTTGCCTTCTGTAAGAGTCTGCTTCTGGATTATTAGTAGTACCATAACATAATAGCCAGAGAGCCTGACACAAGCATAGTTCTCCTCTGATTTCATCAGCCTCAGATGTTAGTAATCTATATGATGATGCAGAATAATTTCAGCTACTTTTGCAGTACTCATAAGCTCGTGAGCTTTCCTATAGTCATGTAAATCTGTAATGACTTATCAATAAAGCAACCTTCAGGGGAGGAAAAAAAAAAAAAAAAAAGAAAAATTGTGCGCATCTATTCTGTTTGGAGACAATAGAAATCCCATTTCTTTTTCAAAAAAAAAGCTCTGAGAAAAGTTTGATATCAAAAGAATTCTTTGACTGGTTTTTGGTGGTGAACTCCTTAGAAGCACATTATTTTTCTGTCACTGATGATACAGTAAATTAAGCAAACTTTATTGTGATGTGTGTGAAACATTATCATGTTTTATAAAAATACATATATGCTCAGGATTTTATGTGTTTACAAAGAGCAAAGAGAATGCAGTAGATTAAGTCATCCACATTTTACCTTCCTCCTCTTCAGATACTGGCTTTCAGTCTCTCCTTCTCCTAGTCATGCACTTTCTACCACTGCATTTCTGTAATAAATGTTTCATTTCTTTTCCTACAGGGAGAAATATTTACACAGACATACTATAGCTGCCCTTTTTGAAACAAAATTGTTACCTTCTGCATGAGCACCTACAAATTACTGGCAAGCAAGAACTTAGAAAAACTACAGTGAATTGAAATTGGCCTTTCAGAATGGAAACATATTTTTAACCCTAACCAGACATTGCTATGCTCTGTCCCTAATAAATCTCATAGAGTATTTTAGAGCTGGTGGCTCTAGAAAAAGCACTTGTAGTTGCAGTGTCTCATGATACTTTTTAAGTATATCTCCAGAGTCAGAGCCGTAGCTGCCTGACAGCTCTGTGTATAGTCATGTTTTACCCATACAATATAGGCAAAGGGCAGCTCTGCACAAACGTGGGGCACACTTTGGACATAGGCTACTGATAAACTTGAAGTTCTTCTCTGTGCTCTTTCAGATTTGTGTAACTCTGCCATGATTATTGAGAGTAGCTGTTAAGTCAACCAATAATTGCTTTCTTGTTATTAAAAACCCACATATATTTTTGATCTGGACATGGAATAACATGGAATAAACTGCACAGCTGCTGTGATTCTGCTTTTAGTAAATATTAAATCTAAGTACAATCCAACCCTGAATAAGCACCCAATTCTTGCAAAAAAGAGAGACTGCCTTCCTACTGCTCCAGCCTTCGGAATCACATTGCACTTCACTCCTTTAAAAATCTAAGTGTAACCTTGTCTCTCATAAAACTTTGGTTTCATTTACCTTCCTTGAATCTACCATCATCAAAGATGCTTCCTCTGTGGTATAAGGCTTAAAGAATAACATATTCTGACAATATATAATTTCTACTTTAGGAAGATATTTTTTGGTTTGCCTTTTTTTTTTTTTCAAAGAGAAGCAAGTATCTATGATGTTGTCAGGCCTGTTACTGAGATTACTGTCCTACATTTGGTAAACTTGAAGAAATATCAGTGTTTTCTGTCTATCAAGTGCTCCCTTACATAATGTTTCAAGGAAAATTTTAAAACTCCAGCTGAGCTACAGCTGAACCTTTTTCTATCACTGCAGCCGAGTTGAAGGCACGAAATGTAATGGTAAAACATACATTGGAAACAAGTAAAAGGCCATTATAACACTGCCGTTGTTATACCATTCCAAGGATTTTATAATGTACAGCTACTGCTTTCTCAATTCACATCATATAGAGCTCAGCTAATGGAAAGAGACAATGGAACATAATGCACCAACTAGATGCTGGACAGGAAGCTGTAAATGGATCATGAATCCAGCCCCTCTAGCTAAAGCAGTCAAAACTCTGAAGAGCAGAGAGACTAATGTTTTTAGCCATTTTCCCTTCTAGACATAAGCCAAAAAAACCCAGCACTGAACTGTTTTCATTTTCTGGCTGCCCACCCTATTGTGAAAGCCAGCCAGCCATGTTCAAAGGCATTTGCTTTTAAATGAATCATGGCAATACAATAAAGATGCAACATGCAGATTAAGTTCAAATCAATGACAGTAGCCGGGGCTCGCATCAGTATGTTCCAAAGTGCAAAAATTGCTCACAGTCAGAGAAAGTTCACGCAGTAATGTGCCACAGGGGGTGAACAGAGAGCAACACGCTGAGTTCGGTGTGATGGCCTTGGTGCTACTGCTGTTCTCTTGAACAACTTTTGGAATTTAGTAAACCTGTCAGCATTGATAAACTTTTCACCCATACAGTGTGATGACTGTTTAAAGCAGTAAATCTCCTACTACATCTTTTTAGCCCATTGGCTAGGTTATATACTGTAATTGTCAGGCTTCAGTTCTCCAATACGTGAATAAACTATGCTTTACAGCACTGCTAGTTGTAGGCTGAAAAAAGTCTTTAGAAAGAGATGATAATTGCATAGCTCTCCACAGGCTGGAAGCTTGTGAAGCTTAAGAGAACCATGGGGTTTACCTACAGTTTTCCTCAAGAATATGCAGATTTCCTGAAGAACTGAATACTTTCTTTGCTTTACAAGCACATCTAATTGAGCATCTGAAATGTCTCTTAATTGTCGGTAAGCCTCTCTCTAATGTAACTGCTGAAGTCCGCAAAAGACAGTGCTGGGAACAAACTAAAGCTTGAGTTCCATAGTCAAAACCAAAGTTCTGAGTTGATTTATTTCCTTTCTTTTTTTGACTGATATGTATATCTAAATTCTCCTACATGGGGTCATGGCCAGTGTGAATATAATCCCTATTTCTTCCAATTTAAAATTAGGCACTTCAGCACTAAAGACCTCAGTAAACTGCTTTATTTTTCAAAGGTGGTGAGAATATAAAACCTTTGGAAATTAACCTACGTCATACTTGATTCTAACCGGAAAGTTTTCAAAATTTGGACCTTAAGAAGGAAGTAATGATCTATATAGGAATAGTAATGACACCACTGAATCATACTGACTCATAATATGCTGCACTTTCCTGGAAGCTATAAATTGAAACTTTTAATTTACCCTTAGAGCTAATTAGGAAGGAGAAAATGCAATTCTTTTTGTTAATAAATATCTTTCTGAGTAATGTTTTAAAAATAAAATAAATGAAAGATAAATAATATCATCATACTTTTTTAAAATATATGTTTTATTTTCCGAGAAGGAAGTTGGGTCTTCAAAAGAAACAACAAAAAAGTCAGTCTTTCCTTTCAGAAAACTGCCATGTTTTCCTATGCTTCTGAGTAATTTGCTCTAAATTTAAGTATCTATATTAGCTCTTAGCCTTTCAAAATGTTATATGCAGTATATTTTCCATAGCACTTTTTTTTTTAATGCTTGTCTTAGTAAATTTTATTACTGCTGAAAACTAAAGTACTTGTTGCAGCTTGCATTTACCTTTTCCTTATGTTTATAGCACATTTTGCAGTCTGTGCTTCACTGCAATCTGTAAAGAAGAAACATTCTGAGTTTTTGTAGGGTTTTTACATTTATTTCTACTAAAAAATTATCTGTAATGCACTGTTTTGTGCTGCTTTGGAGAACTCAGTGGAATAGGATTTCCCTACAGATATGTATTTCCATGTTCTGTATACATGTTATGTATTGTTTGTAGGTTGAAAAGTGGTGGCATTTTGTAATAGTCAATATAAAGACCAAAACGAAATTGCATTTCAAAGCTCAGAGTTCTAACCGTTCTTTTAAACTGGAACATGTATACAAAGGGTTATATAAAACACACTGGCTGAACACTGACTGTGGCAAGGGAGAACCATTTGAGAGCAGTGATTCTCTGCTTCATTGATAGGCCACTAAGGGGCAGCAGTATCTGATCGTAAATCTATGTATCATTAAATTCTGGTAGAAAATTTCACATTGACTACAGCGTCAATGCCTTTGTGGTTTATCATTTAATAAATATGAAAGTATAAGATACACCTGGAATATTTTGTTCTTCAAACTTAGATTATAAGTAATAATAGATGGCTTACAGTCTCTGAACTGCTTCTGTCATATTGCTTATAAATAGGGTCTGAGAGACTTGGAAGCTTTTAATCCATTTTTTTTTTCTTTAAAAAGAAAGGCATTTTGTAAAATGTTTATAAACAGAGAAATGTGATTAAATGGCATGTAAGCATAATTCCTTTTTCTCTCCCAAATTATATTTCAGAATATATCAAGTCTGATCAAATTTAGTTATGCTCATGCGTAAAAATAAACTATGAAGGTTGAAAAGGGGGATCAGTTTGCAGGGTCCTCTGCTTATAGACATGTTCTTTCTCTTTTTATATTAACCAGAGTACCTAACATCTTGATTGTAATTTGTTAGAAAACTGTAACTGCTTCATGAAGGCTTTCTTTGTTTTCTCAGAATTGAATGCACTGTGTACATATGCTTCTGGGATTTAATGATCACTATGAAAAGTCGGGACATATGGCACTTTATTCTTTCTGCGAGTACTGGCCTAATTTTCCCTTATTAGGAATGCCTTATCAGATTGAGATGGAATCTAACCTCACCACTGAAAAACACCTGTAAGATAATTTGGAGTCATATTACTAATAAAACTGCAGACAAAGATTTCCTCCCTAGAAAATTAGCATTTCCATCCGTCTCTGAATGAAATGACAGGAGGTAACTCCTCTGCATATCAGATATGCCAGAAAGAGAAACCCTGTTGCAGTAAATCTGAAGAAAACCCAGGAGTCACCACTGAGCTAATTGAATTAGGGATGATATAATCATAAGAGATAAAAACACATTAAACAAATGAGAATATTTTACAATACATTACATGATATAAAATTCATCTTTTCCCAGCAGAAGGTGAACCATGTAGGCTGAATATGGATGTTGTATTGCTAGCAAAGTTTTAGATTTCAAAGTGTAATTAAGCTAAGAGGAAGTTGTTTTTGAGTAAGTGCTGAATTTTTATTTTTGTTTTAAATTAAACCTTATGCATCTTTTGCTTTTCTTGTCCTCCCACTTAAAAAAAGAGTTAAATCAATGTAAATGGTAATTTAAAAAATAATGTTAAGCTACACTTTCTGGTAAACTCTGATTTTTTTTTGATTTTCGAAGGCTGAACTCACCACCCCATTTTTCCTAATTCTTGCACTAACCAGTTTCAGTGAATCCACGGAGGACGGGAGTGTGTTACATTTCTATCAAAATGTACTTGTATTTTATCCCTTTTTTTTGTTGTTTTCCAGTACTGTCATGCTTTATAATGAGATTACATTTATCCTTTGGTGTTCTGGCCCAGACAGGCTTTCATAAAACTCTCATCAGGCATTTTAAGGTCCCCAGCCATCTGCTGCCCTGACTGAGTTGTCAGAGTAAACCCCAGATACATGGACAATTCAGTCATACAGAGGATGGCTTTTTCCCATTCTAGAGAGGATCATCTGGAAAAATAAATAAAACAAAGATAACTTTCTCATCATTCAAGAAGCCCAGTGCTTCTTTGGGTCATCATAGCTTTGGCTGTTTCCTTTTGGAGTGAGAAGAATTGCTGGAAGATGGACAATGTGTCAGTGGGGGCATAATTGTAGTTAATTATAGGAAATATCTTAAGGCATCTACAGTATTCACACAGGCTGTCTCAGCAGACTGGTATTTCCTTTTGGTAGCTAGCCCTGAACAGATTATAAAAGTGAAGACAAAATGGGAAACAATTTGGCTCATCATGTTTCTGTAAAAGCTTCAGCCTAGAGACATCTAAATCTTAAACCTGCTTCTTTTTTTAAGAGGTTAGACTTTAGATGTTCTTTCTCTTCTGCTTAGCGAGGGTTTGGCTGTGTGGGGCAGCATGGTTTTTTTCCTTTTAAACAAATACACTTCATACTACATGTACACTAATTGCTGAGGAATTAGGATGTAAGAACAACTGGGAATTAGACTTATTATTTGTAGCTCCAAATAGTTGCTACATCCTGGCTTTTTATGCTTCTGAGTTAAATCCAGAATGAGGCTACAGCTTCACAAATATCTCATCTTTGCCTTTCATTCTCTTCTTAAGAAGATACAAAGACTGTAGCAGAATTCTGACCTCTTTACTTCTAACATTAAATTATTTTTTATATGTGTTTGCAGTCCCAGCTAGCTGCGGAAGAAATTAACTTACATTCCTAAAATATAAATGCAAGGACAAGTAATTGTGATGAAAATTCAGTAGAATGTGGTGTTTCTTGGGCACAAACGTAGCATATTAGTGTTAATTTGTAAAGATAACGTCTTGATTTGAGGTAGAACCAAACCAGTTCTGTTCAGTGATTTTACTTTTCAGCTAACTAGCTGCACTTTCTGAAGCTAACAGCATGCTTTCGCAGACAGCGTCTGCTTCTAACAGTGATAACACTTAATGTTTACAGTTACTACCAAGGATTGATGTGAAGACCAAGGTTACTGCTAGATCTTGTGTATCAGCTTGGGGGGTGCAGAAAGTGAAAGGCCACCCCTGCGGGGAAGAGCAGCCAGGACAGAGAACCCTAAATTAACTAAAGGGATTCCATCCAATATACGTCATGTTCAGTATAATGTTGAGGAATCACGAGGGTCTCAAGGCTCCTCTTCCTTCAGGACCCTTATGCCATCCCTTCGGTATACCCTTATATCTGGATGCTCTTCCCTTTGGGATCCTTAGGCCTTGGCCCTGCCTTTGATCCTGATTCATGCGTTCCTGAACCCAGCTCCTGAACCCGGTTCCTGTCAGCTGCTGAGCCCAGTCTGGGACTTTGCCAGTGTCTTCTCCACAATCTCAGTGGTGACAGTGACATAATCACCATCAGGGGGAGGCTGGGTCTGATACTGGTTTTGCATATATTTGTATATATTATATTCTATTATTACTATCTTCATTAAAGCTGTTTTTGTTTTCTTTTCTAATCCAGAAGCCTCCCATTCCCTTCCTATCCCATTTCAGAGTGGAGGGGGCAATAAGTCTTTCTCTTTTATCCTCTTCCTTTAATTTGGGCGGGGAAAGAGGGGTTAACAGACAGCGTCTGTTGTAGGTGGATTGGACCTAAACCTCTACAGATAAGAACCTGGATTGATGAGGAAATAAAGAAATCCAGCCACAAAATTAGGCTTTTGATTGTTCTCCTTTGCAGTTACTTATATCAGAAATAGGAGCTCAGAAATAATATAATAATTCTGACTATGATGTCAGAATATCTATATATTAATTGTTAGGTGGAAAGAGCAATTACAGTTACTATTTCTTTTATTCTTATGGTTATGTGAATTAATGGCAAGGAAAATATATATAAAAAATAGTAGAACCATTCTGAAATGGTGTAATTGCATAGTAATGGATATTGGTTGATCATACTTGTCTTTCTGGGACTTATTCCCAAGTACTTGTCTCATGATATCACATAGGTCTCCAGTTCTGTGCCTACCTATACAAATTTAGTCTAGCTAATAAAACAATTTAGTCTATTCAGTGATGGATGGCACAGTTCATATGCATTTTATTTGCTCTGTGCTTGTGTAACAATGCAAAGGTGTGAAGCAATGATCCAGGAAGGACAGCAATCAAGAGAAGGTTGATATCACTGCTATCTGCTACATGGCCTACATCAGAGCTCAAAATTTCCCAGGAAACAAACTTTCAGAAGCAGGTGATGGAGCACATGAATTCTTCTGGCAAACTGCCTGAGAAACTCAGCCTGTAAGCTGAGAATCCCTGCTTCAAAGACCAGTCCTGTTTCTAAGACAATGTACATTCAGAGTTCCTGAAACTTTCCATCACCTGCAAATACAACTATTTCTCTGCTGTCCTATCTGCAGACCTGCTTACAGCCTGGTCACCCACAACGGAGCTTATCCACACCTACAAATTTTTATGATAAAGAAGTATAGATGTCAGGACTATGTGTCAACCTGTCAAATCTCTCTTTAATTTTGCTTATGTTTGGATAAAGTTCAGATACAGACTGCTCTAGCACAATTGACAGATAGCTATGTATCAGCAGAACAAAAGGAAGATGTTAGGAACTAATGATGCAGTAAATGATTAAATCCTACTCCTTCCACAGATTAACTTGTGTAGTTTCTATAACGGCCGCCCAAGAACTGAGAAAATAAAACATGTATATATTGGCTTTCCCAATTGCATTTTATTCTGCTATTAGTAACTCAGGTCATACAGCCAGGATGTTTCTGAGATCCCTTTGTCTGAGTAGATTGGCCAAAAGATACTTTAATGCAACTATATTCATAGTTTGAAGGAAATGGCAGGCTATGAATACACCATTATGCTTTCCATGCAGCTAAAATAAAAAGTAGTAAGTGCAAAAAGAGGGATATGTGCATTTCCTTGGTGCTTCAAGCATCTGAATCCACACACAAATGCAGAACATGTTCACTTGAGAAACAGGAATGAAACTGTCAAATGAAAGGGAAAATAATTAGCTGGGGTTTATTTTCCAGGCAAAACAACATGAACAAAAAAAATAAATGCTAAAATAGATGACAAGAAAAACTATCTGTTTTCTCCCTTCCCCCCACTCCCATTTCTTTCTAAAGATCCTAGGTACAAAAATAAAGTCAGAGGTGGTGATGTGCTAAATTGCAGAGTATTGCTGGTCTGATCTACCTTTAGCTGACAATCTGGTGGTTTTACACTTTTCTCATATGTTACCATTGCAATGAAGGCTAAACTGCAGTATAACTAAAGATTGGATGGACATAGATTTAGAAGCATAGTCACCGAAAGAAAAGAATTTTAGAGCACACTGCCTCCTCCATCACCATATTGAATATATACATGTATATACATATATGTGTATGAAGCCTGTTTTCAAGTTTTATGCAACTGATCTAGCTAACAATATCGTATCATGCCATGCAATGGTATGTACCGTACCATACCATACCACTAGCTAAACTAACCAATACATGCAAAATATTTTTACATAAATTTTGGAAACCAAGCTTATAGAGTTCACAGAATCACAGAATCAATGTTAGGGGTTGGAAGGGACCTCGAAAGATCATCTAGTCCAACCCCCCTGCTAGAGCAGGATCACCTAGATCAGGTCACACAGGAACACGTCCAGGCAGGTTTTGAATGTCTCCAGAGAAGGAGACTCCACAACCTCTCTGGGCAGCCTGTTCCAGTGCTCTGTCACCCTCACCGTGAAGAAGTTTTTTCTCATATTTATGTGGAACGTCCTATGTTCCAGCTTATACCCATTGCCCCTTATCCTGTCATTGGATGCCACTGAGAAGAGCCTGGCTCCGTCCTCCCGACACCCACCCTTTACTTATTTATGGACATTAATAAGGTGTCCCCTCAGTCTCGTTTTCTCCAGGCTAAAGAGACACAGTTCTCTCAACCTTTCCTTATAAGGGAGATGCTCCACTCCCTTAATCACCTTAGTGGCTCTGCATTCATTGTTAAGAGTTCATTGTTAAGAGTTCATTGTTAAGAATGAAAGAATACACTTTTCCTTGTTAATTTACTTATTTCATTTAATATGTTATATAAAGTAGCAGGTTAGACCTTAAATTAGTGTACAGGGATGGGTGTTATCATGAACATCCTATTATTTGTTCTGTAATACTAGGAATAAGTCATGGGATTCAGTTTGTAAATATGAAAAAAAAAAAAATTCAATAAAGCTTGAATGCTATTGAACTGAATAATCAACCTTCCCTTGGTATAGTGGTTTTCTAATGCATCCTGTGAACTTAAGATACAAATCACACTTTCCCTGATTCAATTTGCAGATACATCTAAGGACTGAAGATTATACTACCTCTTCATCACAAGTCTGTGTCAGAATCACACCAGCTGATTCAGCCCAGTATAGACCCCTATGACAATTTACAACCCAATTACCTATTCCCAGAATAATCTTTCATGTGTTCAGTCTTGACACCTTCTAAAAAGATTTAAAAGTGATATAGTATATTGAACATACTTGATAATGCCTTTGAGGAACTTAACTCTTCTGAAGGGAAGATACAACTGTAATAGAAGTACAGAAAGCAAAATAGGAAGAATACAAACAACACTTCCTCTGAAACTGTCTAAATTTTCTTTTTCATTGCTTAGGCTGTTCTAGAAGTAGCTAAGCCTCACCCATAAAAAGAAGTACTAGAGTATAAGCGTTTTGTCTGCCTGCATTGCAAGACTGTTTGGCAGTTCTTCTGTTCCCCTTTCTCCCTGCTCCAGAGTAAAGAAGAAAGAACTGAGAAGATAGAAAGCACAGGTAAAACAGGAAAAATCCACCTGTATGCAAGTTTGGGTACAGCTGCGTGGACAAGAATCAGTTAACTAAGCCGAGAAACAGGCAAGTGACAGAAATCAAGAAAAAACACAGAGCACATCAGGCTCAGAAAGAGAAACATTACCCTGCAGATAAGCTGATGCAGCTTTCAGCTTTACAGGTTGGTGAGAATGTGTGCATTAAAAGACCTCCTCTGGCACAGAAAAACAATGTCAACATAGAAGCACATGAATCAGGTATGCTCTAAGCCATGGTGCTAAAGGTGATACAGAAGTAAAATTCAGAAATATTAATGAACCATTTACAGTTAGTCTGAGCTGTAATATTCTATAATGCTTTTCACTAATTTAAAATAAATAGCGGTATTTAAACTTGGCATATACCTTATACACTATTCACATTTCAGGGTATTAATATGGGCCTGTGCTCTGAAACCTTTTGCTGACCCTCCTTTATTATATACTCAGGTGAACCTGTCATTGATTTTAGCAGGACAAAAAGAACTGGGATATTCTTACCTCTTATTGACTTCCACTTTCTGTTCTGTGCCAAAGTAAGACTTCAGGATTTGGTTTATTAAAACTGTTCTGCTAATGCACAGGAATGTATTAGGAGCTTAGAGCAAGAATTGCTGTGTGAAATTATAAGGCGTATGTTATGCAGGAGGTCAGACTAAATTATCATAATGGTTTGGGTCTTAAAATCTATGAATAATCGGTGTCTCCATCCCAGCATAGACTGCTACTTCATCTAGTCATCATCATATTTCCAGTAGAGGCTAACACCTGAAATTTCAGTGGAAATCACATCCCCTTTCACCCTTCTAATGTAATTAGATAATTACATGAGGGAAGAAAAATTTCTTCCCAACTCTTGTAGGCTATCATACTATGAATGAAAGCAGGATACTTGTTTCCTTTCTGCTGTAAAAGCATTTTAACACATTAAAAATGTATTATTAAAGTATTGTACTTCATAAGTTACTAAAACATGCAGCTGCATCCAGTAACCATTTAGCTGATACGAGTGAGGCAATTATGAATCAAACTTTAATTGGGAGTTTTGTGGTGAAGGAAAATTTTTAACAGCAAGGTAGCCAAGAAAAGTTCATGCACAGTTCATATAACCCTTCCACAAATTCATATTAGAGCACAACAGAAATGGCAGCCTGAATCTGAAGAAGGGTATCTTCCCTGGTATATCACAGTATTGGGAAAGCTGATACCATAAGAGTGCACAGCTTTGCTGTAAATATTTGCATGCTCAAGGATTTTTTTAATTTTTGCTCTATTTTTTTATGCAGTGTTGGAATGCTGCCGTATTACACCTTGAAGATGCAGTACAAAAGAGCCACATAGTGAAGTGAATTTTGACATTTACAAAAATGCAAAGATGGTAGTGATACAGTGAGATTCATGCCCATAAAAAGGGCTTGGAAAAGGTATGAGATGAAGTACCAGACTAGTCAGTGAAATGGGAAAAGGAGGAATCAGTCAAATTAAACACATCTTCAACCCACCTGCATCCTTCTACCATTCTTTCAAAACAAATTCAGGATGGGTGATTAGCTGTGCAAAGCCCTTAACATATCTTAACTTCAGGGATTAGAAAATATATGAATCCAGCAAGCTTGTTCAAATTAACAACCCCAAATGTCAGAGTTGTAGTGCACCAGTTCCTATTTTTTCACTGCATGGAGCCTTCTTAAAGTACCCTGATCTGTTCAAACCACTGCTGCTGTGTATGGGAGAGTCCATTCTCTATGGTACAGAAGGAACCTGTGCCACATGTTCTCTGTTAGAAACTCTGTTTTTGTTATTCTTTGTATAATGCAGTATTATTCAGAGCAAAAGTGCTCTCCTTACATCTAGAATGCAAACTTTGGGTATAATTGAAATTGCTGCGTTCACTTCCCTACCATTTTCACTGGACCCACTGAAAAACCTGTGATCTAGAAACCACAGTTAAACACAGCTATCGGGTGTCAGGAAATGTAATTGGACTGACACCTGCACACAAAAGGGACTGGAAGGTAGGGATGAGATGAAGACAGCCATCTGGACAGGGAGAGCCATTTCATTCTTTGTATAAAAGCCTGTGACACTTAGTCACACTAACAACTCCTCAATGCATAAAGTGAGGTAAGATCTGACTTCTAATTTCTAAAGCACACGTTTATAATTACCACAAAGAAAGCACTTCAGTTCTATAGAATCTGCAGAGCTGCACCAGGAGCCAGCTCTCAGAATTCACAGGGATACAGGCTCTTTTAACACATTTCTGTTGCTCTCTGTGCATATGCACAGCAAGGGGTTCTAACTGTGCCTTTCTTATGTGCAAACAGGGTGATTATGATAAAAGAAAGAGGAGAAGATGGGAAAACATATTTATGAACCTAAAACTAAATTTCATTAACCTTCAATAATATATACACTTTTCCTATTCCAAACGTGGGGTTATGTCTTCCAATTACTTCTTTGTTTTCCAAATGAGTTCTGAAGCTAAACATTTATCTTTGGCTCTTCATGATAGTAAAATATCTCATTTTCTCCCAAAATCTACAAAGAAGTGTGAAATTGCTACAAATTAAATGGACAGATTTGATAGCTTCTCTTTTATTCTCCTTGCATTGCCAATACAAATGAAACTTCAACTACCCATCTAAAAAATGTGTTGGTTTTGTGTTCATGTGCATCATTTCTTCTAACCGATACATACTCTAGTAATGATTTAAGGTCTTTTAAAAATGTTTGTTGCAAAGATTGGTTGCGAGCCATAATTAATTTTATAATTTGAAAAACTGATGTATGAAAGCATCAATATTTTTTCTGTATACACATATGTATGAGAACATACATGTATACTGACACACATAGACACACACAGATAAAATCCATATTTCCATAATATTCTTGACACAGCCCAGGAGAAAGTACAGGTTTACTAAAGGTGAACATATTTAAAGGTGATTTAATAGTGATGTATACAGTTTGGATGTTGATAAGTTAGTGTACTTCAGTGTGAAAAGATGCCTATCAATATTCTAGAAGGTATAAAATAGAAGCACCTATTCTTTCACCTGGCAAGAGAAGGAGTTCTGCATTCCAATACACCCAAACTGAACTAGACCATTTCACTACAAAGCACCTCTAAAATGAACCCCTCTAACAAATGTATACAATGAGTCATTGACCTGATCATCTTAGAAACCCTAATGGAGAAAAAAGACTCGGATATAGCTAAGGAAGTGAAAGAGATGGCCAAGAAAGCACAGCTGCATGAAATATGTAATAAGGAGCTTTGGTCTCCTCTGGAAACCACAGAATCAGTGTGGTTTTTTTCTGCTTTCAGCCCAGAGTTCTGGGAGAGCTGCCAAAAGCAGAAAGAACTGTAGGATGATAGTGGATCTGACTGGAAAGGAGGAAGACAGTTAAAATAAAATGAGTTTTCTCTCTGAGAGAGAAATCTGCAGAGCACATAACATGCTGGTAGTGTCATCAAATGACGAAGGAAATTTCTTGGGCCAATAGTGCCTCTCTTCCCAGGTGGAAAATGGGGAAAGGATCCCATTTCCTCAGTAAACAGTGGCCAGAACTGTTGATTTTCTGGGCTCTGTCCTGGAACCAGGATTTGGCAAAAAATAGTTTTGGAGACGAACAACTTGGGATAAGGGTCTGGAATAAAGATAGCCAGATGGAAGAAGAAGTACTTCAGGAAAATGAACTGGAACAAGATTAATTTAGGGTGAATGGATGCATAATAACTGATCATGAAGACTCAGATGGGATGTGTAATGAACAGACCTCTTGACTACTAAATGGAGGGAGCACTGCTCTGAATACACACCCCATGTTAAAGGCAGTAAATCTCTGCATGGAAAAGGAGTTGTGAGGAATGGATGTTGATTAAATGTTTAAGGAGGCTGTAGCTCCAAAAACAGGCAGAACAAAATCTGCATGACTGAATTTACCACCATAAAACAGGTGAATATTTCAAGCAGAGGAATGCAGGTAATGGCTTCATTCAGCAGGATGAAGGGCAAATTGCTGAAACAAATTGAGCAAGATGCAGGCCATAAGACTACCGCAACTTCTGAAACACTTCTCTTCCCAATGGTAAACTGAGAAGGTCCTGCACTTCCATGCTAAGTGGTTTCATTTGGGCTCTCATGGAACCTGGATTTGGCCAAAATTAAGAACTAAAGCCACAATAGAAAATGAATGCTATTAAGCAGTCATGCTGTTATGTCTATTAAAGAAGACATTAGATTCTAGAAGGTGATTCAGAAAAATATCATAAATATTAATTTATTTTATATCTTTTGTATATATGGGGGGAGAGGGTTTCCTTTATTCATATTTTTTTGTTTCATTCCTTACTTCCAAGCCAAGGGCTGAATCACAGCTCTGTAACAAATTGTGCAGCACTATAAGATTGAATCTGCGAACTCTATTCCAGAAGCACTTAGCATGTGCATAAATCAATTTTTTCTCTTAAACAAAAAACAACCTTCTATGCTTCACTTGCAGAAATTACATTTAAATAAATTCTTCAGAGCAGGGTTTGGAGGACATTTCAGCTGCTAATAAATACAAGAAATAGTTTTAAACAAAAAATAATGAAAAGTACATTTTATTGACTAATATTATATAGATCACATATACACTTTGAAGAAAAAAATCAGAAAAATTTTAAATAATAATTTTTAAATAACTATACCTAAAAAAGTGTATGAGTAGGAAAAAAAAATCTATTAACTGTAAAGAAATAACTCTGATCTTAAATCAGAGTTTCCATCTTATTTGAAAAGTCATGGCAGTCTGGTGGAGTGCCCACTGACTGGAAAAGGGGAAACATCACCCTCATTTTCAAAAAGGGAAAAAAAGGATGACCTGGCCAACTACAGGCCAGTCAGTCTCACCTCTGTGCCTGGCAAGATCATGGAGCAGATTCTCCTGAAGGATCTGCTAAGGCACGTGGAAAATGAGGTGATTGCTGGCAACCAACATGACTTCATCAAGGACAAATCTTGCCTGACAAATCTGGTGGCCTTTTATGATGGCATAACAGTGGATAAGGGAAGGGCAGCTGAGGTCATCTGTCTGGACTTCAGCAAAACCTTTGACACTGTCCCGCACAACATCCTGGTCTCTGAATTGCAGAGTCATGGATTTGATGGATGGACCACACAGTGGATAAAGAATTGGCTGAATGGTTGCACTCAAAGAGTCATGATCAACAGCTCGATGTCCAACTGGAGACTGGTAATGAGTGGTGACCCTCAGGACTCAGTACTGGGACCGGTCCTATTTAACATCTTTGTCGACAACATGGACAGTTGGATCGAGTGCACCCTCTGCAAGTTTGTGGATGGCATCAAGCTGTGTGGTGTGGTTGTCACACTGGAGGGAAGGGATGCCATCCAGAGGGACCTGGACAGGTTTGAGAGGTGGGCCCATGCCAACCTTATGAAGTTCAAACAGGCCAAGTGCAAGGTCCTGCACCTGGGTCAGGGCAACCCCAAGCACAAATACAGACTGGGCCAGGAGTGGGTTGAGAGCAGTCCTGCAGAGAAAGACTTGGGTGTACTCATGGATGAGAAGCTCAACATAAGCCAGCAATGTGCAAGTGTAGCCCAGAAAGCCGACCGTATCCTGGGCTGCATCAAAAGAAGTGTGGCCAGTAGGTCGAGAGAGGTGATTCTTCCCCTCTACTCTGCTCTTGTGAGACCCCACCTGGAGTACTGCATCCAGCTCCAGAGCCCCCAGCACAAGAAGGATGTGGACCTGTTAGAGAGGGTCCAGAGGAGGCCTACAAAGATGATTAGAGGGCTGAAACACCTCTCCTATGAAGACAGGCTGAGAGAGTTGGGCTTGTTCAGCCTGCAGAAGAGAAGGCTCAGGGGAAACCTTATTGCAGCCTTCCAGTATCTGAAGGGGGCCTACAAGAAGGCTGGAGAGGGACTTTTCACAAAGGCCTGCAGTGATAGGACAAGGAGCAATGGCTTTAAACTGGAAGAGGGTAGATTTAGACTAGAGATTAGAAATTGGAAGGAAATTGTTTACTCAGAGCGTGGTGAGACACTGGAACAGGCTGCCCAGGGAAGCTGTGGATGCTCCATCCCTAGGGTGTTCAAGACCAGGTCGGATGAGGTCTTGGGTGGCCTGGTCTAGTGGGAGGTGTCCCTGCTGTGGTGGCGGGTGCTGGAACTAGATGATCTTGAAAGGTCCCTTCCAACCTAAACCATTCTATGATTCTATAAATCAACCTAATATTCAAGGAAATTAATAGCTGTACCATTATGCCTGATACTAAAAATGCTCATAAGAAATTTTCCTCTTTCATAACTTCTAGTAGTTGCACAACAGTGACAGCACCACTCAGAGCAAAATTGTTAGCAGGGAGACAGAAGAGGAAAGTAGGATGGACCTGCAGATGTCCTTGAAAATGGGGAGTTTTTTACTTATGGCAATCATTTTCTGATATGAAACTTCTCTAAAAGCACAAGGGGCTTTTTTTCTATAATGTTTGTCAGAGGAAATTCTGAACACATTGTCTAAATTCATGCTTAACACATTTTCTAAATTAATAATTTTAAAGTATTCCTCGAAAAATTAAAAGCTTTCTTAGTCCTGACAATTGAATACTACACTAAATTCAGTCAAGAAACTCAGTTATTTATTTCCAGTTGTAGAACAACCAGCAGTGCTCTTATCTTTACTTAATTAGCTTTGATTTCTAATGTTAAATTCCTGCATTAGATTAAAAAGGCCATGGTAAGCCACATGCTGTCTGTAAATAAGATGAGTCTGTTGTGAGAGGTTCATATTCAAATGCACACTGTTGATGACTAGAAAAGCTACAGGTAATCAAGGCTGTAAATCTGTCATTGTCACATACAAGTAGTGCTTAGTATCACATTTAGTACACAGGCAAATATGAAAGTGGAAAACTTGAAGATGAATATTGTGAAGAAAACAAGCAAATAACTCCAAACACTAATTGCAGAGCTCTGGTTAGTTTAAACTCTGCATCTGAAAACTACCAACTTGAATTCACTATGGATACTGAAAAATTCTGTGATAAACCATTTGTTTGTTGAGAATCACTGTCAAAATTTATAGTGCTAGATAATTATTAGAATGAACAAGCATTTCAGTTGGACAGATTGGACAGATACTGAAATGCATTTTATATCTTAAAATCTTTTCGAATTGAAGGAGTGTATTTGATATGACAATATTCATTAGTCCTTTTTATTTATGATATATGCACACCTTGTCTCGCAGAATTCTGCTGTTTCCTCCATTTCTGTGCTTGAGATAACTGCTATTTTCTTCTGCCAATCCTACTAGTTTTTGAAGACATGGATACTTATTCCCAGATTGCTCTACAAACTGGTTTACCCTGTATTAGAGTCTCTGCAATATATATAAATCAAGCTGAATAGGAGTAACTGGAAAGGCTAGTTCAGTCTCTGTACATGCCACATACCTACATTTATACATTTATGTGAAGTCATGTTCAGGGTCTGAATGTAGCACACAATGCATTCTCTGTTAAAGAAAGTAGTGAAAATAGATTTGTGCAGAGTGAAAATCTGTTGATCTTCAGATATATTTTATTACATGCCTTCCACAAAAGATGTTATGGTTTTGTGTATCATGAAAACAGTGAAAATCCTTAAAGTAATAACCACTGAATCAAACTCTTAAAGCTGAAGTTTTATGACACCACAAGAATTACCTATAGTAAGGTAAATCATTGAGAAAGGCAAAATTACTGGGACCTAATAAAATGCTTTAGTGTCAAGCTACCTCTGGCCACCATAAACTTTGAGAGTATTCTCCAGTCTTAAATTTCCAGAACCTTTCAGTTGCTTCCCTGTTTCACACAGGACTTTTTGTTGCCTATCCAGTGGCAGTGCAAAGTATCAAAGATAGGTAATACAAAGCACATACAAAATGACAAATTAACAAAAACATTAATTAAAATATCTATTCTCCTGTTTGTCACACATTGTCTATACACGTACGAGAAGAAAGTACTATGCAGTAAACACTGAAATCCACATGATCAAAAGCAACTCACACAAAAGTAACTCAAAAAAGGTAGTAAACTACCTTTTTTTACTATTGATATATCACGTAATCAGTTTTACCAAAAACTTGGATGATAGTGTGCTTATATTGTTATTTGTTCTAAATTGTTGTCACTTCATAATTCTGCAGGCAGAAGAGTAGGAACCAGCTATGAGTCATTTTGTATCTTCAGCATTGTAAACAGAAGGAAGAAATGTCCATGAAATTTTCTTGATCCATCTTTTGATTTACTTGATAAAAAGAATGGACATAACTGGGATTTTAATAAAACCACCAACATGATTTGAATACCACATGCCACTAATAACAATTCTTTAAAATTGCAGGATTGGTGTTCATATTGAGGAGAGTGCATGAAAAAACTTGCCATTGAAATATTATGAATAAATACTTCTGCAGTGACTCAATTTAATTGTCTCTGATGATTCAATACTTTGATGGATACATAGAGAACAAGAAATAGCTCAAAGTCAAAGCAGGTTTGTTCCCAGGAAAGACTCCTGCCTGTACAAGGGAGCAAGAATTTCTTCAGACCTACCAAGTATACGAGATTTCCACAATACTATCTGAACTAATAAAATTATAAATTTTGTTCCCATTTCTAAAAGCAGAGGTTATATAGGCTGAGCTCTTGGACAACCATACTGAGATTAATCCTTTAACCTAATTATCTCAGATCTGACAATTCAATGATCAGGTCTTCCTGTCTCTGCACATCTGTCTGAAGAAAGTACTTTATTATCACCAAATGTTATCTTAGCCCATCCTGAGACTCTGAGTATACTTAAGTGATACTGGTGTTTATAGTGCAGTTGTATCCCTAAGACAGCTGCAAAAGAGTGATGCGACAGATCAAAGCTCTGTGGAAGTTCTTCAGGTAATGTTCCTAATCACAGCCTATTAAAGGAAACAAAATCCTGTCTGACTCATGGAGCAAGTGACCTGTAAATGATGCTGCCTCGTGAACTCTATGGACAGTTCTCTGTTTGCCACGCACCTTTTGCTTCAGAAAATTTAGGTCAAATAGCCTTTCAATTTTTTTCTAGCAGATTAAATTGGGTCATGTTCCTAGAGAAGTGGGTCATTTTTCCCTGTAAATAAACAGTTTCATGCCTGCACATCTTAAGTTCAAAGGCTCTATTGTTTGTACTCAAAATTGCACAATTCTTTTGCTTAGCCAAGAGGCAGTGATTTTTTTTTTTATTTTTTTTTTTCCAAAGGGCAGTCTTTAGCCTGACCCAGTAAGACACATGATGTTTTTCAGTACGTGACAGTGAAAAATGTCCCTTTTCTGTCTTCCCATCAAAACACTGACTGGGGACAAAACCCTTAGCCAGTATTGATTGATTTGCTCCACTGACTCCAACAAAGCTGCTCTGATTTGCATCATGTGGGAATCCATGCTAAAAAAAATCAGTGTCCAGTGCATAAATATAGAAAAGTTTTTGCCAATTTTCAAACAAACCACAAAAGATTATTCTTACATCTGTTCAGGTGAAAATAAAGACCTTTAGGAGGATAACTGGGCACAACTCTCTGACAGGATGCTCTACCTGTAAAGATTCAAGCCAAACCAATGATTCATCAGGAAAGGCTTAGTTCATATAGTTCAGTTAATTGTTATGAAAAAAATTAAAAATCTAACAAGGGTATAATCCTCAATATTCTCTTCTAGTTTTCTTTCAAATATTTAGGCTTACCAATGTTGTTATCATTTATGTCATCATGAATAAAAACATGAGAATTCCTATATTGCTTAGATGAGTTTCTAAAGAATTGTGTACTTCTCTAGTGCCCATAGATACAGGCAGCTATTTGAAGTTCACATATGTGAATACTATGTAAGGGCATTGCTAAGCCAACCTTTCCCCAATCTTTTGTATTCTTTTTCACATTTTTTTTCCCTAATGTCTAATCTCTACAACAATTTTTTCTCTCTATGTTGTTAGCCTTCCACTATATATCTCACAGAAAACACAAGGATTGAAACATTGAGGTTTTTTAATTCACAACTCTCTTGCTCTAAAACTGACATTACATGTGACTAACAAACCCCAGAATTTCTACTGTCTTTCAAAGTTAAATTCCTCTTCTCTATTTCTTCATTATTAAAAGAGGAATGAGCTCAAATTAAATATAAAAAAATTCAAGTTTATTATTATCTCAAATTGCAGCAAAGATAGGTAAATTTAGCATTTTAAAAGAGCATTGAGTATTGAACAACTGATTTTTTATCACAGGAATAATGTTTATTAATCATTATTTTGTGGAAAATCAAGTCCCACATTATTGATATAAATTTTTTTGGTCTTGTGTTCTACTTTACATACTTCAGGAAAGACTATATAATATATTTAAAGTGTAACAGCAAGAGGAATAAATGTTATTGTTACCCTTTAGTAACAAATTTAGTCTAGTTTTAATATTCAATATAATTTCTCTGTATGTAACAGGCTCACAGAGAGTCTTTCCAATTTATCTTTCTGGGGGTTTTGGAACCAAACTTCTAAATGGAAACATACCAACACCTGCTGGTTTGAAATGTCCTTCCAATATGTCCTAAAATTTCCCAGCTTCAGAGATATTCCAGATAACTCACCACATTTTCAAGAGAAATGAAAGCTGTGTCCAGATTTGACAGCATTTCTTAGTTGGCTAACATTTGTCATAGGTATCTGGTTATCTTTGGCCAATAGAACAATAAGAAAAACCTCTACTCTAGACAATCTTTTCTACCAACAACTGCATCATGTCTCTTCAGTGATTCTACTCTTAAAACACTTGTTTAGCTACCGTACTGAAGAGGAACACAATAACTAACCTCAGTGAATCTTCACTTTTGAAGAGAAACAAAACTAAAATTAAATTTCCTTTCCAAAGATTGTAGAAAAATAACAAAACATCCAGTCTAAATTTAAATAAGTAAATGAGTGCTTTTCAGATTGAATTTATTGTACTGATAATCCTATTCTGGTGATTGTTTCTACGTTTACTTATATAAGAAAGAGGAAAGGTGGCAACATCTATGAGCATAAGTACCTCGTGTGGATTAGGTTAAGGGGAATTAATTCTTCAAGAGGAACACAGCACATCTTGCAGAAATCTCTACTGTGCAGCCTCAGATGATTTTCCACAAACACAAACCAAGGCAGTTGTGTTCTCAGACGAAGTGCTTGATAAGTGTTTTTCATGGCCTACTTTTGTTTACTTTGAAAACATGGTTCTATATTAGTATAAAAAGGATTTTGCAGTTTTCTTATAATACCATTGGACATTCTTATACTATGGCTAGATTACACATCAGATGTGTGATAAACTAAATGGAACAAAGAAGCCAGATCTCATTCCAAAAGTATATAAATCAGTATTGTTATCTGAAAAATGATATTCAGCACCAATATAAGAAAACCAAAGAAACAAAAATCTGCACACAAAAAAAAAGACAAGATAGGGAAGCTGCATAATCCTAAATGCTAGCACTGGATTGTTTTCCAAAGTTAGGAGTTGTGTACATCTATACAGCTAACTAACTAGCAGATTTAAAGCGCATTGATATGAAGTTACCAGCTCTTCAACTGGATGCAGTAAACCACAATGTAAATAGAGGAAGGAGATATAAAGATAAAATGTATCAAAATAAGAATGCAAAATTTGCTTCTGTTTTTTGGTAGTAATTTATCAGAAAGAGAAATATAAATTCTGAGATTCTCTTCAGAATGAAAGTAGCTAGAAAGAAAAAACATAGTAGTGCGAGAGAAGTGAGCTGAAAAGAAGGGCTGAATTAGAAACACTTTGGAAACTTAAAAAGAAGTTCTCAGAATTCTTTGTATATGGTGGATAACGCGTGATATGACCTAGTAAGTATGGCACTACACATGCAAAAACAAACTACGGGTTTGGGGTTTTCACCTTTATTTTCCCTTATGCTTTCAAAACTGGAACAAAAAAAAAGTAATAATAAAAGTAGTCTCAGAATATGAGAAAAGGAAAAGGAAGAAAAAGTAGAAGAATTGTATAAAAAATTGTCAACACAGCAAGAAGAGAGCATCAAAGGAGCAGACTGGGATGAACCCATGAGCATGGAACAAAAATTTCAAAAGGTTAATGTAAGAGACAAGAACACTGCTTTGGTAACCATGTACCTACATTTCCAATTCTGAAAATACACCGGAAATATCCACCACATTTAGTAATGTTTGTGAGGTGTATGCCCCTATAAGGACTGTACAGTCCAGTGTTTACCAAGACTATATTAACCAAAATCAAGTTATGAAAATAATACTAAATCTCTATTTAACAGCCTGTCATAAAATTTATTTTAATAGTACTTTTAGTCAACAGTCTTATCATGCTTTTACCAACAGTGTGATCAATATGAGCATTATATCTAGCCTACAATTTCATCCACCACTTCAAAAGCTTCATAAATCATCAACTTTTATAACTTCTTGATTACCTCCTAATGTTCATACAAAACAAGGATAAAAACAAAAATCACCCTCTGATGAAAGCATGCTGAGCACTTGAAAAACTTTTATTAAATGATATCCAGTTAGCAACACCCTGTTGGGCCATCACTGTGTAGTGATGATTACGGAGTGCTCTTTCGCATAAACTGAATAAATCTCATAAATTGTTGATGGAGGTACTTTAAAATATCAGCTATTGACCAACTTTACCCTAGCAACAGAAGAGAATTGATTTAGTTTGCCTGTCTTCTAAGAAATTTTATCCTTAGCCTGGGGCTTGGGGATTGTACAGCAAACAGATCAATCCCATGTACTTTCAAGGGCTGGAGAAAACTGTTCACTCCATGTCTGGGTTTTCTGAAAGGTCTGCATCTTGCTACGTGATTTAGTGATGCTTGCCCACAATATAACAAGAAAGGGGGATAGAAGTAACCTGTCTTTAACATCAAAGAGAGTTCGGATAGGGATGATTAAAGCTAAAACTGATAGGCCAGTTTTTATGATGAGGATGGGTCTACAGCAGACATGCAATTGAATCCCAGTTCTACTCTGGCCCCAGTTCTCTCTGTCCCTTTCCCACTCTGTTTTGACTTTTCAGGGAGTGTGCAGAGACCACAGGCAGTAATGCACATGACACATGTGATGTCTCTGCATACAGACAGGCTTCTTGGGCAGTGCAGCTGCACCTAGATTACAACCAGAGGGCAGAACAAAAACAAAAGGGCATTGTAAAGGATACTAAGACCAGAAATACCTCATGTCGCTGTTCCACCTCTACAAGATTTGTGCTATAGATTCGTTCCACAGTACTTTCTGAACTTGCACAAGGTACAGGACATATTTTTGTTTGCACACAGCCTTCACTGAATTAAAAATGCTACCAGCATTTACCCCAGTTCCTGTTAGACCCTTAGAGAAAATTCCTTTTTGGCAATTTTTAATCACTATTGGAGAAGAAAACCTAAAATGCTTCTAGAGCTCTTCATGCTATAATGCCTCTCTCTTTCACACCTCTGTGATGCTGCTTTGTTAACATACTCTGTCACTGTGCTGAAAAGAATATCATGGACAAATAATAAACAAAGTTTGCTGTGGTAAGATATCTAAACAAAACCAGGTGAATTCAGCTACAGTAAGGAGTCTTACATCTCGTATTGTCCTTGCAATAACGTGATGCCTTACATTTGGGTAACATCTCAGACACACAGAAAGAAAGCCCTTTTAGACACTAAGTCTATACGCGTGCGTGACAAGATCCAGTGACTTCCTTGGGACTACCAGTGCATTTGAAATTAATGGACCTGTAAATGAGACAAGGTAAAAAATGGAAGTTGTCTAATACCTGATGAATTGTCTCATGAGTTTTGAGGCAGGTACTGAGGGACCTCTAAAAAATGCTTGTATGGAATTATTTTCCTTATAATACAATCCACCAAATTCAACTTACCCAGTGGAAAGTCTCTTACATGAGGCAATGAGAAACACCTTAATAAATCCACAAATGAATTGAAGTCTCTCATGGCTCTTTATGTATCCAGACATGGCATTAACTAGAGACTTGCAACTCCTGTCTCACTCAGCTTGTGATTTTCCTTTTGTTCCATCTTATCACACAGCGTGGAAATAGACTTGAATTTAGCCTTTCAGGCTGGTGACCACATAGGAGCATGATTTTCATTATTACCTTTAATATCACTGTATGTAGAAACCATTGATCCTACCTGAAACTGCTAGAGTACAGTTACAGTACCATAATCTGGTACTGTAAAGTGGTTCCTTCAGATAACATTTTTAAATAAAGTGGCATCTCTAATATTATATTTTCTCATTCATCCTTTCTACATTTACATCAAATGAGGTCTCATTTAATCAAAACAATTCATAGCTGGAAAAGGTCTTGGGTTGCCATCCTACCCTCTGGTTTAAAATCCAGAAACTCCAAATCCCCTTTAAAATACACTGGGAAAGGAAAGCAAACGAGCTCTATTTTTCTTCAGGAGTTCTCAGCTAAGGGAGCAACCCAGCATACAAATAGTTTTAAATTTTCTATACTCATTGAGCTAGGTCTACCTCCCATCTGCAAATGATTCCTTCTTCTCTTCCACAAATATGCACCAAGTGGCTTAGGAGGGCCTTAGGAAGGCCCGAAAAGGCACACTATAGAAGAGCTGTAGTGTCACATTTTGGAGGCACTAAGTACTGCTTTGTGAAACCTGCTGTTTCTGGGCTTTTCTTCCAGAAACTGCATTAATGCTGTGTGGGAGACTGGAAAGGATTAAGTTGACTGCAAGTCAAGGATAGCTATACAGTAACACTGTTAACAGAAATGGAAAACAAAATAAAAGTTTTACTAACTTAAGGCAAACAGGTCTCATCCTGAATATATAGAAGGAGTGAAGCCATGGTACAGAAAGGCATCAGACATTTTTGATAGTATAACGACAGCTAGGGAGAAAATAGACAACCAGAGAACAGAAGCAGAAAGTATATTCTTCCAAGCTCACTTCAGCCAGAAGAACTGCATGCTACTTGCCATGGAAATGCTGTGCTTCCTTTCCTCCTCTCTTAGTGAGACATCTTTTTATTTCATTAAATGTCGCACTTCGTCTAAGACGTATTTCCTCAACTATTTGTATATGTCTATGACTAGTCTTTTATACTTGGAGATGCCATAATATCAAGTTCCTAGCAGGATCATAGTGACGGAAGACAAAGTTTCAGGCTTAACAGGAGGTTCAGACATAGGGGGAGAGCATTAATAGATCTGCCGCAGTTTTGTTATTGCTTGCCACAAATCAGCTCAGTCTTTCTGTTCCTTATTGTACACATGGAAGGAACAGAAGCCCAAATATTTTAAGTGTGCCTGCAATACAGGAGCAAGAAGATTCAAGTTTTCAGCTTGTTACAATGCAGCAAAAGTTGGCTAATAATTTACAGCTATGTACAGTTAGCAAACGCATTTACCAATGCAAAATGTAATGGCTAATCTATTTTTTGTTAGTATCATCTATGCCAAATAAGGAGTTCTTCTTTCCTACTATCAATAAATTCATATAAATCCAGCATCAGCTTTAAGAGTTTTCATGGGAAAGGACAAAACAAAATGAAAATTTAGCATGCTACTGTAAAAATACAACAATGCACAATATAGTCTGAATTAATATTTCTCAATGGAAATTACTGGGCTTCTGAAAAAATCTGCTTTTTCTTTTCAGTATTTGAATAGGAGCCAAATTCTTTGGAAAATGTATTAGGATATTACCTTTCAAAAGCATTAATCAACTCTTGTTTATAACATTCATCTTATAAGCCAAACTGGAAATTTTATTTTGTCCGAATACTCTTGTTCTAATACCTGCACACAGCATATAATGGTTAAATCATTCCCTCTCTTTGCAGGAGCTGGTTCGAAATAAGCACATTCCTGCTTCTTCACAGACATCTGTATACATATACAAACTCCATTAACAGGTAACAATATATACAAGTGCTTCCTACATACTCCTTAGTAAAATGCATCCTCTTTAACTGAAAGAAAAGGAGGGAATTGCTGTAACAAGACGAAAAAACTGAACAAACAAAAAAGGCAGCGTGTGTGATGCTGTGTTTCAGATGTTAGAGGAATATGGATCACATAGCTTATGTGCAGATAAAAGTTTTCCCCAAAAATATGAATGATACATTAGGTACAGGCCAAAGAGGTTCATATCTGAACTTTCTCAATGCTCAGAAATTTTAGAATCAATACCTTGGGACTGGTCCATTTTCTTTTAGTGCCTCCATAGGCACTATATGTCACATTACAAATAGAACATCACTGCATGCTCACACCTTTCAGATATAAGCCTAAAGGCAGAACAAGTAGCCCTCCAATTGCCCGTGTAGTAAAATTTAACTATGGGATTTTCTATTTCTTAATGTTTTCTTGAGTTCTCATTCCCAAAATTACTCAGAGCTGGTCATTTTATCAAGTAAACTGTGCTCTATCAGACTTGCAGATGGTGACCTGTAAATGCAGCATGAAGTGTTTTGATCTGTTACTCCACTTACCCTTACAGCCTAGTGAAAGTGCTAAAGGGAAACCATTATCTGAAAAGGTGCCAGGTCAGTGCAGAACTGAAAAAGAACCGCTCTGAAACTTGTGTCAGTGAAATGTGATGCTTAGTCACAAGAAAGTATTTTAATGTACAGATGACGTTTGCCCCCTGGATTCACACTGGGAACAAGGCTGACTAACTTTTTCTAAACATTCCGGAAACTCTCTCCAGTTAAAATCATTGCAGAGAACTTGTTCCAGAGGGAACAAAACGTTTTTTCAAACTCTTTGCCTGGCACAGCACAGGATAAAAAGGAGGGGGGGGGGGAAGAAACAAAAACACAGCCTTAAAGGTCAATACTCCCATCTTGTGGCTGAAAAGGAAAACGCACATACATAATAAAAATGAAGAAAATTATTTCATGAAGTTTATAAATAAGAATTTACTTGAATAAAATTGGAGTTTCTGTAGCAAATTCCTGATTGCAGGAAGTTGAGAGGATGAAATCCTCTTTTGCCATACTTTGAATTCAATGGCTTTTGAATCAAGGCAGAGACAGGAAAAAGTCCACAGGTCAGTGGGGCAATATGCAGAACCAGCAGCTAGGAATGCATGGTGGAGCAGAAAGAAGCAGTTCGTTCATGGCACTTGAATGCAATGTATAACTGTGACTTCTGCACTCCTATAAGCCTCAGAAGCAGGGGTAAGTCTTGCTTTTCCTAGATCTTCCACATAATTTTTCTTCTTTATTTGTTAGCTATCTGCATAAGGCTGAAATTAAAAGCATGTGGCTGATGTGCCTCATTAAAGGTCCTATATGGGTCCTATATTAGGTATCCATATACCCTACTTATTTACACAAATTATTGCTGAATAAGCTTGCTTTGCCGATAATTTCACTGTGTCCATGAAAGTCCTAAGATAGTACATATCCTGATCCTAGATTAGCATCTAAAATTAAAAATAGTGATAATTTATTATATGTGTTAATGCCAGTGTCAATGAGAGAGTGCTCTGTTTGGAAGACACTGACGCTGAGCTATTTGCTGTAATGTCTGGACATAGACAACTTCTGGGAAATCCCAAGCGTATAGTTTCAGAAATAATGATCTCAGTGGAAACACAGCTGGATTTGTGGTTGTAGAGTTGGAATGGATGAAAATTATAGAGATGATGAATCAAATAGTATCATCTTAATGAGAAGAATCAAATATGGAAGGAAAAAACTTTCTAAAGAAGCTTGAATATATTTTAAGTATGTTGGGTCACATAATGAGACTAAATATAGAGACTAGGAAGATTTAGGGAACATTAAGACTCAAGCTCATAATCAGTATATTTTGTTCTTACCTATCTCCCCAGGTGACTAAAATGAGACCAAACTCGGAAACATGTGAACTATGCATGCAGTAAGGCGTTCTGTCTTTCGAAAGTGGAAAGGGTGAAACATAGCAAGCTCTTCAGCAGGTTAACAGCATCGACAGCAGGTGAAGCTGGCCTTGAGAGCAAGCTTGGTGTTCAACAGACATAGTAGATGTAACATTTCAAGGCACAAGATTAATGAAACACCTTTTCAAAGACAGCAGCAACCAGTTAGGAGGGCTTTAATTGTTTGCTAACAAGCCTCCTGGCAAAATGTCTCAACAAAAGTGTTCAGCTAAGTTTTCTAACCCAGGAATTACAACTCCTCAGGTGAATGGAGTTCTCTGTCTGCAGATTTGCTGTGTAAAATCATGAAGAAACACAAGACTGAAGTCAGGGCAGGTCAGCTTCAGATGAATAAAATGTCATAATCATAGGATACAGGCTGTATAAAAGGAGGAAAGACACAAAAGCAGCAACAATAACAACATCTTCAACTATCTACATTACTCCATAAGTACACAGGCCAAAACACCTCAAAGGGATTAGCAACTTCAGTTAGTATTTCGGTGTGTTTTAGTTTGAGTAAACAAAAAGAAGTTTCCTTTTGACACAGAAGTAGTTCAATGCTTATTGAAAATTTGTCTGAAAACAACTAAACTAGGCATGAGGGATGTTCATCCCTGTATCCAGGGCTGAATCAGAAGAAGTGTGGTCAGCAGATCAAGAGGTGATTCTTCCCCTCTACTCTGCTCTTGTGAGACCCCACCTGGAGTACTGCATCCAGCTCCAGAGCCCCCAGCACAAGAAGGATGTGGACCTGTTAGAGAGGGTCCAGAGGAGGCCTACAAAGATGATTAGAGGGCTGAAACACCTCTCCTATGAAGACAGGCTGAGAGAATTGAGCTTGTTCAGCCTGCAGAAGAGAAAGCTCAGGGAAGACCTTATTGCAGCCTTCCAGTATCTGAAGGGGGCCTACAAGAAGGCTGGAGAGGGACTTTTCACAAAGGCCTGCAGTGATAGGACAAGGAGCAATGGCTTTAAACTGGAAGAGGGTAGATTTAGACTAGAGATTAGAAATTGGAAGGAAATTGTTTACTCAGAGCATGGTGAGACACTGGAACAGGCTGCCCAGGGAAGCTGTGGATGCTCCATCCCTAGGGTGTTCAAGACCAGGTCGGATGAGGTCTTGGGTGGCCTGGTCTAGTGGGAGGTGTCCCTGCTGTGGTGGCGGGTGCTGGAACTAGATGATCTTGAAAGGTCCCTTCCAACCTAAACCATTCTATGATTCTATGATTTTCCATATTTAAACATGAGTAAAGAGTGTACCTTTGCAGTATGAAGATGCAATATATTCTGGGCTTTTGTAACAACAATATGGCAAACAAACTAATAGAAGTGACCACACTGCCATACTAGACACCTGTGAGGCTGCCTGTGGCATACTTGGGTTAGTTTTAGACACCTCACCCTGTACAAAAGAGACACTGATAGACCTGAGAGAATCTAGAAGAAAGTCAGTCACTAAGATGATCAGGGACTGAAGAATATGCTGCTAGAGACACTGAGGGAACTCTGTGTGTGTGCCCAAGGAGGAGTAGACCTGGTTGCATATTCCACTACTGAATGATGCATTCTAGCCTTCTCTTCTGAGAGATGCTTAAGGATAAGAGATAATGGACACAGTGTGCAACAAGGGAAATTATAACTATGTATATAAAAAAAATCTTATATGTGATAAAACTGAAGCAGTTAAAGAAGTTTTTTGGAAAGGATGTGGAACAACCATTCTTGGTGGTTGCAAACCTAATTGGACAAGGCCCAGACCTAACTGATCTAACCTTGCATTAGTCCTGCATTGAACAAGAGCCTGCAGTAATGGAAGTTTTGCATTGAGGCCTGATGTGAGTTTTGCACTGAGCAAGTGGCCAAAGTAGAAGACCTGTGGAGGTCCCTTCCACCCAAATTTTACTATAATTGCATATTCTAAGATCTCAGGCATGAGGTTATAAGAAATATTATAAATAGAATAGAGTTTAAGTCATATCAGGGAACATTGTAAAAAGAAGTCATTGATTTGTCTATAACAGAGATACAGCATCCCCAAAGACAATTTGCACAGCTTCTCTGTCAGTCTGGTCTAGTCTCATGTAAGATGATAAGAAATCACCTCAACCATATCCCAATCCAACATGATAACCTTAGTCCAATGTGACAGATGCCAAAGATAAGTTGATGCTAATCATTTACTTGCTGACTTTAGGCTAAAAATGCTAACTTTAACAATTAAAAAACTGGGTTTGTTGTCAGCTGAACTAATGAAGCTTTGTTTCAGAAGAATTTGTGGGTTTTGCTCCCTTGTATTATTCAACACACATCTTCCATATTTTCACCAGGGAAAAATAAGCAGTGCTGTGGCTGGTCTGGAGGACTAGCTGGAAGCCATCTGCTGCCAAATAAAATGTGTAACAGTTAAGTTCTGCCTCCACTTTGTTCTGGGAACAAAATCACCTGGCTTTCACTCCCCCATCCAGCTGCTGCATGTGTAAAATTTATAGAAAAACACTTATTGTTGAGACTTCTTCCCTCCTCTAAATGTGATTGGAATTACCTAGGGTCCAGCTAATCCTAGGGTGTATGAGCAAACCACTGATTAGATAAGCCTTGTTTTCTAGGCTCAATACAAATATTTGTATTAATATATATTTATTAACTTTAATCATAGCATTCATACAATAGAGGCAGGTAAAAGACAGTTGAGAAGAAATTCTGACCTTTTTTTTTTTTGCATTAGAAATCAGAACAAAAAACAATTCTGCCATGAAACAGAATTTTTCTAAATGTTACTTTGGGTCAGTCAAGGTCTATTTATAGCCTGTCTTTTATTACAAGTGACAAGTCATTTGAGCTTAAGAAGACTCATCTTCATACAACTAGGAAATACTGAAAGACCAGAAAAAGTCAGAATTGCCCAGCAATTTTTACAAAGTTTTTGTCAGATTAAGATATCCCTATAGAAAACATGGATTTTAATGAAAAATTCTTCCCACAGAAAACTTTACATCACAAAAATATTATGCAACTCTAACATGCCACAGATAAATAGATCTTTTAGGACATAACTGTTATTAGAAGTAGTAAGTGTGCTATATCCGTAACAGAGCCATAGATATAATGGTCTTCAGCCTGAGGCAGCTTCTAGGTTCTATCTTCAAATTTTATGTGCATAACTAACTACTCCAGCTATTGTCGAAATATAGATACCAAGTAAGGAATACACATAATCACCAGATTAGGAAACAACTGCTTCCTACAAGTACAGAATTCCAAAAGGCTTCCTGCTTTTTGAATTATGTTACTAACTTCTTATGCTAAGAATAGAAATTGAATTTAATTGCTAAGTAATACCATAAGGTTTCAGATCTTCAAATGCAACATGAATTCTGAGTTACAAGACAGGAGTGTTGCTACATGTACACACTGTTAAAATAGCTGTATTAGAAAAAGTTACATGGATCTTAAAGAGCTAAATTGTCCTTCCACACAAAACCTGGAAGCACACCTGATCCTATTACTAGATCTTCTGCCTTTTGCTTAACAGTTATGAAATAAGGGTCTTAATAATTCAAAGGAAAAGTTTTGGGTTTGGTGAAACCTTCATGTCTGTTTTCTCCTTGTGTGAGTGTCTTTGGGTTGGTTTTGTTTGGGTTTATCCCCCCAGAGGAGGAAACAAGTGTGCTTGGTAGAACTTGCATGGACAACTGGCAATGTTTGCTCCTCCTCAGCACGCTACTGGTGATTTTAAGACTTGGTCACTGTTTGGCCTGATATTTCAGATAAGATATTTTGGATGCTGATAGTGTGGTGCAATATATCATATCTTTCTTTTTCATAATCACACTCAGCCAGCGTTCAGCAGGACAAGAAATTTGAGTCCATCAGAAGTTAAATAACCAGTGACTCACTTTTAAGTATGCCACTCACCATGGCAGAGTGTCAACAACAAAACTGAAAGCAGTTTTCACTATGCAAAGCTTATAGCCTACTAATGAAAATAATTCTTGGAAAGTAAGAAGCCTTCAGATAATGGACATAACTGAAATATCATAAGTGTTGGCTATTTTAGTTTTTCTTTCTTGCCAGATTATGACTGTAGCTTCTCTTTCACCTTTTGTGGTTTTTGACAGACATAAACTTATCTTTTCATCTTCATGGCCTTGTGTTTGCTAACAGTAATGAAAATGGAAACAAAATCTTTCAAGTGTGACTCATTTCACCTCACTTCAGATTTCTGTAACAAATTTTACATCTGAGCCTATCCTTGTAGGCTCTCTATGTAGTCAGTGAAGAGAAACAGACACTTCTAAGACATTATTCATCTAATCAGTTGTAGGCACCTATTTTAGAATGGCAATAGCCACTGCATTCATCACATGGATATTCTGTGCAGTCATTGCATAGAGCTTAGGGTAACTTATATACAATTATATCTGCCTGTACCCAGGTGAACCTTTCATGCTAAGGAAACTTTGGCTAATGAAGTCCATTATCTTATGTGAACATGCTGTTATTCTTGGAATGAGTAATTTTACAGTATTCAATGTAGCAATGGGGCTATTGTTATCATATACTAAATGTTTGTTTTTATTACTGCCCAACTGAGCCTTTGAACCAAAAAAAATGGCAGTTTCTACCCTGAAGCCATGTGTGGATGATCATACTGTGTAATTTCTGTATCATTATTAATTGTATTTATGTCAGTGCCTATGTAGGAACATACATAGTGAAAAATGACACTATAAACGCTGCCTCCACACAAGGAAGATAAGTAAAAAGTTGGAGAAAAACAAATAAATTATTACAAGTAATATGTTGCAGTTCAATGGTTAGGTACAGAAAGGAGAACCTAGACAGGCAAAGATGGACTACACATATAAGAAGAAAGATATGAAGGAATTGAATCATCTAGCTGATACACTTGGAGAAAAATGTAACTACTTAGAACTCTAGAAAACACTATTAGGATCTGTTTGTTTTGTTTAACCTATGTTAACAGTTGCTTTGCCATCTTCATTTTTTGCTTGGCTCCTCCCTGCTGTTTCTTTCCAGTATCTTGTCTGCCAGATTGAGAGCATTGTCTGGGTCCTGATTTCACAAATCAACAGTGCAGCCTTACTAATTCCAGCAGCCATGTGGACAGATTTGGTCTTTAATTTCAGACTGCATTACAAAATGATCAAAAATCAAATATTTGCAGCCAGTCCTATATACATTAGAAAAAAGTTGCACTCCTGCCAAGAATCAGCTGTCTGATTTTTAGCCATTGCTAGTACCAGGGCAAAGGAAGAAAGTGTCCCTTCTTGCCTAACATCGACTTAAAAAAAAATTAGAGACTTTTTTTATAAGTAAAATAAAAACCATTCTGACTCTATATTGTATACACACTTCTACCAGAAAGTAAAAGCTCATAGTTGTAAAAAACACATGAAAGCAGAGGAGTTTACATTTACAAGAGTCACATAATGCCTCAGTACCATAGACTCCTGCAAAATCTTTCCAGATACTATATTGTTCTATTTTGTATACTGCATAGCCTAAGAATGCAATTCAGCAACAGTATACTCCATCTTTCATAGGAGTAGATCCTTCTGATGAGAAAGATGGGAACTTTTAGTAGCAGTTTTGTTTTTTCCCTTGCTGAAGAATGAGAACAAACTTGAGGAGAAGCCCATAACCTATAGGAAGAGTCACAAGTCTGAAACGAATGCACTCTTTGCATCAAAATATATTTACAAACAAATCCCCTCCATTTGGAAAACTTCAGATCTTAATTGATTTTGGATGCTGTAGTTGATTCACTGATGAAGATTAAAAAAAGATAGTACTCCAAACATCAGACAGTCCCAAAGATGTGATAAATAAACCCAGTTTTCATGACAGACTACATATGTAATTCAAACAATGGGAGCTAAAAATAAAAGAGCTTTCACTCAACCATGTAAAAGATGATTCTGTGTATGAAGGAACAGAAGAATGTAACCACTGTTCAGCTACTTAAAACACAGTGTATGGAAAAATCTGGGTGAGAGCATTTTCTAGTTCTTTTTTTTCTAGTAGCAAAATTTTAATCTATGATTTGAGATTAGCATCTGAAAAGAAACCATTTGTTTTTCTCTTTTGGAATACACAACTATATCTAGTTTACTTTCTTAAGCTTTGTCCTATTATTGTCCAATCCTATCCATAATAAAATCATTTTCTTTCTCCCCTTTAAGGAACCTTTGCTATAGACTGAAGAGAGAAAACTTATTACGCTATGTCAAAAATCAACAAGGCACATAAGTTTCAGCCCTAACATATCCCATCAACCTATATGGGGTTAATATACATACTAAGCAGTTTTTAACTCAAGTCATTCAGCAGCCGTGTTTTAATGAAGACATTTATTTCGAAAGTTTTCAAAAAAAAAGAGTTTTATATTCATGGATTTGCTGTGTTATCATTCCAGCCTGACTATTTCTGGTATTTCTACCATTATGAATAAAGTTAGAGCTACAGAAGTCCTGTAAGAAAAATAAATACATTTTTTTAATTATAGAGTTTTGGCAAGTTTCAACATTACTGACAAACCTTCTTTGTCAACATCATGTAGCTATTAAGAAAAACTTGGCATGTAATTTTATCAATGGCAGTAAAGAGCATATCTTGATTTTGTGCTAAATAAAATATATGTCCCTCCCATCCAAGATTTGTTTTCTATTTTGCAAAAGTATCTTACCACCAAAAGTAAACAGTGAAGTAAACCGGGATGAGATTCCATAGCAAGGAAAAGCCTATACTGTGTGTTTGTCTCCTACAGTAAGATCAAACAATAATTTATATGCCAGATGAACATCTCCTCAGCATAAAAATATAAGAAAATGTTTACAAATGTATATTCTTGTACAAATATGGTGTCTGCCCATAGAAACCTACAATTATCTGGCTTCTGTTTTACATGTATTATTATTATTATTAATGTTTATAAATACATTAAGGGAAAGTGTCAGGAGGATGGGGCCAGGCTCGTTTCGGTGATGTCTAATGATAGGACAAGGGGCAATGGGTACAAGCTAGAACGTAGGAGGTTCCACCTAAATACAAGAAGAATCTTCTTCACAGTGAGTGTGAGGGAGCACTGGAACAGGCTGCCCAGGGAGGTTGTGGAGTCTCCTTCTCTGGAGATGTTTAAAGCCCACCTGGACATGTTCCTGTGCAACTTGGTCAAGGTGATCCTGCTCCAGAGGGGGGATTGGACTAGATGATCTTTCAAGGTCCCTTCCAATCCCTAACATTCTGTGATTTTGTGATTCCGTGATATTACCATTCCATAACTAAATGCCTTAGTTGTAAAATGAATTCAAAGATTTTTTTTTCTTTTCTGTCAGCAGCTTCCCCAGACACAACCATTTCCTGAAACAACTCCTGCTTTGTAATGTTTCCTTAATTTCTCATGCTGACATTCATTTGTACTTACTTCTGTGTTAGATGTGCTCTGACAATAGAGAGTGGGACTTCACCCTTCAGTTTCATAAGCTAAAATTTCTTCAACTTTTAAAGTACAGAATAATACTGAAACAAGTATTGTGAGCTTCTAATAGAATTTTGAATTGATAACTCAAAAATGAAGGCTTTTTTCTTTTCTCATGTTAAACAGAGACATTCTAAAGCTCTCTTTTTATCCCGCATGATCCTTGGTATCTCTTAATAAAATAAAAATCACTTGCAGGAAAACACTGAGAAGTTTAGGTAGTATGGTTTTATAGAATATACAAGATGAAGACAGTTCATTTAATAAATATGATTCAGTTCAACACAATTTAGAGTCTATGGAGGAAAGAGTCTCTGCATATTTGGCATATAATGAAAAATAACTTATTGCAACAATTTATATTTATTGTCAATATTAGCACTAATAAATTACTGCTCCAGAATATGGCTTGAAAGTTAATGTTATTAAGATGCTATTCTGTCACTATTTTACACTATTTTAAAAACTAATTGAGTTATTCAAACTGCTCCTGCTGAGAGTAGCAACAAATACCGGAACAGAACTAAGTCTGGTTTCAATGAGAAGAGGTCTTTTGAGGTCATCTGAAGATGAACTAGCAAATACAACTACATAAAGCACTTCTCAAAATACCTGCAACAGAATGGTATCCAGTATATTTGAATTATCTTACTGTTATTATGGTTAGACTTAGCCTAGAGACTATCTCACTATTTCTATGCTATTTAAGTATTAAGTCAGCCATGCTTTAAACATCAGTATATCTACAATTGAACACAACAATCAAGTAATTCTGAACACTTAAAAATTTAAATAACATTTACATAATCTGTTCAAAATTAGGTAATTAGAATGGCCCAATGTTTCATAGTCTGAGCATAGTAATTCTTATGGTAAGCCATATATACCCATTTTAATTAAATGTTTTGAGTTAAAAGAGAACTAATTCTGTTCGGTGACTTTACTTTTCAGCTCAGTCTCTTCCAACTAACTGCACTTTTCTGGCATATTTTTGCAGACAATGTCAGTTTCTAGAAGTGATAATGCTGAATGTATATAGTTACTACCAAGGATTGGTGTGCAGAAAGGCTCTTGCTTATACTTGCTCTACAGACCATGGTTTCTGCTAAATACTGTGTACCACTTTGGGGGTGCAGAAAATGAAAGGCTGCACCTGTGGGGAGGAGCAGCCAGGACAGGGGACCCTAAACTGATCAAGGAGGGATTCCATCCCATATACGGCATATTCAGTATAAAGCTGAGGGATCACAAGGGTCAAGTCTCTCTTCAATGGCCGGCATGCGAGGAGGACTCTGTGCATTCTGCCTTCAATCCCAATCTGTGTGTTCCCAAATCCAGTTCCAGAATCCAGCTCCTGAATCCAGTTCCCGCCTGTGACCAAGTCCAGTCTGGGACTTCCCCAGTGCCAGCCCTGCAGCATCAGTGATGATGGTGATGCAGTTGCCATCAGGGGGTTCAGTTTGATCCTGGTTTTGTATATACTTCATTTTATTGTTACTATTTTCATTAAAGCTGTTTTATTTTTCTTTTCCAATCCCCAAGTCTCTCTTAAGTCTCTCTTTCTGTTCTCTTTTGGGAAGGGAGAAGTGTTAAGAGAAAGCAACTGTCATTTGTTTAGTAGTCAGCCCACCTCTAACCGTAGACAGTCAGGATAGGAAAAGTTAAAAGGGTCTCTTTTTCCTGCTAGACAAATGTATACCTGGGCACAAAGAATCATAGAATTGTTTAGGTTGGAAAAGACCTTTAAGATCAGCAAGTTCAACCATTAAGCCGGAACTGCCAAGTCCCACTAAACCATGTCACTAAGAGCCACATCTGCACATTCTTTAACAAGCTCCAGGGATGGTGACTCCATCACTTCCCTGGGCAGCCTGTTCTAGTGCTTAACAACCCTTTCAATGAAGAAACTTTCAAATCACAGAATCACAGAATGTCAGGGATTGGAAGGGACCTCAAAAGATCATCTAGTCCAATCCTCCTGCCGGAGCAGGAACACCTAGATGAGGTTACACAGGAAGGCGTCCAGGAGGGTTTTGAATATCTCCAGAGAAGGAGACTCCACAACCTCCCTGGGCAGCCTGTTCCAGTGTCCTGTTATCCTCACTGAGAAGAAGTTTCTTCTCATATTTAAGTGGAACCTCCTGTGTTCCAGTTTGTACCCATTACCCCTTGTCTTAT
>VYZX01005364.1:78516-90223 GCA_013401335.1 Brachypteracias leptosomus
AAGACTTGGCAAAGATGATGGAGAGTGGTCCAGCAATGACCTCAGCCAGCTCCCTCAGCACCTGTGGGTGCATCCCATCTGGACCCATAGATTTATGGATGTTCAGACAAAACCACCCCTGGTACAACTTGAGGCCATTTTCCCTTGTCACTTGTTACTTGGGAAAATAGACTGACATCCACCTTGCTACAAATTCCTTTCAGATACTTGTAGGAAGCAATAAGGTCTCTACACCACTTAGACACACACAAGTCTATGGATCCAGAGGGGATCCACCCAAAGGTACTGAGAGAGCTGGTGGAAGTGCTCATCAAGCCACTCTCCATCATTTATTAGCAGTCCTGGCTAACCAGGAGGTCCCATTAGTAAATGTGACACCCATCTGCCAAGAAGGGGCAGAAGGAGTATCTGCTGAACTGCAGGCCTGTCAGTGTGATCTCAGTACCTGAGAAGGTTATAGAGCAGATCATCTTGAGCACCATCATGAGCCATGTACAGGGCAGCCAAGTAAGCATGAGTTTATGAATGGCAGGTCCTGCTTGACTAACCTGACCTTCTACTGTGATAAGATGACCTGCTTAATGGATGAGGGAAAGAGTGTGGATGTTGTCAACCTGGACTCTAGTGAAGCTTTTGACACTGATTCTCACTGAATTCTCTTGGAGAAACTGACTGCTCATGGCTTGGATGGGCATACACTTCTCTGGATAAAAAAACTGGCTGGATGGCCAGGTCCAAAGAGTTGTGGTGAATGGAGTTAAATCCAGTCAGTGACTGGTCACAGGCAGTGTTGCCTAGGGCTCAGTAATGGGACCTGTTCTTTCTAATGTCTTTATCAATGATCTCCATGAGGGGATTGACAACACCCTCAGTAAGTTTGCAGATGACACCAAGTTACGGGTGTCATCTGAGAACACCACTAATCTGTGATGTACATCACAAAAGCAGCATCACAAAAGCCCTCAGGAAAAGAGAGAGGGGGATAATGAAAAGTTTGCCTTTCTCATCACACATCTTCAGAAAGTCACATCTTTGTCACGTCTAAAGGTTCACAGGAAGACCTTTCCAGAAGTATCTCAAAGAGACCTATGGGTCAATTATTCATATAGACTGGATAAATGCTTTACGCTGTGCATTGTCACCACTGAAAGAATTATGACACACGTGGTCACTGCGATGCCTAGTAGATCATTCCTCTGAAGGAAATGCCTTTTTAATTTCAAGAAAAGTGAAAAAGTGTTCAAAAGGAGGATATGTAAGAAGAGCTAAAAATGGCTAAGATGAAATATACACAACACTGAGACACATAAAATTCTGATCCTGAAGACACAGAGTTTCTGTGTACTCTAAACATTAAAGCTGTCACATTTTTTAGTTCTCCGGGATTGTGCACAACATTCTCCCTGGACAGCTTTCATTAAAGTTTGAAATGTGTTTAGACACAAGTATACCAGGAGTGCAGACTTTCCCTCCATGTTCTGTGTTTCAAAGGTGAGACAGAAGAAGGGCAAGGAAAAAAGAATTTATCCTCTCTGACACATAACCTCTGGTATAGGAGAGTTATCTCTTCTACTGCAGAAGGGTCTGAAACTGGACACAGTATTCTGGATACAGCATTAACAAATGTCAAGTGGAGTAAGTATCAATTTAACAGAGAATTTTATAAATTAAACAGCTGAAGATATGGCATTTCAAGTTACAACCACAAGGTAGCAGAATAACTTTAATTTGAGCCACTTATATGATGTAATGGATGTCTGAAAAGAAAACCATATAATAAAAAAAAGAAACCACCACACAACTCTCTCCTCCCACCCCTAAAAAGCAGCCCCCAGACATTCCTTAATGACATAAATGGTAACATTCAGCTCTGCCTGGAAGTTCAGTGATGGGAAATTCTGAGTATTGAGTAACACAATACCACTAAAGACAAAGACTTAAAATTTATATTTCATAACCCATGAGTTCTTTTTCTCTCTTTAGACTCTGAAGAGGGAAACAAAGATTTTGGAGCTGAATACCATCATCAATCAATTCTGTTTCAGACTTCTAAGGAATACTAGCTGTTTTACTATCTGTGTTTGTGCAACATACTGCAGAGTGAAAAATACTTCTATTTAAGTTGACTTAAGTTTTTCTCTGTTTTAGTTTGTAATTTACAAAGTGCAATGTTACTATTCCTCAAAGTGTCTAAGCTCTGAGGCAGTTCAGGTCTTAGATGACAAGAATCACCTCCTCTAAGTACTGACAGATTTTAGCTCCCACACAGAACATTTTAAAATCCTTCACTGTTATAGACAGAGGACAGTTCTGAAACAGAACTATTAAAATAGTCACATTTGATGCAGGATTCTGAAATTTTAACTTGTAAACTCATTAAACATTTTTTTTCCATATTTTACTGATTTTTTGGAATCTTCCCCAGTTCCCATGATCTGGAAGTGAACAAGCAATTAGCTTCAGTCCGGTATCAATCTGCACAGGGTCACATGAACCCCTCACTTATAGGAAGCAATAATTGCTGAAATTTTTTTACTGATTATTTCTTATCCACAACTTCTGGGCATAGCCAGATGGGCACATCCAAGATGATCCTTGTAGTAATATTTTATATGTAGTATATATAACATAAAAATCTTTGCATAGTATTTGGACATGATGACAAGTACAGACATGGGAAGCAGAAGGGCATCATAATGCAATTACAAGTCTCATACAAGATCAGCTCAAAGAACAGTAATAGTGGTCTAATTTTTAATTTATTCATTTCCTAATAGTAGTTAAATCTGCTAGCAGATTTTCATGCAAAAGAACATTTTAACAGATATTTTATCCATCTTTGCTTTCAATATAACCAAACTCATGTCTAGTATCTGATTACAAGGGGAAAAAAAAGAAAAAACAAAAGAAAATTAGATTTCTACCTTATAAAAAATAATTACCTACATTTGAATATGAATGTCAAGGGTTTTGTGGCTATAAACCTTGTACAGGAAAAGAGAAACTTCTTTTCTTAAAAGAAAAAAAAAAAGGCAAAAATTCTTTTTAACATTATGTAGTTAAATTGATGTTTCTTCATGTGATTTCCCGTGGATATATGAATTGGGTTTGATCCACTGGTTACATGGAAGAGCAGATTGGACACTTCTGTCTGGGGCAGGGAGGGAAACACTCAAAGCTGAAGACTCCTTAATGCAAACCCATGAGTCCTGATACACTGTACACAGCATTGATGCGCCAGAAACCAGAAAAACACTGTTCCTCTCCACCTCTAATTACAGTAAGCCAAAATTAATACCTGAGTTTAAAATGAAATGATTTAATTATTTAAATATTTTCATCCTATTCTGTGTTCCTGAGTTACTGCTGTACAATGCTGTGAAAAACCTTCAGAAAGAGTTGAAGGGTTTTGTCTAGTCATTTATTTTACTTATGTTATCACTTCTTTGCAGAAAATCAGATATTTAAGTTTTATTAAGGTTAGACAAAAAGAAAGAGGAGAAAGTTAAAAACTCTTCTTTTATTGCCTACTTGGCAAGGAAGAGAGATGAAGTGGTGAAGTGTTACACTAAGCAGTCTAGGAAATGGGGAAATAACTCCTGATTAAATGCAGATGCTGAGCTAAAAGTTACTGCTAATCACACCCACTGGATCCTGCTTTAAAGAAGAAAAGAGTAAAGACATGACCTCCATTTACTTACCATTTATTTTACTGTCACATAATTCCTCATGCATAAATGCTCCAGTGAAGTTATTTGTCTTCTACGAATGTTTCTACACATAAGCAGGGTATTACAAAGACAGAATAGAATGACTATTTCTAAGAAAAGAATAAATCACAAATAGAGGAATTAGGGTCATGAGCAGCAGAACCCTAGTAGACATCAGAGATGAGTAATTGAAAAGAAAATAAAAGGAATCCATTCAAGCACTCAGAACACCGAATGAGCATTAAAATAAAATATTTTTTAAAGAGATCATCATAATATTAAAGAGTTAAATATAAAGTTTTACACTACTATGGCCTGATTGTAAAAAGAATCTATCTTTGTTTTATGGTAACTAAAAGCCTGATCCAAGACCAACCAGAAGTAAAATAAGGATCCAATTGATCTGAAGGAGTTTGGACCAGGCTTCAGAAAAAGACCAAATTCTACATTTTTTCATGTAAGTTTTAAAGATTAAAATTCAATTTTATAAATTTTCAGCAAAACAAACCAAAGCAGAAGGCACATAAGCTTTTCTAGAATTTGTTCTTGCATATACCAAATGAACAAGTACACATTGCTTGTTTGAAATGTTCATAAATCAAAGAGTTCTCACCCTGTAACGTATGGCACTGTTTATCATATCAAGGCAGAAAAATTGCTGAGGGGGCTATGAGATGCTATCAGAAAGGCAGGCAAAACGATATATCACTGACCACATGTTTCATGTTTGGAAAACCTTCAGTGTGCTATACATGGAGCTGAGGGGGTTACACATTTGGAAACCAGTCCCACAATTTAATCTGCATGGGGGGACCCTTCTGCCTGAACTGATTTTCACTGTAAGGCACTTCGGTTTTGTCCATGTGTATTTCATTTTAGTTTGGAGAAAGATTGTCTTTAGAAAAAGCATATGTCATGTCATCAAAATTCTTTAATACTTCTATTTTAAATGCCCCAGTGAAGACACCTTGTATTTAAAGAACTCTTGATTACCCATTTCAGGTCAATGAAGCCACTACAAAATCAGACCATTCCAATTCCCACACAAAAATCTTATTTCTAAGCATGTTTTTAAGCTTTAGTTTAAGATTTCCTCCTAGTTAAATTATGTTTCATAGGAAGACAGCCAGTAATACAATGAACTCACTATTCTTTCATAGAGTATTACATACGAAGAAAATGACGGACTACACATATTTGTGAAGTATATTTCCTTTCATGTAAGGAATATTTCATATATGTATATTTTATATAAGATGCATGGTAAATGAAAATTATTTACGGTATTCAGTAAATGTTAAACTCTTATTCCTAAAATATAGGAGCATTAGAAAGCCATCCTGGATGACAGCAAAAATCTGTCAAGCTCAGAGCCTAGTCTCCAGTAGGGATCATAGGCAGATGCCTAAGTATGAGTAAGAACAGGGCGAGTATATACATTGTCTCTCCCTGAAACCTTACAGCCTTCAAGTATTTTCAGCTCTTCAGGAGCTAGAATTGGTTTCTATACATTTAGTAATCTTTAAAGAATTTCTATTCCATCATATTTTCTGCTTTCCTCTTGAATCTATGTAGATTTTTGCTATCCACAACATCCTTTGGTAGGGAGTTGCACTAATCAGCTGCCTATTGCATGAAGACCTATCTCTTTCATTTGTTTTGAAACTGATTCTAACTGGTTTTCACTTGATCTTCTCTCCCTCCTTCCACCATCCCCCCTCTATCCTACAGCATTATCAAAACTGAATTAATAATACATAACATAGCATCAGCACAGTATCTTATTACCTGTGACAGCTGTTAAGGACTTATTGCTCTCATCTTTCAGAGGTAGAAAACAAGATAGCTAAACTTTATGTCAATGTAAATATATGAGCATTGTAAACACCCTAAAATTGGCTGCTTCTTAATCTATTAATATGTACCAATTTGTAAAATCCTTAAAGAAGAAATGACAGACCTTCCAACTCTTCTTCACTATTTCAATGTAAATGTAAATGAAAATATTATCTGAGAATTCACTCTGCAAAAGCATACCAATTGTGTGAACCTTACTCCTCCACCCCAATCACTCCTAGAAACATCACTTTATGAAAGAGAAGCTTGAAAGACATTAATTAATTGATGAAATGGGAAAATCTCCAAACCCCAAATTAGAGAGTTTGTTAACCACTGTAGAGGTTGGATCCTGTAAATAGCAGGACATTGAGCCGAAGTGTTCCAGGCAAGGATCTATGACCATTTGGTTTGTTTCTCCATAACTTTGTGTTGCTATTTGTATCAAGATTTTTACAGTATTATTACAGTATAGATGAGGCCATTTCAGCTATAATATTGTTTTGATGGTGAACAAGTCCAGAAGATGCTTTCTATTTCAGAAAAGAACATTAACAGTGTTAAGTGGGGAAAGAATCATACACAAAGAAGCACAAAATTTCTCACACCACAAAAGTGAAATGCTCCTCTTAGTTCGAACATATTAAATTTCCTCACCCATACCAGTGGAAATAGCTTTCATTAACATCTGCCAAAGCACATCTAGTTTAGAAATCTCTTGGTTTGATAGCATGTTTGGCAACCAAAACTGGTTGATCTGGCAGTGCTAGAAAACTTAATTTAAAAGCTGCCAGGATGAGTTACACTGCTAGAAAGATTAGGGGCTACCTTCTTACACACAGCCTATTCCAACTCCTGTTTGGGGTCAATGGGAACTTTACAAATCACTCCAGCTGGAGATAAATAATTTTTTCTCTCAAGCAAATCATCAGCTTGGAAATCTGTGCCTTAATATGGACTTAAGACGAAAAGAATGTCTCTGAAGCTGAAATCTGACCAAATTCTCCCCACAGATAGAAGCAGACAATTCTCAACAGTCTTTAAAAGGCCTAAATTCTGAGATGCAATTGCTTTTGTTCAAAAATATTAATTGTTTCTGCTATTTTTTCATTAGTATGTAGTTACATTCAGAGTGAGATTTTTGTCTTGGCCTATCCCAACCCCAATAAAGCTGATGAAACAAACACCGTAGTTCTCCCCAAAATTCCCATTTCACTTTCTAGTATTTTTTGCATTACAAAGTATTAATAAATTCTGAATTATTCAGGTTTAAATACAGTACTGTCTGTTGTCTCATGAAAGCATTTTGGTTTGTTTACTACATTCACAGAATCACAGAATGGTAGGGGTTAGAAGGGACCTCTGGAGATCATCTAGTCTAACCCCCCTGTCAGAGCAGGTTCATCTGAAGTAGATGGCACAGGACAGTACTCAGGTGGGTTTAGAATGTCTCCAGAGATGGAAACTCCACCACCTCTCTGGGCCGCCTGCTCCAGTGCTCTACCATCCTCAGAGTAACACAGTTTTTCTTCATGTATAGGTGAAATTTCCTGTGTTGTATTTTGTGCCTGTTGCCCCTTTTTCTATCATTAGGCATCACTGAAAAGAGACTGGTCACACTCTCATGACACTAGCCCTTCAGATATTTATAAGCATTGATAAGGTTCCCCCCTCAGTCTTCTCTTCCCTAGGCTAAAAAGCCTTAAGTCTGTCAGTCTTTCTTCATAAGAGAGGTGTTCTAGTCCCCTAATCATCTTTGTAGCCCTTTTCTGTACCCTCTCCAGCAGTTCTGTGTCCTTCTTGAACCAAGGAGCCCAGAACTGGACACAATACTCCAGATGTGGCCTTACCAGGGTAGACTAAAGGGGGAGGAGAACCTCCCTCGACTCACTTGCCACAGTCCTCTTGATGCACGCCAGGATGTCATTGGCCTCCTTGGCCACAACAGCACATTGCTGGCTCATGGTCATCCTGTTGTCCACCAGGACTCACAGGTCTTTTTCCACAGAGCTGCTTTCCAGCAGGTCAGCCCCTAACCTTTACTGGTGCATGGGGTTATTCCTCCCCAGCTGCAGGACTCTACACTTGCCCTTGTTGAATTTCATGAGATTCCTCCCTGCCCAGCTCTCCAGTCTGTCCAGGTCTCACTGAATAACAGCACAGTCTTCTGGTGTGTCAGCCACTCCTCCCAGTTTTGTGTCATCAGCAAACCTCCTGAGACTATAACAAGTTTTTTGCTTTCACTGCTGTGTAATTTTGAAGCCTGCTCCTGTGAAAATAAATAATGCGAAGCCACTGCAACAGTGATACACATTTTTACAATATACCTATTGCTTTCATAAATGGAAATAAACCCTCAATTTGTTAGCAAAAACAATGTCTCTCCAGAAACCCTCAATTCCAATATGAATTCTAAATGTTCTCTGTGACATCACTGATACTTAAAACAACCAAAGCAGTTACCAAGAAATCACCTTATTATTCATATTCACATTCTCCATTAATTTATATCCAGCATGCTTCTTTTTAATTTCATTACTTATCTTTTTTACTAAATGCATCTGTTCCAAATTCCCTTGCAGAACACAATGATTACATAAGCTACCATATGTCACTGAGGTGACACTAATTGTAGTAAGTTCATCTTTATCATCTCTGCTTTTCTGCTTCACCCAGCATGTTCTGTCTTCTTCATTCATCAAACTCAAATGCTACAGTATTGTTAGCCCCAAACACAACACAACCTGGTTGTTAAGCTCTGTTTTAAGACAACCCTACAGATGCCTCTCCAAATGTTACTCGAAAAAGGGGCAAACTGAGCCTCAGATCAATGTGGCCCATGATAAAGTTAAATGGGACAACAAGGTTGTGTCTCAGCTGAATTTGTCCATATGCTGAACTGACAGCAGAGTTTGTCCATATGCAAAAGTACAAATTACTCCAGGTTTATTGTCCATGCAAGTGTTCAGCTGCAAAATTCAAGGTAAATGAGCAAAACTTTGAAACATGTCTTCCCCAACTGTTTCCTCAAAAACGCAAGAATAGGCTCTATACAGTAGACCACAGGGACACTTAAACTCTATATACTTCTTGTCATACTATCAGCATTGTACCATATGCAGTGTACCTACCATGTAGTAAGAGTTCTGGATTCATTCCTACTTTTTAGCAGCCCTTTGTCACAAACTCACTTTTATCAAGGTTTCCTCAAAAAAACCACCAACTCCCTCCTCCCCCCCCACAGTGATGAGTAATCTACAAGACTCTTCACAAAGCTACTGGGTGACATAGTAGGCATTCCTGTAGGACTGTTCATTGCCCAATTCTTCCTATAGGTATCCAGGAAAAAAACAGGTGGCCTTTGAATTAGCTCTTACTGGTCAGAAAAGAGAACCGCCAGCTTAAATTCACTGAAAAATGTCCATTCAATGATGCATGAAATAAAATTCAAACAAACAAAATAAAAGCAAAGTTAGGAAAGAAATGGATAGTAAAGGAAAAGCAACATTATGTTACTGAATCAATTAATGCTATATCCATACACAGAAAGTATTACTCAGTGCTTGCTTTAGTTCTAATATGCTTGAACAACTTAGTCTTCGATGGCCAGTCAGAGAGATCTGGATTATGTGGATCATGGGCCTGATGCAAAATATCAACTCTTGTTGCCATCCTTTTACATACTAAGTTAAGATCCCCCACAGAAATGCTCAATCAAATCTTAAATAAATGTTTCCAAAGTAGGGTGTTTGAATAACTGCATCTTAACATACGTGTGCCACCAAGTCAGGTAGCTTCATTAACTTGAAAAACAGTCCTGTGTGTTACACAGTTCATATTTAGTGTGCTTCAACTGTCACCAATAGTTTACCATCTTTATTTCTTTTAAATTTAGCTGCTGAACATGGTTTTCCAGATTACAATGCTGTAAAACATCAGCTTGCTGCTTTTATTTTTAATACCAAGCTAGAGTAATAATGGCTTAAATCTTTGGGTTTTTTACTTTTTTCTTTGCAAGCTCCTTTAATTGCTTTCTTCTAAAAAAACTCCAACACTATTATTATTTCTTTATTTATGCTGCTTCTTAATTGATTACTAAAGTGTTCCATGTTCAATTTCTTTAATTTTCTGTTTTCTTTTGAAAGACAGGCATCTTAAACATTTTCAAATATTGATACTCTTGACTGTCCAATACCTATCTCTACTTTCTAATTGTTCTTCCCTCAAAACTCCTCTCTCTTTTCTTCTTTCTTCCTAGATTAGTCTGCTTCACTGTTAATATGATTTTCAGTCAATCATTTATTTATGTTAGACAATTCTTCCTTCCTGTGATCAATTGTATATATTATCCCCTTGTGTCTTTGCTTCCTTTCCCATTCATTAAAGACTATCTGCACAGATTCCAGCTATCATTTAATTCACCACAAAAAACATGATTTCCATTTAGGTATTTCCCTCAGAATACTTCAAGCACCTCCTAAACTTCATGTCTACAATAGCTACTTGGCCATACATCCTTTCAGTGCAGCTCTTTTAATTTACTCATGTTGGTAACATAATTCACTTCAAAAAAAACATGCAAAAAACTGTTAAAAAAAATATTTACTGTCTTCTTGATTAAACATATATTTTCTTATCCATATAAACATATATCTTTTTCTCCATTAAACATTTCCGTCCAACAAAAGTATTTCTGCCACATGCATTATTTTATTGTTGCTTCGTGCTGTTGCTGTTTACTAGGGCTCTTAAGAGACCTGCTGGAGTCCCAGCTCTACGTTGTTTACAAACAAAGAAAATTACAATTCTGGCTGAAAATATCTTGCAGCCTACAGGAATCAACAGATGGAAAGAGCCAGATGAAGCAGCACAGGCAACAAAGATACTGTTTTACCAGCCTGAGCGATGGTCTGCATGTAAGCAACATAACAATTGCAGAAGATTTTGTAGGCATCACAGGAAAAAAAAAAAAAAAAAAAAGGGTTTCACTGGAGATGGAGGTATTTGTATCTTGGGAATATCCTTCTAAACACAAATGGAAAGATTGCAAAAGAACTAATAGTGCTTGTTTGAAAAGTCAACAGTAAGATATTGGCAGCTGAAATCCTGGGTCAACAAAAGATAGGGAGAAACACCCCAACTGCAAAATAGATAAGATGATGGATGAACTACTGTAAGGTGTTACAGGTGGAGCAGTCTGTCATTTGAACAGCAGGAACTCAAATGCCTGATGATCAATTTATATCCTACTGGTTTTCTTCTGGAGTAAGTGCTAGTAAAACAAGCAAAGTAATAACTAGATAAGCTATTGACAGTTCATATGTTCTGGATCCACACATTCAAAATTAACAGCCTCAAGGCTTATGCCACAACTTGAACAACTCCATTGTACTTAAATTTAATGTATACATCAGAGAAGTAGAAACAACTCAGGCAAGTAATACTGGGTTTATCGCAGCCCAGTGCTACATGTTATGAAAGGGCAAGTGTTCATATTGCAGCCAGTCTTTTCTTTCAGAAGTACACTTGTCTTTGCTTTCACTTGCTTCACACACTGTTTGCATATTTCTTCATGTCCACTCTTTTCAAGTAAGGATTTTTGTTTCCTCTTTCTTTTTGAGCTGCCTGTCACACTGCAGGATTTTTTATTTCATTCTAAACAAAGACATCCAGTTTCATCCTGCTCGAGACACACCACAGTGGTTTGACCATGGCTGAACATTTGGTGCCCACCAAAGCCACCCTATTGCTCCCCCTACTAAACTGGATGGGGAGAGAAAATATAACAAAAGGCTCATGAGTCAAGATAAAGACAGGGAGAGATCATTCACCAATTACCATTATGGGCAAAATAGATCCAACTTGGGGAAAATTGATTACCAATCAAGTCAGAGTAGCATAATAAGAAAATAAAAAATAAATCTTAAAACACTTTCTCCCCACCCCTCTTTTTGTCCTGGGCTCAACTTTGCTCCTGATTTTCTCTAGCTTCCCCCCCTCCTCAACCCCTCCTGAGTGGTACAGGGGAACCAGGAATATGGGTGGTGGTCAGTTCATCACACATTGTCTTTGCTGCTCCTTTCTCCTCAGGGGAAGGACTCCTCTCATTCTTCCTCTGCTCCAGTGTGGGGTACCCCCCCCACCCCAAGAACCACCCCCAG
>VYZX01005365.1:4732-23522 GCA_013401335.1 Brachypteracias leptosomus
GGTAAGATGGTACCGAAATCATATACCCATACTATAGCTCTCAGTGCACACTTAGACTCCCAATTACTAAGGACTTGAAAGCTATGCAGAGAGATCCCACATAGCATGACTCTCTGCACAAGATGCTCAACTGCAGATCCTCTTGTGTTTCTTTTCAACTATATTCTAATCCTCATTTTAAAACAAAAAAGCGATATTATCTGCAAAAGCAATAAATATAATATAGATAGGCTGAATAGATTTCATGGGGGATTTTTTACTTTTTTTTTTTTTTTTTCATGCTTAATGGTTTAACCTTTTTTTTTTTCCTTGAAACTAGGTCTTTTATGCATGCAATGTTTTATGATTGTAAAGAATAGTTGTTTGAAGTGAAGACAGAACACTGAAAAACTGCCCCCTAGTCTGCTCAACTTAGGCCCAATTTCTCTGCATTTCAATCATATTAAATTCCACTCCCAGTAGTTTAAAATGTCAATTAACTCAAGATAAGTCCCACCACATAGGGCAGACACTGGAATCTCCTGGCTGTTTGACTCTTGTTGAAATGTACCTGTAATTGATTGCAAGATGACTACTGTTAAAAGTAAGGTATACTGTCATTGGCTGGAAAAAATGTTTTATAAACAAAAAAATAAATTTGTCTTTTAATTCAGTCATAACATGTCATTCCAACTCAGATGTCTTTAGTTTTATTCCACAACATACTGAACAAACATTACTGAAATAACTCTACCAGGACCTCAGCAGGAAAGACTAGATTTTTTTCCATATGGAATAAATATTGGTATCATTTTCCATATGGCTTTGCTTACTTTCAGTTCTAAATATGAAAACATCAGAAACAGGCATAGAAGAGCTATCAAATCCTGTTAGAGCCAAAAGTTGGACACAAATCTAATACCATAAGGCAAACAGGTTTGGACTCAAAATGAAATTCCAAGATTCCAAGTGCTATAGGAAGCAGCTGCTAAACTCAAAATACACCACTGCATGTTCATCAGACTTTGGGGATTGGGGATTTTTTGGTGTTGCTGTCATTTTTTGTGGTGGTTGTTGTTTTGGGGGTTTTTTTAAGTGTTCACAGAAAATTAATTTGCCATTTTGACAGTCCCAATATGTAAAGCCTGGGCAAAAGAGCAACTGCAAGCATTGAGAGGCTACCTCCCACTCCCAACCAAACAAGACCAACTATGTTCCTGGAAACCAGCTAAGCAGTTGTATTTCAAAATGTTTGTTTCATTCCCAATTTGGAAACAAAGGAGACTGCTTTGTAATGTATTATTTGCATTAGCCTTATAATGTAGAAATCAGATTGTGTGTGAGTACATGCAAAAACTTTCCATATGATTTGGCAGCTTAGGCTGTATGAGCACATCTTATTAACAAACCTTTGTTTCATGGGAGTAAGGTGCCAGTGAAGTATTTCATGCAAGACAAAAACTACATGTTATGTAGAGAAAGAAGAGAGTTTTGGCTTCTAAGTGCTTGCTGTCTGGTTGTTCATGCTTCACGTAACATGTGGCAATGTACGGACTGATCATACAAGTTACCTATAGATCAGGAAAATTAATTTGGTAGATCCCTCTCAGTAAGGATTCAATTCTGACAGATACTCAGTAACTGCAGGGTCAGGTAAGATGCCTCTAACTTCACTGCACTCTTTAGTATTTACAATGCTATTTTTAGTCCAATAGGAGTATTTCCTAATTGCATAGGCAATTCTTTAGAGTTGTTTTCATCACACTTCAGAAAGCCGTAAGAGTGAGGAGAGAAGCTGCTCTTTCTGCTATAAAGTCCTGTTTCACTTTCATCACTTTTCTGTACTTAGAAAATACATGAAGGAAGGACATAAGGGCCAAATGTCTCTTCAGTCAGCTTGTTAGACAATGCATCAAAGTTATTACTGAAAAATACTTAAATTAACTTACCAGTAGAGAAAACAAGAACTGTGTTGTCCCAAAGACCGTATCTTTTCAGAGCATCAGTAAGATTTCCTACAGCTTCATCCATAAGAGTCACCATCCCTGCATAACGGCGCCTCTTTAAATCTTTAATGGAAGAGTATTGCTTTGTGTATTCTTCAGGGACCTCAAGAGGTTCATGGACAGACTGAAAAGCGAGGTAGAGAAAGAGGGGCTAGGGTGGAAAGAATAGAATGGAAATTAGTTGAATATACAGTACTAAATGCAAAGCTACTGCAGCAAGTGCAGCCCTGATTCTAACTGCAGGCATAGTGTTCTGATTTCTTCTACACTTCTCTCTTCTAATCTCTAAACATACACTAATAAAATTTTGATAAAGGACATTGGCAAAGCTGTGGAAAAATGTCAGGTGTATGTTTTGTTGATACACACTTGTTAACATTTTTTTTCTATGAAACTTCTCCCATTAAACGTTCCATTCTCTTTTTAGAAGAGCAAACTACATGTTAAATCATTTCTATAAACTTGTATTATTAAAAGAGAAATGGAGAAGGGTAGCAGGCCAGGGCTGTGCAGCCAAAGCTGACTCTGACAGCAGACAAGGCAGGTTTTACCAGCACTACTTCTCACATTTAGCAATACCCACCCTCCTGAATAGCCCTGAATCACAGCTCAAGCACAGGTCTCTCCATTAACTTTTAATCAACATTTTTTTGTAAACATTCTTTAGTGTCGAAGTTATCAGCGTAACAGCTACTGACTGTACCTTCTCAGTTTTGTGATTGGCTATAAGATCTATAGCTCTTTCTGTGAATAAATTAGTGGAATACATGTTTTTAAACCCAGTTGCAACCTCTTCTCCATCTCGAAAGTCCAGAGCACAGCGTGTTACGTTCTTTTCTTTGATGAGGACACAGCGGTCATGAGAATAATAATTCTCACTCCCCAGAAGATAGCCTAGAACAGGAAAAGATGTCAAATAAGCAAGTCAACAACAAGTCACATGAACAGATACATTGGGGGGGGCTGCAGGGGAGGGAGGAATCACAATGTGAGTGACCTTGAGTTGAAACACTCATTCAACATTTGACCATCTGTAGCGACATCTCCTGATGGGTCTAAGAAGCTCAACATTTAATACTTTATACAATTTTTATTGCTAATGCAAGTAGTCATTCCAAAACACACAAAACATTTGGGAAGCTGTTCAATAACTTTATAACTTGGTATCAAAGACATTAGCATTAAACTAATGCATTGATAGCAAAGGCAGTGGTCTAGCTAGGAACTCTGATTTTTAGCAGGTATTATTTTGTATATTTGTATTTTCACATAAGACCTCTCTTTCTATTAGAAAGTTTGGAATTTTATTTATTTATGCAAAAATATCCGAGTATGAAGTGGTTTTTGTCAGCTGTAAAGCAACTTCTGATCCACTGGTGGCACCAATTGGTGAAAAAAAGACACTATTTAAAGACACCAAAAATAATAAAAAATTCTACAGGTATTGATTTACACCTATCAGGGGCTATCCTGTTAAGCAAGGAGTGCTTTTGCTTTTCATCAAGCACAAACAAAACACTTCAAACTCATTTGAATCTCAGTAATTATTACTTTTGAAATCAGATTTCAGATTTATCCCTAAATGCCCTGAAAAACAGATTAATCTGCAAAAATATATTCTTAAAGTCTGCAAAACCAAACTAAAACTAGGGACAAAAACCCAAAATGGAGAAACCACTCAAATTTTTATTCAGCAGCTTGAACTACAGTTATTTGTGCAAAAAAACTATGCACATAAAGACAGAAGTTCTGTTTTAATACAACAAACTTCTAAAATACAAGCTTAGAAGGAAAAATTTACTTTTCTTTTCAAGCATAAAAACTCATTTTGTGGATAGACAGCCTATATCAATGTACTCGGAATTGCAAGTTGCAATTTCTGAGTTCCTACTGGGGGAGACACTGCATCAAGTGTGCCAGAGAATCAAATGCCCCTAATTGCAATCAATGCCTACTGGAATTACATGAACTTTACAGGATATTAAACTGCTACATTCTCTGAAAAACAACCCTACACTGGGTACCTGTCCTGGTTTGAACTAGAGCAGAATCAATTCTGCTCAGTGATTTTACTTCTTGGCTAAATCTCTTCTAAGCAACTGCACTTTCTGAAGTTAACGCTGTATTTTCACTGGCAAGTGTCTGCTTCTAGAAGTGATAACACTTGATGTTTAGAGTTACTACGATGGATTTGTGTGTGCAGAAAAGGCTCTTTCCTGCTTATACTTGCTCCTATAGAAACCAAAGTCACTGCTAAATCCTGTGTATCCCATTAGGGTGCTTTAAGTAAAGGGACTGTAAGTAAAAAAAAGTCACACTTGCAGGGAGAAGCAGACAGCACAGGTGGCCCAAAACTCACCAATAAGGTATTCCATCCCATATACCTCATGTTCAGTATAAAGCTGAGGGATCACAAGGGTTAAGCCCTCTTCTTCAATGGCTGGCACCCAGGCAGGACACTGGTCATCTTTTGAGAAGGGCTCTGTTTGTTCTACCATTCACCCTTCTCCATTCATTCCTGAATCCGGTTCCCATCTGCTCGAGTCAATCTGGGACTTCCACAGTGTCTGCCCCACAGCATCAGTGGTGACATGACTGGCATCAAGGGGGTTGGATTTGATGTTGGTTTTGTATATATTTGAATATATTTCATTATTTTAATTATTTTCTTATTAATATTGGCTTTGTTTTGTTAAAGCTATTTTAGTTTTCTTTTCCAATCCGTAAGTCCCTTTCCCTGACTCGCTTTCTATTGCCCTTGGGGAAGGGAGAGGGGTTAACAGAGAGTGTCTGTCACATCTGTCATTTGTCTAGTGATCAGCCTGACCTTAACCCTTGACAGCATGCAAAGACCATACCCAGAACCAGTCTGTATCAAGGCTCCTGTGTTAAGAGCCTGCTCGGTCCCAGGGTGAGATTTCACAAGGAGTGCCAGCCTACCTACATCCATGCAAGACTAATAAACATTCCATCAATATTGGGACAGGATCCTTTGCTAGAGGAAGAAAGAATAAACAACATGTAGCTACAAGCTGCTTTGTAAGTAGTGCACTCAGACAATCTAATTCTGGTATTATTTTCTCAGTCCAAGGATTTGACTTCATAACTTGCGAGTTCCTGTAACAGGCCTTTTAGATACTGTTCTATAGAGGCTCCTACATCATATTCCTTGCCACAGGCTCTTGAAAACCAGTGCAACTCTACTCACAAAGCGTGAGCACAGTGTGGTATGATCTCTCTTTCTCTCTTAAACTATCAGCTTTCAGAAGTGTTTGCAGAGCAAACCATGTCTACTGTCCAATCTAACACAAAACATTTAGATTAAAGAAACTTACAAAACCAAACCAATCACTATACCTTAAATCTTCTAACCATCATGGAACCAAATTAGATACAGATCATAAGAGAGAAATACTTTCTTTGGAGACATCTAGTAATGACTATATTTTCTTCAACATGTTGCAAGGCTTGGGCACGCGTTTAAGGCACTCTCTTATTTTAAGCAGTTACACTTTGGAAACATACATGCCCAGGTATTGAGATACACTAATAGTAAATCTGCTGGTTTTAGGAGAATGGGGCAGTTTTGCATCATTTTTAACACTGCATTTATTGCCCATGTTAAATCTATTACCAAAGTAAGTATCAAATCCTCTGTGGGTTGGGAGGCATTCTTTTCTGTACATCCCTAAATGCCACTTCCCCACCATGTGAGTAACGTATCCCGCCTCCTGAAGCAGCTCTGGGAGGAGTTTTTCATCCAGTGGCAAACAGCTGGGCTGGCATGGCCAAATTATCTGGTGTTGTAAACCTGTGTGGATCTAGTAAAGAAAAGAAGGGTGAGAGATTAGTTACAATACAGCGATGCGTTCCCGTAGGCTACTTCAAAAGCAGGTGCAAAAAGAAGACACTGCTACACCAGAGGCTACCATTACTTTTAAGGGCTCCTGTTTTTACCAATGTAGCACTGAGGAAGATGAAGAAGCCGCAGGTGGAGGGCATGGGTTGCATGACGGAAGACAAGGAAATAGCATCGCAGGAGTTAACAAGATCTTCCCAGGCATAAATCAAGTGCAATTAAAAAAAACCCTAACAAACCAAAACACAAACAAAACAAAGCCTTTTGTTTTCTCCTAAAAATCTGACAGGTAATAATTACCACTATGGTCTGTTTAAATGCTAGGGACATCTCAACATGGAGTGAGATATTTTTAAATAGGATGGAGATGGGTACAAAGGCGTGTGGCAGGTGAAACTTCTGCCTGTATCAGAAAATAGCCACCAGAGGAAAGGATGATAAAAGGTAAGAAAGTTATTTTTGCATTAGTCTTCTAAATGGACATCATATACACATCTGTATATTTATTTACATACTTAAAATGAGTGTGAGCATTAGAAAAAGCATTTGGACACTGCATTGGTGACAAGTTTTAGACACTGCCTACATTTGACTTTTAAAAGCTCCATTTAAGTTTCCAACCTTAACAAGTGGTGAACTTAGTACCTATTTACAAAAGCAGGACTGACAAACATACTCCAAGTAGCACATTTTGCTTAATGCAAAGAACTCTTCAGTTACTGTATACTGTAAGCTGTCTTTTGTCAACTCCTCTATCTTCTCCAGAAAAAAACCAAACAAACTACTGTCCTAAACCTAGGCCAGCAAACATATACATAAAAGTATAAATATCTTGCTTATTTACTAAATATTTCTGGCAATCTCTTTCACAGCACCAAACCTCCAAGGACCCCTAGAGCACGAGATATCAAACTTTATAACTCCACTAAGCACGCCAGTGTAGCAAGCTGCATGATTAATTTTCAAAGCATCACTTCAGCAACACTTTGAACTCACTTTTAAACCAACTAAGCCCTGATCTTACACATGTGGGTAAGCAGACTTTCACAAAGGGCCTAGTAGTTACAGATTTTCACTGAAATAAGGGCTGGAAAAAACCTTTTTTTGTTTTTTGTTTGTTTTTTTTGTAAATGCAATACTGCAAAAAAGATTATTAATATAGTGAAAGATACAAACTAAACCAAAACAAAATCCCAGTTATTTGCTACATAACTATTTCCTGCATAGAATGTCTCCTTACTCTTATAAAAACATTAATTCCATTTCCCAGTATTATTTCACTCATTTGTAACAAGGTCAACTTGTTACAATTAATAAATTATCAAGTCAGATGCATACAATGAATTTAAATCTGGACTGAACTATAAGCATTGCCAATTTCCACTGTTAAGATCAGATGCAGCACTGTCCAGTTAACCCTGACCCATTTCTAGGTAAGCTTCTTCAGAATATAAACTGTATCCTAGAAATAGTCATAATGAAGAAAAGTTTTAGGTTACTTAAAAAAACAATTAAAAGAGCTGGTAAACAAAAAGTCAATAACATCTGACTATTCATTATTATTGATTCTTGGAGTTTCTAGGAACAGAACAAATGTTGCTTGGAAGAGTTAAGTATCACATAGAACAACCTTTCCACAACAAGAGATAACATCCACTAATAAAGGATGACATTTATTTTAATTCTGAACAGTTTCTTTGACAAATCACTACGGTTAATACGCAAGTGCAGGACTTTTTGAGGGAGAAGGGAAGTTTCTGAAGATGCAAGTTTCTTCTTTCTGTGAATGCTGTATTCATCCCACCTTCCCCTTACTTTTTACCAACATTGCAATATAGGGGGGAAGGGAGAAAAACACAGAAGTATGATAAATTCCAACTCTTACATCTCTGCAACTGAAAAAAAAAAAAAAAAAAGAAAAAAAAAATCATGACTACAACTACAAGCAACTAGACCCACAGAATGAGTCCGTGTGCACTCCACCAAGGGGGACATTAAGTTAGGATGAGGCTTTGAGCAACCTGTTCTAGTGGAAGGTGGTTGGAACTAGATGAACTTTAAGGTCCCTTCCAATGCAAACTATCCTATCATTCCACAAAATGCCTACACCTACGGTATCATACAAAAGAAAATATACGGGTTAGGGTGCACTTAAAAGCTGCGTTGGAAAAGATGCTGTAAAAACACATGGATGCTCCTGGATGCATCCTGACCGCGTGTCTGTCCAGCCAAGGAATACATGACAAAGCCGACAAGGACGAGGGCACTTTTCACAATACGCTTCCACGCCTGTTATTCCAACTGAAGCATAGAGAGCACCTCGGCTTTCTGAAGCAGAACAAGTTGCAGAAAAGCCATGTGTAGCTTATCACCGAGCTAGCGAGCCGAAAGTACGTGAAGCAAGCTTGCGTGTAAACGCAACTGGCTTTCATACAGCAGCCTTCTCCCGAGCGAATCTTTACGCGAGGCACAGGAAGGCCGGACTGCTCGGAGCGTTGCCAGGACCAAGCAGGAGAGCAGCACCCGAGCACACCCGCTGGCACGCCGCGGAAGGCGGGAAGGAACCGTGGGGGGACGGAGGGGCAAGCCCCGGGGGCCCGGTCGCGCTACCTACCTGGTAGCGGCCGCTGAGCAGCTGGCTGCGAGAGGGGGTGCAGAGCGGCTGGGTGTAGTACCGCTCCAGCCGCACGCCGCCGGCGCCCAGCGCATCCAGCCGCGGCGTGCGGATGGCCGAGCCGTGCCAGCCCACGTCGCCCCAGCCCAGGTCGTCGGCCAGCACCAGCACCAGGTGCGGGACGTGCGGCCGCGCCGGCGCCAGGCGCAGCAGGCAGAAGAACAGGCAGAGCGGCGGCGGCAGCCCAGCCGCCAGCGTCATCCCCACCATCCGGAACTGCGCCGCAGGGCCGCAGACTCCTCCCGCCGGGTGGGCTGGGCGCTGGCGTGGGCGCTGGCGTGGGGCGGGCCCGTCCTCGGCACCGCCCGGCAGGGCAAGGCCCTCCCCCCGGCGCCCCGGAGGCGTCGCCTAGTCCCGGCCTGTGCAGCAGCGGGGAGAGGTTCAGGGAGGCCTGTTGCGGGTGACAGCGGTGCAGCTTCGGGCCGGCTAGTTCTGAAGTTCGGTTGAAAAAGGCATTGTGAATTTGCCGGTGTTAGCGGGGTACCCACCTCAGTGATGCTGGAGATACCTTCTAGTACTATCTTTAATTCCCACACTGTACATCCCTTTGTAAACCACGGAGCCTTTCCCAGGGGGACCAGGGAACTATCTGCGAATTTGTGGTCCAAGTCAGGAACAGGGGAGGTTTAGATGGGATATTAGAAAGAAGTTCTTCACTGAAAGAGTAGTCAGGCATTGGAATACACTGCCCAGGGAAATGGTGGAGTCACCATCCCTGGAGGTGTTCAAAAAACAAGTAGATGTGGCACTTGGGGACATGTTCTAGCGGTCAGAGAGATGTTGGACAAAGTTTGGACTTGATGACCTTAGGAGGTCTTTTTCAACCCAAATGATTCTCTAAGTCAGCTGTGTCTCCAAGGAAGGCAATACAACAGTATTGACAGAGTACAGGGCACAGTGCATTCTGGTACAAGAGCTAGGCTGTTCTGTCATCATACACGACACCATAGCAGATCATCCAGGTTTAATACTGTCAGCAGTTTATTCTGTGCATAAGCAAAGCAGGGCAGCTGCTACACAGCCACAGCCTCACTGCTTGCCAACCTGTGCCACAGCCTGGGAAAAACAAGTTGCCACTATCACTGAAGGTGCAGCTGAGCTGTGCGAGAGGGCAGTTACTCCTGCAGGACAAAGTGCATGGCCTCTCTCCTGCCATCATCAGCTGCTGCTCATTCCCTCCTCTGCATGCCTCATTTGCAAAATCATAAGTGACCCAGTGCTTTTTTCTCTTCATTTTGTCCATCTGGATGGGAAGCCCTGATCTAGGCCTGGCTGCAAGATGGTGCTTGTGACTGTTACTCTGTAGGAAGTAAGTGAAGCAACCCAGAAGCAGAAGTAACAGCTATGTCAACAGCCCTGTTTCTTCAAACCATGTAATCTTCTAAAGCAATGCTGTAAACAACCACTACCTCAGTTATAGTCTTGATGCAAAATCTGAGATTGTGAAAGGATAGAAACAGCTGTTAACTGATCAGTTTTGCATGGAATACATATAAATTTCAGTGCCCAGTTAAAGATCAAATAACCGTGTGTTTCATCTTTAACTGGAATGGTACATAGGTGCATTCCCAAGTTTATATAGCCATTTGGTAACGGGTGAAAGAACAATCCATATTAAAAATCCTATTTCTTGGTTAGAAAGCCAAATATGGAGTATGCTAGGCTCCTGCTACTTTCTTTTTGATTGACAAGTCTCTGTAGAAAGATAGTTCCTTCTCCTATGAATGAAGTCTTGGTGACAAGCCTATGAAGTTACTAGATACTTTTTTATAAATCCCAAAGGATTCCCTGTTGGTTTGAAAAGAACAGCAATGACGAGTGATGCCATATTTTTTTCTAAAATAAGAATGTGCTGTAGTCTACAGCTGATACCGGAACAAAAAGCAGCAATACCATCCTAAAGTCAGTTTTTCCTGAAGTAAATTCCAGGGCTGCTGACAAGCTGGTATGTGACTATGAGTTACATTTTCTTTGCTGAGATGTGATTTATACTGCTCAAGAGGCTGAAAAGTTCCGATTTGTCTTTAGTTCCAATCCCATCACCAGTCACAGCTGTCTCACTGAACTCTTTATTTTACTAACTTCTTCCATGTCTTTATTATAGGTAAAGTTCCATTCAAATGTTAGCATATTCCCATAGAAACCATTCTTGTTCACTGAAACTAGTTATTTAGAATATCTACAGAGTGCTGGTGAAATCAGTAATGTTGGATACAAATTTTGCAATAAAATTCTTAATAGCTATTCACCTGACATGTTTCCAAAGTTACAACGGTCTCCAAGTGCCATTGAACTCATATTCCCTTGTAGAGGACTGTCAAGAGTTATTTGCAGGTTATCCTGCTCCACCAGAACTGGATAACCTGGTTGCCTGAGCTGCATTAAATTGAACCATCTGAAACATACACAGAAGATACTGCACAGTCACAATCTGGATGTTGTTGCCTGCCATATTTTCTAAGGGTTGCGTTTTGGGTTTTTTTTTTGTTTGCTAATAGTTGAGGGATTTGGAATCCCAATCAGAAAATACTATTTATATCAGATAATATTATCTTGAATCAAAATAATAAATCTTGAAAATGGTCTATGCTCAGTCCCCTATGTTTCAGTCTACCTTTCCTGAATTTGCTGTTGAGTAATTTCAATGCTGTTTTGAGGTCAACAATTAATGAAGTCATTACAGTGACACACAAGATTATGGTATCCATGTTGATTTAACACTCCATACAAAGCATGGCCATGGCAATTCTTGCCATAGCACATGGGAGCCTGGAACAGTAATTCTAATGGCAACAGTAACACCTACTGATGTACCAAAACTCTCTGGAGATGGAAAAAGAATAAAGAAAAATGACAAAAAATATGCCTGAGAAAACTGCTTTTTGACATGTCCTGACCTTTCTGCACACAGAAATTTGAGTATTTCATAAAATTTCCTACATGACCAACTGTCATTTTTTCACCTCATTACAGACATGTCTCCTCTGTTAGCTAATGGGATGGTGAAAGACTCAAAAGATGTCCTCACCATATCCAGTGAGTCTTTCTACACTGATATTTCTGTTTGATTGGTAAGAAGCCCTCTTAAAATATGGATGTACTATTTAAACATTCTTGCTTCTGTTTGCATTCTCTTGCTATATCTTGACACCACAAGTTTATGCAACACCATATCAGAACCTGTAATGACAGGAAACTATGAAAGCTTCTGAACACTCCCCCTCCTCATTTCTTCAGGTTTAGAATTTTTTTTATAATCTGGAAGGACTGACTTCATATGTGTAAAACTTTCTGTGGGCACAATTTGTAAAGCTTCATCCCTTTACAGTTTAACTTATCTGTACTGTGCAAAGTGCTGCAATGTTGAGCCATCCTAATAAATACTCAGTAAGCTGACTTGGGTATCAGAGTAGTAAAAAAGAAGCTAGCTCCCACTCAGAAGCCCTGTTAGACTATAGCTGTACAGCTATAGTGCTTCTAATACTCAGCCATGCTGGCTTAAAGTTGCTTCAGGCACCTCTGCTCCTGAACGCATTGTTAAACTGAGAGCACAGCCTCTTAAGAGGTAACAGAGTGCAACAAGCTCTCACATACTCCTTTTGCAGTATACAAGGTCAGCGATGAACAGGGAGTTGTTTTGGTCCTACAAGTTGGCTGCAGGAAAGAAGCTTTACCTTGTACTGCCTTGTCCCAGAAACAGCATGAGAAGGGTTTTGTTGGCTTCCCTAAATCTTGAAACTAACCAAAAATCAACCTGCCAAGCCTCGATCTTTGTGAGGCTTGGGTGACAACAGCTGTCAGTGAGAACCCCACAAGGAAATGGGTGTTTGGGCCTGTATAATACTATACCGTAAAATGAGACAGTTATCTGTCTGTGTCAGCTACAAGAAGAAACTAGGGGTTGGGAGGTTACAGCTGGAAATGTGGTACAAGCCCATGGAGGGTACAGCTTCTGAATCCTCTTGACTGTAGGAATTACATTTTTCTCAGGCTGCAGGAAGCCTGCCCCTTCTGCACAGTCAGGCCAATCTGGTTCACCTGTCCATGAATAGCACTTCTTACTCCCAAGCCGGAAGAGTAGTTACAAACCTGACTCTACCTTTCACACTGGTATGTGGAAGGCATCGTTGACACAGAGTTTTGGCTGAGCAAAGCTTATTAGGAACGTGTGTGTCAGAACCTGTTCCAGGAAAAATGCTACTGTACACTCCAGAAGGTGCTGTCTAGTGAATGTGTGTGCTCTTGGGAAGTATTGACATTCAAAACTGTGCTCCTAAGGCCTGCTCTCCTTCATAGTCTTAATAAAAACATACAGTATTGTGTTGTATTTTAGATTTCTTCAAGGCTCAAGGAAACATAGTGGCTAAGTGCCTCTTTACAAATAATGTCACCTTTAGAAAAAGTAACATCTCTGGCTCAGCAAAGTCGAACTAAATCACTTTAAAAAGCACAACAAAGAGTAACTTCTGAATGGATTCTTTACTCAAGATACTACTATATGCAAACCTGCCAAGGCTTGTGTATTTTATTTTGACCTGCATTGTAAAAGATACTCAGAACAGCACAATGTAATGTTAGCTTACTTTAACAAGAGTAAGTGTTCATTATTCAAATTGTGTTTCTCACAGTATGTTCTATTTATACACTTTGCTTCTTTGCTGAAGATTTAGGACCAATTCCTTTGCAGAAAGTACATTTTGGACATTATTCATACGTCCTTTGAAAGCTTTTATCTATAGCCTAAAGGTGAGTGTTGCTTTTTTGTAACCTGGAAATCATGACATTGTTATTCAAAAGAATTGTTGAAATTATTATGGAATTCTGAGGAGTGATTTAATAAGGTAGTGTGTTCCCATCATATACCTTATACCAAACCTGCTTATTCAGGTTATTGAATGTTTAACACTGAATAAAGGTCCTCTGCTGTGGATATAGTTCTATGTTTTCACTGTTGATATTTCTGTGTAACAATATACAGCTCTTACTGCTGTCCAATCTATAGTTAACAGGAAAAGGAAGAGCTTAATTTCTCTGGTGTCAGCCTAGCGCTTCAGATTTAGAACAGTAAATTAATGATACAGTACTTTAAGTTCTGTTCAGAAGTGGAACAATAACATCCTATGTGTTGTATAATATTACATTTAATCTGCCAGATGATTCACACAAAATAATCAAGAATGGGCTTCCTACAACTATTTCTTTAAGAAGAACTACATTTTGGTCTTCTGCGAGAATTTCTGCCAGGTTGACACAGTGGGAAAAAATGTTCAGTTTGCTTTTAATATTGCCTTTATTATGTTTAATGGTTAATGGGATTCATTTCAACTCCTTAGGGAGCATTTCTGTGCAGAAATAGTGAAATTATTTTAATGATATGTTTGTGATGTCATGTTGTAAGGAGCCAGCATAAGCTGCTTTATCCTGATGGCAGGCAAGGGAGGAACTGCAAATGTCAAAGAGGAGGAAGAATTTGCAATTGGCCAATACCAACAGCAACTTTCTCCTCTACATTAATTAGGATCTGCCAGCCAATGTGGGAGCATGCTGAATCAAGGATGTACTCATTCCCTCCTACTTTCTGCTCACAAGTGCTACTGAGAAGAGGAACACACACCGGTTCCTGAACTACTCAGATCTCTAATGTGAACAGGCCATACAAGGAAGCAAGAGGGTAACACCACTGAATTTCTCACTGATGTATGACAATGAGGATCTTGTGTTTAGTAATTAGCAAATCTGAGTAGTTTGATTCTCTTAATTTCATGCATATTAATGGCACTATTTCCTACTCCACAATTTGCTGTATCCTCATCTGTGTTTACATTTTGGGACTTTCACCCTTTCTCTGGAGGCGCATTCTTGTCGGTTCAGTCAGCACCAGTGGCTCCAGTATGATGGTTGCTGGATAATTTTTTCCTAAAAGTTCAACTTCCAATTTCTGTCCAACTTTGCTGAGTTCTGTGGGAACATATGCAAAAGCCAGACTCTGCTGAGCACTGTAACTGAAACATCCAGATGTGGTGTTGCCAATAACCTGAAAAAACCCACAAACATTTACCTTTATTTTCAAGATGCAGTGAGGTTTTCTTAAAAAAAAACAAACCAAAACCAAGCAACAACCAAAACAACTACACATCTCATATACTAGTTTTGATTTATACACTTCAAACAACAAACAGGTTTCGAGTGTGTTCATAATATTCTCTACTGATGTAGGTGACATCACCTTAAACTGGGAAGTTTTTGCTCTTTAAAAAAATGGTCCATTTCTGTTGTATTCAGTTAAGCTTTCACTGGAAATACCAATGCATGTGTTTATTATACAGAATAATTTAAATGCTAGTGAGTGCTTCAACACATAATCTGTGCTGAAGTGTAGCAGCCCAAACTTTGCTGTTGTTTTGTTTCTTTTAAGTGAATAGCAAAAGTGTTATTAGGACAGTGGTTCACTTGCAGAAAAAGAGAATAGATAACAATACTTTAGTCTGTTCCAACTCTAGTTTCTGCGACTTGATGGTATTTCACATTTCTCTGTAGATATTTAGTTAGTCTTTGCTTCCTGCTTGAAGATTAGGAAGTGCTTATCATAGCTTCAAATTATTGTGCCAGTAAAACAAAAATAACACATTCACACTTGAAACACAAAGTTAGATTGTGCTCATGGAGAATAAACAGTAGTCTCTTGTAACATGATCTATAGACCCTACCTTGCCATTATGCCACACGCTTTCATTTCCCTCTGGATCAACATCATCTGTTTCCAGGGTGAGATACACCAGTTGTCGTTTGAGCCCCTTTTCTTTAATCTGCTTCAGTGCTTGCTTTCCAGTGAAGTCTGCTGGCTGAAAAAAACCAGAAGATAATGATGATACATGGTTATTTGAGTTCTGCAAAAAGCTTAGCAATATAAACGTTCGAATTTATCTTCATTTGTTTTCATATCACTTAGGTATTCTGTATGAAATATAGATGTAATCAAATCTTTGACAGATACTGTAACTTGGTATTTCTATATTGGTACATTATATCTTGGTAACTTTATTCAGTATATTAGTTTTTCTGGATCTCAGCCCTTTAATATCCGTAATTCCAAATGTAGTAGAAATGTATATGTAGAGAGATGCGTTACAAGACTCTCTGCCCATGTCAACCATGATAGTAACTTTCGTTACTAATCCACTTTGCTGCCTCTGCCAGGCTGCAGAACTGGCAGTTTACTCCACATTTGTGTTTTAAGGTATGTATGGTTTTATAATTTTATGTGATAATGCAGCACATTAGTTAAAAAATAATGCAATCATTTGGAGTTGCCTTTTTCAGCTTGCCTGGAAATGTATGAGCATATTTTCGTATTTCTGGAAGCAGACTGCATGAATGTGTGACAAGTATGGGGGTACCCATCAATAAGTCTCTGAATCCTCAAGGGTATGTAGGGCAGTATTTACTGTATGTGATAATACTGAGCTTATTCCACTGAGCTAGCATGATTCCATGGCCAAGTCCACAGATATAAGTTTATTTTGCCTACCACTAGCTGTGAATCTGACTTGTCCCACACTGTTATTTCCTAAGTCTTAAACATAACTCAGACAACTTCCTTACTTAGCTGGTTGGGTAGAGAGTAAATTGGAAAAAGAAGCCACAGAAAAAAAAGGTTGTTATAAACTTTGTGGTCCTGGACAGAATGCCCCAAGAACCAAGGGAAAGCCCCTTTCAAAGATGCTGAGTTTGGACAAAGGATTAAATAGTAATCAAACTGGACATCATTATTTCTAGTAACTGTGCAGTAAGTATTAGGAACAGTGGCTTACAAATTCTACCTATTCAATTTTTCTTTAAAGGTATAGATCAGGCAGAACAAAAGATTTGTATTCAACCAACCTGCCAGATCCACACCAGCCTGCCCCATGGGCAAGAAACATAATAGCAATTATGAGGTCCTCTAGCTTTCTAGCCTCTGTTGAGAATATGACTAGCAGCAAAATCTATTTTAAAGCAATTGATCTTATGTCTGAAGCAGGAATTATATTCATTTTCTGAGTGTTTAAGAGAAAAGAAGGGCAATACTATTTTTTGTAAAGTTCTTTAATTTCTTTAGAGAATTATTGCATTGTCAGAAAGCAACACATTTTATTTCTACTTATGTGGTTAGTTCATGTGTTCTTACTTCTATGATTCTCGTTCAGGTTCATGTATGACTATGTGTAGGCTCAAAAGAAATTACTAAAGCAATGAGGAATTTTTAAACTTTGAAAGATTAGACTGTAAGCAGTTGTAGAAAACAGCTTGGGAACGAGTTAAGGACAGTAAGTCTGAAAATCATGGTGGACCAACTGAGGATATACAGAATATTGCACAGGAGGATCACAGATTGTGTCCTCTGGGAAAACAGCACAGAATACATCTCAGATAAGAAAAAGAAAGGACTGGGAGGATTCATTTTAGAATATAACTGCCAAGATGCTGTTGGAAAATATAAAGCAAAGATCTCAGACCAGATAACCAGCTACTGGTAGTTCCATTTCACTTTTCATAGAATTATGTTTCTACTAAGCAGGAAAATACCTACATCTAGAAACACAAGTCAGACTGTACCACTGCACGACACACAGACTAAAATGTTTTGCATGACAGAGATAAATACCAAAGAAGAACATATTCTACAGATACATTTAACACTGAATCAACTGCTCCCTATACATGCTAATGTAATAACTGGTATTTAGTCTCAAGGAATGTAACTTTAGAACTAAATGCATGTATGCAAATACAATTTTTTATGTCCTAAGGCCTGACTGGCCTCCAGCGCTGCTCTGGAAGAGGTATGGTCTCCCTTCAGTTCTGTGTCATATTTGCCAGCCCAGAATGGGTATTAGTGATACACTAAGGCATCTAGAACAGCAGTATCAATGTCTGTAAATTCCTATCTTTAGGTCTCTTAGTAATAAAAGAGTGGCAACAGAGAGGACTCTCAGAACAAGCATCCAACAGCATTCTCCTATTGTGCCCTTTTCCTCAGCTGAGTCACCATCAAGTTTTGGAGAATTGTGATCAGTGACTGGGAATGTTGTGTCACACAACACTGATGTAGCTACTACTATACTAAGAACATGCCTCCTTTCTTCTGGTGTATTCAAATACTTGCAAGTGCATAGACATAGAGAGTAGATGAAAGCCTTACAAAACATTTCTTATTTTCATGTTTGGGGCTGTGGCTTTTTTTTAACTCAAGATTATGGTTAATTTTTACCTCTATGAATTCCTCATTCAGAAATGGAAAAACAATTTCCATAAAGGTTCACGCAGCAATCATAATCAGAGCCTTGAGTATGACCTGGTTACAAATGTGTACTGCTTTAATGGGTCACTTCCAGATTAACTGTGTAGATGACAGTTAACTCCTGTTAATATACTAATTACTGAAACCTTGAGCTTGACAGCAAGCATAATTTTGACTTCCATTTCTTAATTACCTTCTAGATAAGGAAACCATTAGAGCAAGCAGCTAGCAGGCTTTAAAATCTATGTATCTCTGGACCATTTTTTGCCTACTTATTACAGATACAAAATGAAATTCTTACTCAATTAACTTTAACTAGGCCAGGCTTTTGGGCACCTGGAATAAACCACTACAAAGTTCTTATGCTAACTGCAGATGGATTAGGGAGGGTTTTGTGTAATGGGTTTGTTCTTTGTCATGTTATGTTCCTTGAAGGTTAAGAATATTTTTGTGGTTTTAGAATTATGGCTTGGAAAATAACCAAGAGATAATCTAGAATTGAAATTCTGCAAAATATACACTAAATACATAAACACACACACAAACTATGTATATGTACATACATAAACACACACATACATATATGAACACTATATTAACATGAATAAAATGTATGTGTGAAAATATATGTGTATATACAATGTACAACTGCAAAAAATATGTGTATATATACATTTTTTAAGCATTTAAAGCAATCTCTTACTAAATTCCAACCATATGAATCTGACTAGTTCAGTATTTTTGTTTTACAGTTTTGGGGTATCCGTGTCAATTGTACACTAATATATTCCCACCATTATTCATTTTTGAATTATGAGTGTGTGTGAATGAAGTAATTTATTCCAATCAAAACAACATTTTGGAAGCTGATTCATTCAACCTCCATCTGGCTATTCTTGGTAACAACTGTTTTCTGTTTCTAGGAGAAAAATAGTCAGTTTGGGTATTGCTTCTATTGTTCTAGCTTGTCACACTAAATATAATGCAAGGCA
>VYZX01005366.1:283-16809 GCA_013401335.1 Brachypteracias leptosomus
GTGTGCCCAGGTGGCCAAGAAGGCCAATGGCATCCTGACCTGTATCAGAAATGGTGTGACCAGCAGGAGTAGGGAGGTGATCGTGCCTCTATACTCAGCACTCATGAGACTGCACCTTGAATACTGTGTCCAATTTTGGACACCACAGGATAAGAAGGACATTGAGGTGCTGGAGTGGGTGCAGAGAATGACAATGAGGCTGGTGAGAGGTCTGGAAAACATGCCTTATGAAGAGCAGCTAAGGGAACTGGGGTTGTTTAGTCTAGAGAAGAGGAGACTGAGAGGAGAACTCATTGCTTTCTAAAACTACCTAAAAGGAGGTTGTAGCAAGGCTGGTGTTGTTCTCTTCTCCCAAGTTACTAATGACAGGATGAGAGGAAATGGCCTCAAGATGTGTCAGCGGAGGTTTAAATTAGATATTAGGAGGAAATTCTTTATTGAGAGAGTGGTCAGACACTGGCACAGGCTGCCCAGGGAGGGGGTGGAGTCACCATCCCTGGAGATGTTTAAAAAATGAGTAGATGTAGCACTTGAGGCTATGGTCTAGTGGTTAGGGAGATGTTGAGCTGAAGGTTGGACTTGATGATCCTAGAGGTCCTTTCCAACCATAATGATTCTGATGATTGCATATGGCAATTCCTTGTTAAAATAGTGGGGAAAGTGATGACTTTTCCTCTGTAGCACGGCAGGATTGAGATGTAAAAACCATTTAGGAACTGTATTTATACCAGTGGTAGCAGTGAGATGTGTTTTCATCAGGCAAAGGCCTAAGATATTTACAGACAAAACTCTAGACTTCAGCCTATGGTAATCCCTGAATCCATGACCACAGATTCAAAATACAGTTAAATTTGTCAAAACAGAATTGCAACAAGTAGATCTCTGTCTTAACAGTTGAGGATTGTGCTTGGCAATGATCAGTTACTTAAATGAGTAAATACATTTCTTTTTAAAAGAAAGACCAAAAATTATTTTTATGCTTCATGGGATATTATAGATAATTCTTAAGTGTCAAGAAAATAATTATAAAGGATAATTTCTTTTTTCAATATTATCTTAAGCAACAAACAAAAAGGGTCTAATGTAGTTTCTCAGCAATTAAGCACTGCAGGTTTTGAAGAAATGGTGTGATGCCCAGAGGGCTCCACTCCAGATCAGGCAGTGACTCAGCTTTTTTTTTTTTCTGTTTTGCCTCTATAGGTAGTCAAGGAAAAAACACAGACTCTTAGGACAGACGAGCATATCATGATTTCACATTTTTTTAAACTGGATTGGGTGCTGTAGAAAATTCATGGGTTTGTAGTACCTCCTCCTTGGTACTAAGACCAGGCAGAAAGAAGAAAGAGAAAGTGGAGTAAAAGTAATACAGAACCATAGCGGGAAATGTCAAACACGGAGTATCATCCAAGTCTCCGTTACTGCCAAAGTACAACCAATTCCTCTGCCACACCCCTCCCAAACTGCTCCCAGCCATTACCCTGGGACTTGTTATCTCTCTTCATTTACCATCTCAGACATTGTGGACAGATTTACCCTTGCTTCATGATCTGCCTCAGTTTTGCATACAGCCACTTCTATTTTCTGTTACTTCAGATATTTTATTCAGCTTTTCCTGGAGAAAAAGCCTAAATTATAGAGTCAGGGAGCTCATTTCCAAAATATATACCTCCACTGATCAACTGTCTGAGATGCAGACAGACAGCTAACATTAATTCTTATGAGCAGAAGGAAGCTTGTTACTTTAACAATATGTTTTGAAAAGAATATGAAGGTTTGCTAAAATAATCCATGAATGTTCATGTTGCTTAAGGTTGCCTGACTCTCTTACAGTCTGCTCTGCCGCCAGCATGTGTGGGTGCCTGCAGCTGGATCACACTATTCCTGAAACGACCAAGATTTCACATTTTCCAAGATCTTTTGCACTTTTACAAAGCAAATACAAAATCTAATAGTATTCCAAGCTCTTGACAAATTTTCATCACTTTGAACCAGCGTTCCTGAGAGTGCAGAAGGACACCAAATGCCAGCAGCCCAGGTAGAAGACACACAGAACTGGCTTCAGCCAAATTTGTTAGCAGAGTGCCAAAGTGCAAGGAAAAGAGATGGGGTCAGGATGTCCCCCCCCTGCACATATTTGGCAGTTTTTAATATTTATGCCAGGGCCAGATTTACTATGGGCTTTTTCTTTAGTCATCCTGAGTCAGCACAAAGACTCTTGCTTGGGCATCAGATTTGACTTGGACATGGCTGGAATGACAATTTTGATTTACCTGTGATCTTTCAGTCCTATCCCTGTCCCAATAAGTGGTCTAAAATTCCATTCTAAAATCTCATTTTTATGTCATACCTCCAGACCATATACAGAACCCTAATCTTTTTATACAATAATAGTCACCTACATTAAATAAAATAAACAGCCAGAGGACAATAAGAGAGGTGAATGGTTTTATGAGTTTTATCCTAGTTCTGAAAGAGTATGTTCAGCATTTATCTACACAATTCTTTATTTAAAGTTCCATTTATTTTAGTCTTGTTTTGTGTATTATTATTATTATTATTCCTTTCAACCATTTGTTGATAAGGCAATGCAGTTTCATAAAGTTACATGTATAAACTATAAAGACAATTTTACAGTTCTTATCCAATCTTTCTGTTCTTATGCCTCCTGAAATCACAAAATAAGGAAGGTTGGAAAGTAACTTTATAATTATTGTGACCCTTTTTGTTCATGCATTTTCATTCTTCATTTAGATTATGCAAGACATAGGTAGAGACAGTAACTGTTTTGATTATGTGAGTGATAGTACTTGGTGTATTTAGGTATGCCAAGAGGCAGAACGGGGAAAAATCATCATTAAATGGCTTTCTTGAGTTTAAGAGACTGACTATATAAATTAATTGATTTAAAAGAAAACTATGTATATATAAAAAAACTGTATATGACTAGATTTTGAGATAACATTCAGGACAGTTATAGGTAAGCAATAAAATATTGTTCTAATAGAAATAACAAATAATATTCTATAAATATAACAATAAATAAGGATCTTCTCTAAACATGTTTTCACTCAAATCTATGTATTTGTATTATTCATTCTTTTAGTTTTGCAAGTACCCTCACCTTTCTCTGTCAAATCCTTTGCTTTGGTACTCTTAGCTTCTGCACAGAAAATACATTGTGAGGAGAAAATTGAAATGCAGTCCCAATATACAACAAAGAAAGACTAAAGCAAAAAAAAATCATCCAAACTCCAGCTTTCTATAGATGACACTTCAAGCCAGAGGTCAATGCAATGTAGTTACATATACTTTTTTATACTGTGCGCAAATCCTACTCAACAAAGATTGTAAATCAGAAGAAAAGTTTGAGTAGTAGATAAAGGAAAGCCTCAAGTTTCTGTCAATTTTTCTGATCAAATGCAAAGATTTTATTTTGGAGTAACCCATTTTGACAACAAAGTAGACTGCAGAGGGAAAAAGAAAGTTTTCTGGTTTGATCCAAGTATTACTGAAATCACTGATGATTTTACTTTTGTTTCAGGAACAATAGAAACAAAATAGGAAGAGCAATGGCACTTCTTTAATTATCTTCCAAGCAGAGAAGCATGACTATATTCAGTCCCAAGACCACAGCCCAAAAGTGCTTTGTCTGATAGTTTACAATAAAAGATAAGCCAAGAAGAGGAGAGGGAAAGGAAAAATGTAAAGGGAGAGTATGCCAAGATGCTAGCATAGTCCAGAAGTGATTAAGTATGAGCAAAGAGCCTCATAACCAGATGCTTGTTTTGTAAAAGCTAGACCTGCAGTCCACAAAGAACGGTAACTCACAAAGAAAAATACTGAAGAACAAAGTTATTTAATAACCAAAACCCCCTAAGAACCAGTAACAAAATATGTGTGAAACCATCTGACATGAACCAGGCAGGCTATTCTCAAGTGCCTTGTTTTCAAAGATTATCACAGAACAGGTTTCCCTGGGCAGCAGGGTTTTCAGTTCCCAGAAATAAACTATAACATTTGGTATTAATGAGACAAATGCCTGCAGTTTTCAGTCAGTTAAATCTCATAACCATGGTGATAACAACACGATTATAAGTGCACTGAGAACATACCTCCTAGCACTTAAGCAGGGCTGAATTCTTGTGATATCAGTGGGTAGTATTTCCCTGGGAAACAGTGTGCTTTTTTGTCCATGATAATTAAACCTATAGAAGGTTTTCCTAATAAAAGGGAAATATATTTTTGCAAAGATTTTGTTCCTGGTGCGTCCTTTTAAATGCACATAGCTAATATTCCTAGCTACATGCCCATGCAGAGGTGGTGATCTGTCTTGCATAAAGGGCTATCTTACTCAGCAAGTCTTAAAAAATATATTTGTCTTCTAAGGAAAACAACTAAGCCAACACAAGAGAGAATGAGACATTGCCAGTCACTTCAAAACAGGTGACTGAGTGATTGGTGAGGACAGAAGAAAGGGCAAAAGTATGGAGCAGAGAGAAGCCTGAAGTCATTAGGATTCTCCTGCATGACTCTCCTATCAGTCTCCTTCAGGACTTGTCTTCCAATCCATGTTCCCACATATTGTCATCCCTGTATATCCTGCAGTCAACGCTCATTTCACCCAAAAAAATTGTTGATCAAATGGACAGGAACTAAATGTACTTTCTATTTAGAAGTGGATCTCCTGCCAGCTTTGTTGTTTTCTTTTTCCTCTGGCTACACAGTTTTTCACAAAAGCACCTTTCTTTCTGCACTTTCCTTTACCACACAATAATTACTGCTCTGTTGCCCTAATTGTGTCATTGAGCATACTAAAGGACTCCTACTAATTAATGCGTAATTAAAATAAATCAAATCTTCTAAATGTTCCAAGCACTGACATTTATCATGCTACCAGCTAGATGAATATTTCTGAAGGAGGTTCAGACAAACCAACATCACCCACAATGTCAGGGGTTGGATTAATGTTTTCAATTTTTCTTTTTTATTAATTGCCAGTATTCTAAAACAATACCTCATAGACACGTAACATTTTCAACACATTATCTAGCAGCAGTATTGATAGCATGGACTGACTTTTCAATTTGAAGAGCCCACTAAATCAGGAGACCTGGAATCGCTCCCATTGCATTTTTCTATCATCTGGTGTTGTAAGATGGAACAGGAACAGTAAACTTGATCTTTCTGCAAATGAAATAAATTGCAAAATTTCCATTAACTTCAATAGAAGTGGAATAACAATGTCTTTCAAGTTTTTGAGCAAGGAGATGACTTTCAATTTCACCGAATGTAGAATGAACCTTCCCAAGAGACCAATGTAATCCCTCTATTCCCTCTCCTTATTTCTACACTCTCAGGAATTTACTGTGAACTAGACTACTACATTACAACAACAATGAAATTGAAATGTATTATCCCCACATAAAGCATTAAATACCCCAGAAATCAGAATATTCTAGGAATTGGAAATTAACTCAGACTATTTGAATTCTACTCTGTTGTTACATTTGTTAAGAATATTATGATTTTTTTTAAGGCTGTTTAGGTTCATCTGATATGGAACAATCACCTGTCTGTTCAAGTCTATCCCCTACTGTCTGAGAGAGCAGTTTATTATCTGTAAATTCCAGGAAACTCCACAAGAACATCAAAACAAATCTATGAATCTATGTTGTGCCACAGGAAAACTAGACAAGAAAACAAGACTGTCAGAAACACCTCAGCTCTGAACTAGCAGGAAACTTATATAGGTTGAACTAACTTCTAAAGACATTTGAGAAAGACATCAGGTACGGAGAAGAAAATGATTATTCCTTATGATGTTCTCTAAAACCAACTCTGAAGACTGTGCAACACTCCTGAGGCTATGGAAATTGAAAGTGAGGATTTATCCCAGCTGAAATCACTGGCAGCATTGACAGTTCTGTCATCAGAGCCACAATTTTCCCTTTTCAAGGGCATTTTAAATCACTGCATATGACCTGCCATGTTCCTATGCATCCTTATGTAAAGCAACGGGGAAGTTTGCAGGAAATTAGGCTGTTGGAAAACCAGGCATGGCAGTGGTACCAGAGCCTCTATTTCCTGCGATTTCAGAAATCAAGGTTGCATTAGCCTCATACAGAGAATAAGGGCAGATGTTCTCTCAGAAAGAACAAGATATGTCTTTTAATTAATCTTGAAGAATAGATTACAGTGAAGTTCTCTTGTGGAGAAGTAATAGACTTAGCAAAAAAGTAATAAAAGCTTAGTATTTTGTTTCAGTTTGCATTTAGACACTTCTGCTTGCCCATCTTACTTAAATGAATACTGATATTATTTTTCAAAACTTTTATTGCCAAATGAGACAGCTGAGCAACCAACAATAAGTGAAATCTATATATTTTGTTTAAAAGATAAAATTAGAAACAAAGAGGATAGCAGAAGATGGCACAGATACAAATTAACATAATATTTTATGTTCATAAAAATCTCAAGATATCTGCAGAAAGCAAAAAGCCTGTTGAAGTAAATCCTAATTTCTAATGTTCTACCATTTTCCAAACATATCTCCATTACTATATAAAGGACAAAAAGCTCCAAAAAAATCTTGGGGCACATAATGAAAAGGGAGACCATATACCTACATTTGATTCAGCTGCAAAATCCCATGTAATGATTCTCCAAGAGTATTAGGAACAGGGTTTATATCTTCATGGCTCAGTTTCAATATGCAATGCTAAGGCTGCTGGGATTTTTCACTACATCCCCATTAGTTTTAAGAAGACAGCATGATTTGGCTATTTATAAGACTCACAGATGTTATTAGTCATAATAATACTGCAGTTAAATGAAAAATCATTTTCTTGGGCTGGGAAAGTATCCTTCCTGAATCAGAATAGAACATTAAAATATTCTTTTTCTTTGTGGAGTGGAAGGAAAATGAAAGTCTAGGTGAATATAAAAATTATCTTTGGATAATTTGGAAACATTTTACATTTAATGCAGCCGGTTTTTAAAATTAAATGTATGTTTCAAGAGGAAAAATAAGAATAATGTGTTAAAGAAAAAGTAAGTGCTAAAAGTTAACATTAGGACCTAAGAATAACATAAAAATTATTTATAGTCTTTAAGCTCAAAAATCAAAGTGATAAGGGCAGATTAATCAGAGTTTTCACGCAGATCCTACCTATGACTTTACAATTCTGTGCAATTCTAAAACTTAGTTGCAATATTCTATTTTGTAATATCTCTAAAATTTGACTAATTTAAGCTCTTTCCAGATCTTCTATTTCCTTTTCTGGGGTGCATGTGAACATCTACAGGAGGACATTTTGCATGTCCACTTTATTTTACCATATTCCAGTCAAACTGCCCCTTATGGGGTTGTCATTCTAATTTCTTGACAGAAATCACATTACTGTCCATAATGCGCATGTCTGCTGGCTTGCTGTTTGCCTGGGTCACACATATGTTTCTAGGGATTTATTTTTAGGTTGTATCCTCATTACTTCCCACCCATTTATTCCCTCTGGTAAATGATTGTAACACATTTGCCCTTCCTGTCTCATTGGTACAGCCAACTCTTAATTTATAGCTTTCCAATACTCTTCTTTTTCATGCTACTAGTTTTCATATGTTTTCCTGCATATTTGAAGACCTACCTACAGAGTTAACAATTAGAATTTATCTATAATTTAATCATTAAATCCCTATCAGATGTTCTAATTAAAGGGAAACACTGGCTCAATTTGTTTTAGAAAAGAAAGAAACTTTATACTGAAGCTCTAAACCACATTTCATATGGATGCTTCCTTGATGTTAGATGACAAGTTTAGGTATATTGCTCTGTAATTTTAACTGATTATATCAGTTCGTTACTATTGTGTAGTTTAATCTGTGGTGAAAGCAAATCTTTGCCTTTAAATACCATGAATTTATGAAAAGATATGGAAAGAACACCTGAGACTGGAATCTGATTCCAAATATTGCTGCAGTAAATATGTGTATCATGCATACCACATGCCTATAGATTATATGCTCCATACTCATTATGTATTATAGACATAATTTCTGTAGGAAAAATAATATGAACACTGAAAACTTTCAACAGCCTTTTATTATTCTCTAATATTATTTCTTCTGACTCCCTGGTACCCTGAGATATTCTTCCTTATCTGACCTTTGTGTTCATACATGTTGTTGATACACATTATCTTGTATTTCTTACATTCAGAGGTAGGGAAAAGTTCTGTGAATTTTATAGTCCTTGCTTGACATTTTCTGACCTCCTGACAGGCAGTAGCTGTCAATTAGAGAGTACAGAAGTGTGTTTCTAAACACATACACAAACCACTGCACAGCCAGGATAAAGACCAAATTAAAATCCGTACAAATCTTGAGAGCCTCTAAATTAGTGCTGGAATACTCTGCTTTAACTGCTTTGTTCAATATGTTGACTATGGACAGCTCAATATTAAAATCCTTCTGCATTTTCAGTGTTTATTTGCTTTACTATCACTTGCTAAGGAAAATTAAAAACAAACAAACAAACAAAAAAGATGAGACATTTAAAGGACTGCAGTATGAATTCTTTATAGGTTTTTGACAACTGTGGTGGTAAATGTTGTGTGAGTGCTGTTAAGGCCTCTTGTTTACATATATATATTTATAACCTGCTTAGGGTTTAACAGTCTTTATTTTCTTGGGGCTTTTCTAAGTTTTCCTCTGTTATGTAGAATAAACTACATAACTGATATAACAAAATCCTTCAATTTGTTCTGGTCTCTCATGTCATATTGTCTATCCTTTTTTGTTGTTATTTTGTCTTCTTTTTTTTTTTAAAGTGAAGAATAGTTATCTAAAGTCTTTCTAAAATGTATATCCTAGCATTTCTATTATGTGCTATTTTGATGCTTTGAAAGCATTTCATGCTGTTTTACCAACTAGCTGGCAATGGTATAACTTCTTGCACTCATTACTCCTCCACACACACTACTGAAAATATAATGAGACAGTTTAGTTTGTATTAGAGGCTGCTAAAACACATCCTTTTATGAGTGTCACACTGCAGCTGCTGTGATGTATCATGTCAATTTTGCTGCTGAATATGCATTCTGAGAGTGCTTAGTAAAACATGTTATTGTATTAACTCAGTGGTCCTTTTTTCCCCCTTTTTCTCTCACTGTCTGAAAGAGTGAGGGCCAGATTCTCAAAGGAATGGTGCAGTTATGCCATCTGACAAGCTGACCTCTATATTAACTTTTAAAGAAACCAGCCCCAGAGTTTCAATTTCATTAAAATTCAACTGTCCAAATGAATTAAAGTTGTTTTTAGTATCATCACCTTAAATTATTGAATAAGATACAGAATTAAATCACTAGCCTTTACACTTGATATATTCTTACAATTAGTTAGTGGTCCACACACAGCAGTCACAAGATTTTGTTATACATATGGTGAATTTGTTCCAAAATTCTCCAACAGCTCCCAGGCATAAACATATTAATCCTTATGCATTTCAATTTTATGAGACAAACACAAATTTATGTATGTATTTATTATTTGTTTATAATTTTATTTGTTTATTTATTTTATTGCAACCTTACAAAACCTGAAAGGGGCCTGTAAGAAGGCAGGGAAAGAACTACTCACAAGGGTTTGTACTGACAGGATGAAGAGTAATGGTTTTAAGCTAGAAAAGGGTAGATTTAGAGTGGATATTAGAAAGAAAGTTCTTTAATATGAGAGTGATAGATCACAGGAACAGGTTGCCCAGAGAGGTGGTGGAGGCCCCATCCATGAAGACATTCAAGATCAGGCTTAATGGGGCTCTGAGCAACCTGACCTAGTTAGAGACATTCCTGCTTATTGTATGGGGGTTGGACTAGATGACCTTTGGAGGTCCCTTCCAATCCAAACCATTCTATGATTCTAAACCCCGTGCTGTGCAATAGGATATGGTATGGGAACATCTTATCTACCTGAAATTGGTCTAGCTTCAGAAAAAGAATGGCTATAGCTGCAGAAGTCCAGGGCTGCTCCAGAGCAAACAAACCCTCCTGAGAATTACAGTGCATTTGTCTGGTCACAGCACTGTGGTACAACTTTCAGGTCACGTCCTGTGTTTCATATTTTACTGATGTTACCACCATATAGTAGCACATGGCCTCTATGACGTGCTTTGTGGTATGGTTTAGCCAGACTTAAAGACCAGAACAACAGAATTTTGATCCCCACTGTCTAACTTGCCATTCCAAATCTACAGTTAAATTCAGATTACTGAAAGACTCTTAGGAGATAGGTGATGCTCAAATCTAACAGAAGCTAGATGCCTAGCTGCATCTAGACCAGAGATCCCTGTTCCTCTGGTAAGATTAGATGATGACCCAAATTTAAACTTAAAAATCCATATGTAGCCATATAAATAGAAAGCTGATTTTGTGAAGCTTTAATACTGAGTGATATTTTCAAAGTAACCTGCAAAAGTATTCAATTCTCACAAAAATGTCATGGGACTTTACCACATCAAGACCAAGATTAGGGAGCACAATTTCAATACATTTCCTGAAAAACTTAATTTTAACTCCTTGCAGAGAGAACAGTTAATTGCAAAGTCCGAGTCACATACACCATGGAGCTGCACGCCTAGAAGCATGAAACTCAGCACTGGGCAAGGTGGCAAGCACAGGGGGTGACATGGCAACTGGCAACCGTCACTAGATCGATATCTGGTGTTATCTGGATGCCTGGAGGAGTGTGAAAAGGGGGAGGAGGCCTCATGGTCCCAGTCCTCCCTTTTGTTTGTTTTTCTTCTCTGTCCTAAATGAAAGGAGCCACTACCTCCACCCATGCAGGTGTGAATTAACAGACTTTGTGACATTAATATAAGTGATAAGATTGTCTATATTCATCCCCACCCACATGTATACCCCGGTGATGTAATGTAAAAATCTGAGTATAAACATCACCCCAATTTCGGCCCAAAAATTGGGACAGGATCAACTCGGAACCATACCAACAACTGGATGGATTGACGAATTCACTCCTTCTCCATGCCCCCCACTCGGGACACCTTATGGGTAAGATTATTCACCTCAGCTAACACTGAGCGATATACTTTTCCTCCCTGGGTGTATTTTACATTTCTCCTCAGGTGCATTTTTATGCTTCCCTGAGTGTATTTGTGGGTTTTGTTTGTTTTGGTTAGTTTTGGTTTTGGTTTTATTTCATTGTGACTGTACCATCTTTTGCTCCACTGTATTTCTGTTCAACAGGCTTGCCTATTTGCCAGGCAGCCGGGCCTACAGCAGGCAAGTTGTTGTCGTTAGTATGTGTGTGTGTTGGTTTTATAGTGTGGTGGTGTTATTATATTAGTGAAACAACCTTTAGTGTACCTGTAGCTTTTTAGTTTATCATCAGTAATACAAAAGAACCTGTAAATGTTGCTATAGATAAACGATTACTATTTGTCCCCTGATTTGTGTCTGTTGCATATTCAGTGCCGGCTTCACAAGACCAGATTTATTTCCCCATTTTCGCAACACTCCTCCTTTGGAAAATCTCAAACTTTGATCTTGTGTGAAGGCAGTCTGACCTCCCAAGGTAGTGGAGAATTTGAATTTCATAATGGACCTGAACAACACTTGTCCTTGAAAATCTGTACTGTGGCTCTTCCTTGACATGCTTAAGTAATTCACCATACCTACAAAATGAGGAAAAAAATTTTGATAAGGGATAATCGTTTGTGGTTTTTAGTTCCCTGGGTTTGTTTAATTAAACTTACATTTACTATTTAATTTCTTCAGTGGACTCAACAAATACCTGATGCTACAGGTCTATCTGGCCTGATATTTCTAACTATGATTTTTCAACCTAAAGCTCTTGCTGGGCACAATTTTTTGAGCTTCCCAAGTTTTGGACATTTTCAAGGTTTCTCAACTATACAGTCTTAAGTCCTGTCCACAAACTGAATGGAGGAAGTGAGGGCAAGAATTGTTCAAGATCTGGATTTCAAAAGCTTCAAAAATTTTCCTGTTTATACAAAACTCTGAAAACTATCTAAAATTATAATTTGCCAGAAAACTGACAAAAGCACAAGGCTTCAGCATTTTTACTGTTGATTACAATAATTACTTGAATCCACAGAAAATCACATTCAGATATGAGGTATGAAAGAAAAAAAAACTTAAGCAAGCAAGCTTTTGAGACAAAACAAAGAAACAATAAAATGTTCTCTTTTTCAGTCTGGATTTTGAGGAAGAAACTAATTTAATTACACTTAAGTTTCCTCTCTAGCAGCCACCATTCATGGGTTAATTATAGATAATCAGATATAGTTACCATCACAATAGACCCCTGTTCTTGCAAAACTATTTATAATCTAAAGTTTCTGAGACAACAAAAGTGCTTAAATCTCTCATAGCAAAAAAAATGTGTTTTCAGGGAAGAAAAAAAGCAAATTGTACAATAAACTTTAACTGAAATTAACGGGCACATTCTCAAGGATGTTTATTCTTTTTCACTCGGAATAAGTGGGCTGTAATCTGGCTGTAAATAGCTGGTGGGAAATTCAATTTATGCATCTGTTCTTTTGTTGCCTCCTGTTCTTTTGTGGCACTGTGGGTGTCCCACAACTGTTTGGACCCTGAGATAACACCTACACTGTATTTACCTTCCACAACTCCCTTAAAAAGAAAAACCGTATCCTGGAATGAAAGAAGATATCCTGCAAAAGACAACTATTGTAACAGCCTCACTTGATTATCCAGCAATGTTATACTTGCCTAACATAACTGTGTTTATCTTTTTTCGGAATGTAGTGACAGTATCTAATAACATTTAATTTACCATGTGACTAATGTGTTTCTTATTCGTTCAGCACAATTGTTTGGACATAGTGCAGAAGTTCATTAGTGACAGTGACTGACTTACAGCTTCTAGTGAACAGGAACAGGGGCCATTTGAGCAGGTTGTCTTTCAACTGCATTAGACTTGGAAGGAATAATGAAATCTAGACATACTATGCACAGCCTTCTCCCATCATTGTAGAAGTCTCCCAATTACTTGTTAGGAGTATGGATGCATGATCTCAGGGTAGCACACTAAGGTCATTCTGCTAGTGGGCAACGACAGGGCATGTTGTCAGAATCACAGGAGATGCTGTAGTAACTCATGTCTTGTTCACACCATCCATCAATCAACAAAGAAAAGAGGTCAGTCATATGGATTAAGGTCATTGCATTTTCCTAGGTCTCAGGGCATTTCACCTTCCTCTGGGCCTCCAGTTTTGGTTAGATCTTCAATAGCTGCAAATGAGCACAGCTGTACAGAAGTGAGAACACCACTGAGTTGGAAGAGCTGAGAATATTGCTCATTAAAGATACCATGCAGGGAAAGAAAAATATTTGCTGACTTTATTTGTATTCTGCTTCCACGACTGTACAAGATTTTATTAAACAAGAGGAGAGCACACCCTGTCATTCTAATAGGGATGTCAATAGGGAGAGCTAACAGCTATCAGTGTATCTGAAGAGCAATTTTCATAGGAAAAAGCTTCTAAAATGAGCATGCAAAGGAAGTAATGTTGGATCTGTAATCTTTCAAACATAACAGGATGTACATTCATGTAAATGTATATGCAAATTAGATGCAGCCCTCAGGCAGTTGGTGAGTTTCCAATGAGGCCCTCAAGGCTGCAAACTGTTGATTTAGCATATGAGCCTAACCACTTACCCTGAAATGCATACATTAAAATAATATTGAAAGAATGTGTGTATCAGAGACTTTTAAGTAAGTTAAATATTGATATAGGCTTGGGTAGCTCCCATAGACGTTTGATTTCCAGTTATAACAATGTGATGTTGCCTTTCACAATGTGGAACAAAAAACATATCGACTAAGTGATTAATGTGAGGCATGATCTAGTCTAACCTGAAAAGGAAGGCTTCTTTTTTTTTTTTTTCCGAGGGTGAAAAGGAGCAAAGAATGTGGACTTTCTTTGGGGTTTTAGGTTTTTGAAGGAAAGAAAGTGTATTTTTAATCTCTCTTCTTGAATAACATTTTTAGGAGTGTCACAGCCATCAAGATAGCCATCTCAGAATGCTACAAACAACAAATACACAGTTGCACAAACAGTTCTAACTACTGCTGCAGTTTCAGGTTTCTCATAGTCACAGGAAATGTGAAAAACAAACAAGCAAACCACCAGGCAAATATTATCAGATGATACCTGTTCATTTCAAAGTCCAAAACTCCAGGAACACCTTTGCAGCAGAGCTCATTTGTGCACTGAAGTGTACTGATTTAACCACAGATACTCTGTCTTTTGATTTGTGTTCTAAATCTTGTCTGTTCCGAAGGGTGTATTTTTTTTGTTTATTCATATATGCATTCCCCAAAGGATAGTTAAGTTCTTCCTATTAAGAGTATGAGTTATATGAATCATTATTAATACTATTAGTTCTCTCTTCCTAAAATATAAACAACTACTAGTATGGTACTAATTAGATTTTGATCATGATTTTTTTGTTGTTAATTGTTCAGCAATCAAAAAATGATTGTGTATCACTTGGAAAATTTCTAATATAAGTTCAGAATGTCAGGGGTTTCTAAACGTGTTCTGGTACCTTTATACTGGCTTTCTTTGATGCTAGTCAGAAGGGAGTTATGGTAAGCTGAGAGAGCTTTTCTTGGACTCCCTTTGCAAATCCTCAGTTACATCTCTTGTGCAGTAGAAGGCTTTGAGCAGAGCTGTGGTGAGCAATCCAAATACATCAGGTGATGTGACTTAAAAAGCTGCCCAGTAGTTTACAGTGTAAAAAGTACTGGGTTCACTCTCCTCCTTGAAGCAGCCCAGGAGGGGAAGGCACAGAGCTGGCTGATGGGCAGGGTACCCTGATCCTCAGATCCAACAGGGTGTCACTTCTCCCAGATGAGCCCTCAAGCTGATCAGGTTCTGCAGCTCTACAGAAAACTTGTAGTCTAGCTCAGATGTCAGTATATATGTTTTAATAAATAATCTCAAAATATGTTATTTACACCATTGATCTAGAACTTTATTTCATCACTTAAACTAGAATCATAGAATTAGAATGGTTCTCCAATTTTAAAACATCACTGTTTCAAAAATCTGTGCGAGGAGAGAACAAAAAAATGCCTTCCCCTTCTGCTTTTGTGTTCCTAGTTTTCAACAGAAACAGGTTTTTTGTTCAGTTAAGTGTTCTCACAATGCAAGTGTTCTAAGCCTTTCAATGAAATCAAGCTAAAAAGCAATGGTTGTGTGTATCAGCACTGTTGCATCTGATGTGAGACCATTTTCTAGAGACAGTCAATTAATCAAATCAGATTTGTTGATGAAGGACAACTTGCATTTATATCCATCTCCATGAAGGGATGGACAGAAAACTTGGTCATGTTGCAGTGTTTGTAAAAAACTTTGGATATGCAGAAGGTTCATTACATAATTTGTTAGCATGCAGGGTTGAATTTTGCATTATGACACAAATTAGGGGTTTTTTTAAATAACTTAATAGGAAGGAGAAATTTCTTTCAGGCCTTGTTTTGTCTCTACTTTTCTGTGTTCTGTCACTTCCTCCATTCCCACTGGCTTCAGCCATAAATCATCTACTGCAGAAGGAAAGTTGTGCATGTGATTTGATAGAAGAAGACTGGCTTTTAAAGATTGCTGCACATCTACACAATAAACAATGAGATTATGAGGAAAAGTCAGATCAGAGGGATGGGTAGTACAGCAGTCTGCAGCAAAACTCTGATTGGATGGGCAACCCTCAGATGAGCTGGGACTCTGTGTTGGTTCTGCTCCCTTATCAGCTGTGCTGCCTGGGTAGCCAAAGGCCACACTGTACCTGTGAATGACCAGCCCTGAGCTGGAGTTAGCCATTCATGATGGGTGAGACAGGAGGAATATCCCTCATATACCAGCAGACAAACTGAATAGATGCTGCCAAGCCACAAATTCCAGTTGTATTTTTCTCACTGTAAAGGCCCTGGCATTTCCAAGGAGGTAAATTTATATTTATTTGAATTAGTAGCTAAGGTAGTTGGAAACCACAGTTGGCTTTGATGAAGACTTTAGTTACCAGTGAGAAGATCCAATGAACGGAATGGATTCTAAATCACATCTTACATTAAAAGCTTCATAATTAATGCATATTCAACTATAAGTTAAAATTTTATTTGCTCTTCAGTGCTGGAAATGGACTGAGTTTATTGCAAATAAGCAACATTAGGATAGAGAGCTGCTCAAAAAACCAGTTGTTGCTTTATATTATACCTTCCAGAACACTGATCTTGGCAAAGCATCCTCCAGTGCTGTGAGTCATCTACAGCAGTCAGTAGGCATGAAGTTTTGACTGACAAACTGTGCTAAAAGAAGTTCCTAACATAAAATAAGTTGTGCCTCCACAAAATTGCAGAGCCAAGAGCTCCAAATAGTTCCAGAGGTCAGTTAAAAATAAATAAATAAATTAACAAATAAATGTTTCCATCAGAGGAGTACAATAACTATGTTTGGAAAATTAAAAAAA
>VYZX01005367.1:0-33596 GCA_013401335.1 Brachypteracias leptosomus
TTGCCCCCTCCGTACCTTTGGTGTTTTTTGGGCACTCCCGGCTAGGCATAACACACACCATGTTATCAACACCCTCTGGGTCTCAGTACTGCAGTATGAGGGCTGTATAGGAAAATCAGCTCAGACAGACCCACTACAATTGCTTACGTAGAAGCACATTAGCAGGCCTGGGTCATACTGCCTCCTCCTGGGCTTATACACTGTAAGATTGTCTTTACTTTCAGGAACACAAACTATTTTCTCCTGAGGAATCTCACCTCATGCAGAGTCCAGGATTAGTGCTGTTCAGGGGAGGAGATGGCTGCTCAGCACTTTCACTCTGTTCAACAGAGGATCCCTTTCTCAAATTCACCATCTCTGTCTTTCCTGAAGTTTTCTCCTCCAGGAACAGTGGAGAGGTATTAACTGCAACAAGATTTCTACCATAGCCCTCTAAAACCTCAAAAATATGAATTTATCTGAGGGAAAAGATGGCATGAATATTATTCCCATAGGAAACTGAAGACAAAGAGCTTTTCCTGAGGCTATCTGTAGATTGGACAAAAAAAATAGCTACATTTTTCATTAAATGTTTCATTCACAAAAGTTGCCTCATTTGTGAAATAAAATGATTTCAAGACAGCTTCTCCTACACAAATGAATTAATGGCAGAGGAATCAGGTCTTGTTCCCTTTTGATACTGTCTCCATTCCTTCAGATATCACAGTTTCTTTGCTAAGATGCTGAACAGTGCAATGAATTCAGCTTTAGGTAGATGGAAAATGAAAATCACTGCTGTCGTTTTAGCTTTAAAAGTCTGGTGACTCTCAGCGGTCTACAGAGGCTTCTTATGGCAACCAGGACATTGACGGTGGCTCACCTCACAAAAGGACCATGCCTGAATTCTTCCCTACTGGTGGTTACCTCCTGTGCCAAGGAAAAGAAATCTTTGAACAATTACAGGAATGAATGTGTCTCTACAAGTTCTTCAAACTAAGGTCCTTTATTTATTTTTCGTTTTGAACTAAGCATGTGTCTCAATATTAGGTCTAGAGTTCAACTGGAAGGGGGTAATTTTGAACGCCTTCATTTTATGCCCTAAACCTTGGAGGGCAGCTGCTGTATCCTTAATATTCAGTATATAATTAGTACCTACATTATTAAAAAGTACTTCAGGGAAGATGGTATTTAGCATGCTCTAAGTAACAACCCTAAACAAGAAGATATATATTTAAAAAAAAAAAGATGTTTACAACATAGTTTCGTTGGTTTTGAAAGGGTCAAGATCATTCTGCAGAAGCCAATCAACCCTTGGGGGCCTCTCTTTCAGTGAAGGTGGTTATAGTATGAGCAGATTTCAAATAATATCCCCTCAGACCTCATTCTTAATCTGCTTTTTCCGTTTTATATATCATTTCCAGCAGTGAATAAAGCCCTGAGGAGAAATAAACCTAATTATTTGTACATGGCCCCCCACGGTCTTCTACTTGATTGTGTCAAGTGAGAGTCATTCTGCTGACGCGCCTCCCGCCAGCGGCTGTACAATATAGTGATGGCTCTCCTTCCCTCATTTTGCTTTCCCTCTGCACTTGGCAGAGGTACATGTGTGGGATTTCACAGAGTCGTCTGCCAACTTAGAAAGGAGAGATGTGTCCAGCAACTATTGGTTGCTCTCAATTTGTAAGAGCTAAAACAACATTATTTGAAGCTTCTGACAAATACCAGGAAGGAAAAAAAATCTCTGCTGTTGGTTTACTGGAACACACTATCATCAAGACTTGAAGGGTGGGAATTTAAAAGGAACAAACAGATTGCGCAAGCCATTAATTTTACAATTCAATGAACAAGTCCAATAATACGTGCCCTAATGTGAGAACGTAGGTAAGAAACACCACACTTCACAGCCATCACGTCTATCTTAAACCAATCTCTGCATAACTTCCCAGACTAAACAGCTACTACACTTTCTTAAATAACAGCTGGATTTGTCTCTTCTCCTGTGTCTGCTGCTTTCAAAATAATTTCCTTGATACAGTCAGAGAACAGCTAGTAAGACTTTCAGGAATTAAATTCAAGATCATTGCTATATATCTAAACTGACTATTACTACTATACAAACCCTAACAAGCACACGAAATATTTTTCAAAATATAAACTGGAGGTTGCATTTCCTACATACAGTATCTCACCTCCTTAATGTGGGATATCAGCCAGGGCATCCTATGTAAGGGTCATCCTAGGACTTTTGTGGGTGTTGGAGCAGAAGGAAGAGTAAGAGGTCTATTAAACACTGAACCTGATGCTGAACTACAAAGCAGGACTTTGCACAAAGACAGAGTGCCAGATGTATGTATCTTGCTCATCAAAATTAGCAGCTGGGGAATTCACAAGATATTTAAAGCACAGTTATAGAACAAAGACTTTTTCTGAAAAATTGCTAGGCATGCTTTGTAGCAATATTGCGCAAGGTAAAACAGTAAAAATACCTCATAAATGTCTTAAGGTAGGAAAAATGTTTCAACTGTTTTGGCCAACAATGAGTTCTGTTATTTAAATAAGACTCCAGAAATTTTCTTTATTCTTAGGACGTCCTAGGCAGCTGTAACTAAGCAGCCAGAGAGTACTTCATATCAGTTTGATAAAAAGAATTCATCCTGGCATAAAACTACTGATTAGCTGTTAGAAAGGTAACAGGAGTTCATGTTACTATTTTTAGAATCCTACTCTGTTGACCCAATAAACCCACGCAATTCCTAAGAAATGAAAATTATTCTGAAAGACTGATACATGCTTTTTTAAAAAAAAAATTTCTTCCAAATAGATTTCCACTGCCAAAAAATAAGTAATTTTTCCAACCAAGTAACTCATTTGGCGATAGTTGTTTTCACATTATATCAGAGACTATTTTACGTTCCTTGTACTCCAGATGGTCCTAAAATGCTACCTAGTACAACTCTGGTATAGCTAAGAAACTCACCACCTTGCAGGTGCTTTACCAATTTCCCAAACTGTGTCTGTAACCCCATGCCCCTTGTCTACTGCCTTTTTCTTCAGCATCCCCCCATGGCCCCAGCCCCATTGCCACCACCTCCCCCATCTCCCCTTGCCCTTTTCTCAGGGCAGAGGGATTGCAGAGCTCATGGAGAGCAGACATGAGAGTATCTTGTGGGTGTCCTCCAGAAAGCTACCCTGCCTTCCCAAGAGATGTAGGATGAGCCTTACATTCTGGAGAAAATACACGTGAGGAATCTGAAACCAAACAGCTTGCAAGGACCATTTGCCCAGCTCTGTAGGAGAGGAATGAGTTAAGCCTGTGGAGGCTATGTGCTAAGATGGCTGCTGGTCTTGGTAGCCCGGCTGCATGACAGGCTTCCACAGACAGTTTAGTCTCCAGTGCGTTTCATGTCCCTTTCTTTTGTCCATGAATGTCAATAAAAACATATTGCTAGTATCAAAGATTGACTTTAAATTCCCACAAAGGGGATGTTGTCCTGTGCTTCTCCATTCCTCACCCAATGGAAAGACTACCTACAGTATTGCCATTCTGTTCTAGCAGCTTTTTTTTAACATAAGATCTAGGGCAAGAGTCAGACCTTAAATCCAACAAGGTGAGGTTAATATTTTAGATAGTTATATCCTGCTGTACTTAAGCTTTTAAACTAATCATGCCAATATTGAGTTTAGGATAAGTACTCAAATCCCCAGCTTTCTAGAAAAGTTTTATACTTTCTACTGAACCTCTTGCTACCACAAATATACTGCCAGAAGATGCTCAAGAGAGCTACTTTAAAATACAATGACCTCAGTCACTGCATTTAGTGCAAAAATGACCAGTATGGGGTCCTGGTGGAATCATTTCGTTGCTGTTTTCAGTTTCTGGTAACTTCCATTCCCAGGGCCTCAGAGGCAAAGAACTGGGAGCTTTTACCCAGGCTAAGTAGAATCAGAGGGTCAGTCTGGGTCCTCTCCTGGTCTGCCCACAGATTAGAAAGTGAACAAGTGGAATTCTCAGCCCTCTCATTTCCCTGCAAAAAGAGCTGAACTCCTGTTTCAGAACAGGCATGTACACAGCATGCTTGTAGATGATTAATACTGCACTCCATGGGTCAAATATGGTTTATTCCATTGTCATTTTTTTTCCACAGTAAGCCCAAGAGTGATTCCTGTACTATTTTATCTCATAGTAATGGAATACTCTGGCAACAATATCACTCACCAACTGCTGATGGGCTTTACTTTTTCTCCTTCCAAAGAGAGGAGTTATTTTTCATGTGTCCATTTTCTGAAAGCCGTGGAGTTGGGGTTTTTTTGCCAAAAAACATGGGTGAGTCAGGCTGCTAACAGATAGTACATGCAGATCTTTTAGAAGTGCATTAAGCCATTCCTGGGAAATAGTTCATGCCTGACTTCACAGCCTGACACAGACAGCACAGTCCGAGCAGAACACGCGTTAGCACATGAATCATGGCAGAACAGCAGGTAGCTCAACATACAACGTTATGTCACAGTTGCATCAATGTTCAGGGTAGTAGAAGAGAGAATAAAAACAAAGAGTCAGAATACAACCATATTATTCAGCCCGATTAGAAGCCAAAATATTGTGATGAGCCAGTCAAAAAGAACAAACGCATTCCCACACACTTGTTTCCCTGCTGCTGGTACTGCCCAGTGAGGTAAAGCCCAGGGAAAGGTAGTAAGTCAAAGAAAAAGGTCACACCATCCACTGCCCCCATAAACCTTTGGCAATCAAAGAGAGACTATTTCACAGAATCACGGAATGTTAGGGATTGGAAAGGACCTCGAAAGATCATCTAGTCCAATCCCCCCACTGGAGCAGGATCATGTAGACCAAGTTGCACAGGAACATGTCCAGGTGGGCTTTAAATATCTCCAGAGAAGGAGACTCCACAACCTCCCTGGGCAGCCTGTTCCAGTGCTCTCTCACCCTCAGGGTGAAGTAGTTTCTTTTTATATTTATGTGGAACCTCCTATGTCCCAGCTTACACCCATTGTCCCTTGTCTTATCATTGGATGCCACTGAAAAGAGCCTGGCTCCGTCCTCCTGACACTCTCCCTTAACATATTTATAAACATTAATAAGATCACTCCTCAGTCTCCTTTTTTCCAAGCTAAAGAGATCCAGCTCCCTCAGCCTTTCCTCATAAGGGAGATGTTCGACTCCCTTAATCATCTTAGTGGCTCTGCTCTGGACTCTCTCATGCAGTTCCGTGTCCTTCTTGAACTGAGGGGCCCAGAATTGGACACAATATTCCAGATGCAATTTGCTGCAATTTGATTCTACTACACAAGAAAAAGAAGGTTGCGAAAAAGACAGTGCACATGGGAAGGGACTAAGGCAACCCCCAAACATTTTCTTGTTTCTGGAACTGAGACTTACTTTACTCTTAACGCAGGATGAGAACACTAGGAATGCTTGGGAGCCTTTCTAGGCTCCGTGCTGCCTTGGTGCATGATTGGCTCCACTACAATTCTGATGGAGCAACTTACTCACTTCCTCTCTACTCACAGAAAAACCACGGGCTTTCTGTGTGCCAAAACTACCCAACTATCATTAACTAGAAATACCTGGGTAAAATTTATTCTAGAGAAACACCATAACACATTCAGAAGTGAAAAGACTTGCTTGTTGCGGGGGAGTCCGATGACTCAGTAATGTAACGCTGCTGCCAGATCACCATTTCCAGGAGCATACCTGAAGGTGCCATTTCCAGAAGAGTGGAGTGAGAAGGTTTTACCTAAGAGGGTGACTACAAAATTATTTAGGGAGCTAATGAAAACATAATTTCTGAGGGGTAGGATTCACTGGAAGATTTTCAAAGCTGAAGTCCAGGATGACAGAGTTCTGTTTGTTGACATAATTAATACAAAATTCAACAGGATCTCAACAGGATGGTTACCATTTTTTGTGCATTGAATTCTGCACAATTTTATTTTGGCATCACAAAAGGTAAAAAGCAAAAGCTATACCCAAGTTGTGTTTACAGGATACTCTTAAGGACACTGAGACATAGTCCCCATCACTACTGTACCACACAAAGAGTGATCAAACAGGGAGATGTGACAAGGGTACACAGCTTTTGGAGCATTGCAAGAAAAGCTCATCCTATTTCAGAGGGGATATTGGTGTATGCAGCTTGATTTTCATTTCATCTGATATTAAGACAAGCATTATAAAAGACCTAGTGACTGGGTCTGTTCCTCCAGCGTACTGCTGGGAAGCTACAGCACTTAGAGGCTGTGATCTCACTGGCTCAAATGAAATCCAGCAACAGCATCAATAGCCAAAGAGATGGCAGCAAGCCAGGCCAGTTCCACTCAAAATTTCTGCTGTAGGTTTATGAAGAGCCATCAAAACCCTGGCTGAATGTCACCGAGCTGATGGGAGAACCAGGAGAGTTTCACATCACCTGCCAGTGCGGGGGAGCCAGCACCTTCCTAGCCCTATCAACCCAGAATAGGCTTTACCAAAATTACTTTTCTATTAAACCGCGTTGTTGGACAAGTAAAAGGAGCCAGATTTTGTCAGTGAGAGTTACTCACGAGGACAGAAATACTAATGCTTCAGCAGCAAAGACCAGGAGTACAACATGAGGCCAGCCAGTGCTAATGTGCGACCCTCCTGAATGTACAAGGAAATTGGAAAGATGAGAGCTTCAGGGAAAAGATTAAGAAATAGAACAGCTTTCCTTCCTGAAAGTCCCAAAGCCCCAAAACCATTCTGAGAAGCTGTGGTTGCATAGCATGGTACATGGTAAGGAGATTAGAGGGAGGATGAAAGAAGGGATACTGGGATGAAGCCATCAGCCACTCATAGAAAAGGGTCATGTTCCATGTCCTTCCAAACAAAATCAAAACATCTGTAGGGTCTTATCCAGTTTTGGCTGATGTCTATGACCCTGCTGCAAAAATAATTGCTACAAAATAATAATTTTAAAAAATTGCTACAAAATAATAATTTAAAAAAAAAACAAACCAGCAACAAAATAAAGAAAGATTAGACTTGCACTGACAGGCTTCTGAATACACAACTATAGGGAGGAATATGATGGTGCTTGCAAGCTGCAGTACAGGCTAAATATCTTCCAACTGTTACTCCTATAACTTCTTTCAGAGATTGCCCTCCCCACTTCTGTTCTAGCCTGCAAGACCTGGAAACTTCTTAAAATCCCACTTGTTTGAGATACAGTCTATGTTAACAGAGACAGTTCACAAAGCTCAGTATCTTTTCAAAGCTGCAGGGAGCAAGTGTGGCTCATAGCAAATCCTGAAGTTGGAAGAATGGAGCATAACATTTAGTGCTATGATCAGTGACACTGACAATTGTTTAAACTTCAAACACCTGTTGGTCAAGTATAACAGAGTGCTGTGAATATTAAGAAGAGTGTTTTTGTAAAGAGTACAATCATAATGGGTCCCACTCTGGGTGATGCTGAGAAAAATCTGCTATGAAATTGAAATGCGCTCTGCTGCTTTTCTGACTAGAGCTGGCTGAGATCTCTCTTAGCCTATGCTACCATTCAGCAGATGAAGCACCAAGAGTATGGTTATTTCTTAAAGAAACTGTGGTCACTGAAACTCCGTCTCTAGGAAACAGGCAGCAAATTACTCTTGGGTTCAGATTCATTGCATTTTATGATTAACCTATGGGCCTGAGGTTTTCTCACCTTTAACTCTAATGTTAGACATGTAAATTTAAACTGTCTCATGGCTTGAACTATCAGTAAAGACATGTGCATACAAAACTGATGTTTAATTATTGTAATACTGCTACAGCTAGCAGCCACAGAGTCAGCCAGGCATCACTGTTTCTTCACACACAGGAGGCACCCCAGTTTATTGCAGTGTCCTTCACAGAAAAAGGAAGCAGAGAGGACCCTGCACAATCCTGGAAAGCTTTAAACAACAGCTCTTGCCCTCTCTCTAGGAGAAGTCACCACTGTGTTCTCTTCCTTTTTCCCTTTAGCAGACTTGGTGTTACACTGACTAGCCACAGCTCTCAAGAAGAACTGAACACCTTTGGGTCAGTTATTCAGTGAGTCATCTAAACTTTGTGAAAAATGAGATCACAGAGCTTAAGAAATTGTGAAGGGAGTTAGGGGGATAACATTCCCTTTTTTCACTTCCCTGGCTTCCCTGGAAATATGGGAAGTGCCTCCAGCATTTCAGCCAGCTGCAAGGTTTGCAGCTTCTCTGGTTCATTCTCAGCAGGTATATCTGGTTTCTGGTCAAGGGATGGCCCATCACTTTCCCTTCTTCCTCTGAAACGAAACAAAACACAGACATCTGCAAAGTCATGAGCATGAAACCACTTCATTCACTTTCAGGCAGACTGGGCAAAGTTTCCTGAAATGTAACAGGATGTGAAAGCAGCAGCAGCGCTCAGCAGACCTCTGCAAGCCTCTGCAGCAGCAGCAGCACATGTTGCTGCAACGTCAGGTTGCCCAGGGAACTTCTTATTCAACGCACCTCTTCCAATGACATCTTACACTAGTCCATTACTTTGAAGTTACTGCCTCTGATGTCCAAAGTGTGGCAAGAGTGGTCTAATCTGAAAAAAAAAAAAAAAAGTTAAAAAAATCAAATCTGTTTCTTCTTCTGTCCACGTTTAGGATATTTGGAAATTTCACAACAACAATTGCCAAATTTCATTTACATTCCCCTCACCTTCCTGAGCAGCTAACTTGACTCCAGACCTCAGATACAGCAGATTCAGCTCATACCCAGGCATCCATTCATCCTAACCTTCTATTTGCAGCAGTGTTGTGACAGCTGTTCCTTGTGTCAGGACCAACCAGCTGGGGAGAGCAGGGGGATGAGATAAATATGACAAAAAGGCTGTTGTGACACCAGCTTTATACAAAGGAAATTGGGGATAGAGTTTCAAGTACGGCTAAATTGCGATGGCTATCCAGTGTGTATATGAACACTTATTTTTCAATAACTATGATTTTCTACTTGTATTAGATTTTCTACTCTGCATTTTTCTAACTTTTAATCAAGCCCTGGCCACAAGTCTCTAACTAAAAGTAACTTTGCTTTTCCTTTCCGGTGTCAGAAGTGACAATACCTTCCACAAACACAGGCCTCCAGACGACAGTGCTTGGTGCACTGCCTTTGGTATGCTGATGTCCTGCATCATTAGCTATGTTACCTTATTACAGGCCAGCTCACAGACTTCACTGGATAAGCTTTCCTCAGAATCTTAGACAAAACCTCAGCACTTTTCTTTCTGAAACACAGGATAAATAGGAAAATAAATCACTGTCCCATATTGGAACCTGGTGTGTTAAATGGTAGCTTTCAGGCTCATGGTTTGCTTTTGAATCCAACCTGCTTCAGTACAAACTGTTTGCTATTGCTGAAAATAGGTGCCTCTAGCTCCATACCTCTGAAGGCTGGTATGCTCCACAGTGGTCTTGCTCTACAGATGCAGTGAGGTCAGCCTGGGGATGTTATGAATCCAAAGTGTTTCACAACACTCGAGTGAGAAAATGCGGCTGAGGACCCAGATTCCTGCCCTGGCTCAGCCAGGGCTGGACTGCAGGCTCTGGAAAGCTTATCCGCTGATGTCAAGAGCAATTTAGCATGTGACAGTGCATGGAAACTGGCTGTGCAAGCTGTTGCAACATACAGCAAGAGCAGCAAAGGCAGCAGGAATACAAGCGCTTTGCTACCACAGCAGTTCACACTGAAGAAAATCCCCATAAAAAACACTTAAAGCCATCCTCTGTCAGAGGTTGGTTAATAAGATGGATAGTAAATGGAATAACTGGAGGTTCCCTAAGGCAGCCGTGGCAGTTCCCATATCCCAGAAATAAGGCTGGGTGTGAACAGGAGCCAGGAAAAAGGGGAAGTGATATAAAAGAGACCAGAATCCATATTTTCCATGACTCAGGCACTTTCCCCAGGGCAGGAGTGAGCAGAAATCAGAGGCAGGTTTGCTGTTCCCTTCTCTGGGTTAAAGAATGGATTAATCACAAGGGGAAAATGCCTTGTAATACTGTGACTCAGCAAAAAATGCTACTTTCTTGGAGGTGGCTAGAGGACATGGTTGGGACACAGCAGTGATTCAGGGAAACCTGGGATTTGGCCTGCTTTCACCAGCCTTCATTTAACAATCTGAGAATCTGGGAATAAAGCAATTGCTTATAAAGAGACATCTCATGTTGTCTTTCATAGCAGAGAGAGAAGTATTTCTTCAGAAAGATGACATTACACCCCTTTTTGTTAAGTTCTTTTCAGCACTGATCTTTCTACAGCAGCTCCTATGACATGGCCCTAGCGAAAAAAAAGGATGATGAACCACAGATGAGCCCTCCAACATGTACAGTAGCCTAAATTCACAGTAACACAGACCTAGATCACCAGATTTTCCCACAGGAAAAAAAAACATGAGAAATAAACCTCACATCATGGCAGCCCTAGACTCTGTGGTGTTTTTAGGAGAAGATCCCTCAGAAAAGAGGATATTTTTTCTAAAAAACAATGTGTTAGCTTTTCTGAAAACCACTGCAACAGTGCTGGAGAAATGAAGCATGTTTCCAGGATGGTCACCTAACTTGACCTTTCATCTCATGGAATCAAAAGGAGATAGGAATAAGTCTCATCCCCAAGAAAGACATCACAAGGATAGGATACTATCCAATGGCTCCCTCTTGTCTGATTTACTCAAGTGGTGCTGCAGAGCAATGAATGGTGCCTGAGTACCCAAGTACTAACTCAGAACATGAGTTAAAGGAGTTTTTCAGACTTTCTAGGAAATGTTTGAAATGCACACCTTCTAGGAAAGATGGACCTTCAGATGGACCTACATAGTGTTTTTCTTTTCACCATCTGATGTTACATGACAGTCTGGAGACACCAGCCAGAAGTAAATCTCACAGTCAATGGCAGTCTATAACTCACCAGGAAGCTGACTTTCCCCCCACCCCCTCACCCGATTTTATAGCCCAAGATACAGACAATAGGCACCAAGAAAACAGGAAAGGGAACCTAAGTAAAATTAATAGCCTAATTAAAATAAAATGGCAGACAAGGGAAAGATGATAAGCAGCGACAGTGAAGGCAGGTGTGATTACATGACCTAGTCACCACAGAGACCTAGGTTACTCTTTCTGGATCATTTGTGTGGCAGACAGCATGAAAAGGTAGGATTTGGTGAAGAAAAAATGATGCTATCATGAATTTGAATTAGTGCAATATGCAAAACTGTGAGGTTTATTATTTAGTGAATGTACTCATGGATTCACTACAAGTCCATGAAACTCAAGCTGGGACCTTTAAGATTATTTTCATCAGCCATTTTGAGTCATCACTATTTCCTTGTTGTTATTCTTCTCTTTTAAACCTCGTTGCTCAGCACTACGACATCTTCGGAAAGACTAAAATGAGCAATACTGGTGGGTTTTTCTCCCTAAATTTCTGCTGACAAACCCTGGCAACATGTCAGAATACACTGTTGGTGTTGAGCCACTGTCAGAGGATAAGCTAAGAAACCAGATGCAGGAAGCATCACCAGACATTACTGTTGAAATTACAGAAGTGAGTTAAATTCAACTTTGCAATCATTAGGCATGACTGCATACTCTTAGATGTAGCCAGATCAGGCTCCTGGCTCAGGCCTTGGTTTCTGTCCTTCCTGAGAACACAGTTTCCAACCTAGGCTGCCAGAGGTCATCCAAGGACCACCATGACTTCACTGGTGTCTCTTCTGGGGACAGCTGTGCATACAAGCTCAAAGTTGCCCATATCTTCTGCTCTTAGGAGTCCTCTCTGAAAAGTAGCTCCTTCTTCAGTGCTAACTAAAACAGAGGCTATAGTTTACCATGTGTCAAAGAAGGGTATATGCGAAAACAAAAAGATAGCAATAATCCCTCCAGTCCTACATTGCTTATTTCCATCCCTGTTCATCTTCTTCTTCATTTCCTTCACCCCCTCTCCATCAGCAGCACAGGCATGGACCAGATTTGGAAACTGTTTCAGCTGAAATCTATATCTCACTATATGTTTCTGTTGTTGGGTGTTTTCTGTTAGATTGAACACACATCAAAATTCAGTCTAAGAAAAAACCTACAAGACTATTCACCAGTCTCCTGACTCACTTGCAATGCCATTCCATTGCTTTGGTCCAAATGTACAACACTGCTTCCCAAAACCTCAAAATGAACTGCAAGAAAATACCAAGGAGACATAAAAAAAACCCTTGAATATCTCTGCATAGACTGTTGTTGGATAGGTAGTTTGAAATACACATCTGTGCGTAGTTCCTCTCTGTCACCCAAGGCTGTAGTATATCATCACAGGCTCATTGATGCAAGTGGCTATTCATGAACTCTGAAAAAGTTGAAGACTGACAAACCATTTCAGAGGGCTGTAACAGGGTCCAAGGAGCTGAAGTTATATCAGATGTCCTAAACAGCTCTAGTCCTTTATTTCACAATTTGATGTGAGGATCAATCCTTTGAGGTCTTTCCTCAGTGTGGTGGCAGCTCCCAGAGAATGAGTTTGTGGTCCAGTGGGAGAAGAACACAACAGCAAAGCAGCAAGCCATAATGCTCAGGCATAAAAAGAGCAAACTCTGGTGAGTTTAGGGTCCCTGTTAGCTCCTGGTCTCCTCCTGAAGGCAGATCACTCATGCTCTTGAGCAAGTCTCTCACCTCCTCATATGTGAGATTTATGGGGTTTTCTCCCCTAAGGAGATCAAAGCTTTTACCACTGGAACCAGCATATTATCCTGAGCAGCAGCCTGGAGAAGAGCAAAAGAAACACCTTGGCTTCAGAAACTTGATCAAGAGCAGTTGTAACACCCATAGGAGATGGCCCTATCGCTGTTATACATGGTTTTGAAAATCTCTTCCTACTCATTTACTAATTCCCAAACACACTAAGAACATTACTGAACAGAGAATCTCTGACTCACTCACACAACAGAAGACTCTGAATGCAGCCAAGAAGCAGAATTAAACTTTTCTTGAGGAATATTCAATTCTTAAAAGTTGTATGACTTTCATTAATCCTTACCATGCCTTAGTACCATGAATGGCAGAAAGAGAAAAGAAACATTTGGGATTTTATGAAGCAAAACCCAGTTATACTAGACTAATGCTAGCAAAGATGTTTCCTCAGTTGAAGGGTGGCCTGAGGTCCTTATGTTTGATTGACAGGGTGTTTAAATTTCCTGTGCCAGTAATGTTCCCTGCATTTTTGTATTGAAATAAAATAGAAAATCTAGCTGCTTTGTATTTTTCTCCTTAGGCAATTTATATTTGGGGAGAATGATCACAAGTACACTGAGGGTAAGTATTTCTTTACAGCCTCACTCACTTTAGAGCCTCATGAGCTCCCACTACTTTAGTAAGAGTTCCAGTACAGGTGGCACCATTGTTAGAGCCATAGTATCCTCAGAGTCCTTAAGGTGGACTGGACTTCCAATAATAGTAATAGTTCAATTGTCAAACTGTGTGTTTATAGATAGGAGTCTGAAAAACAGCTAGATATGCCCCACAGGCTCAAACCCAATAAAGCAAATGTAAGAAAATAAAGCAAATGTAAGAAGAAACAAATATTTATTATATATTTAGCCTCTTGCTCTCTGAGATGCTTGAATATTGCAATTGTGGCAATTGTATCCTCCTGATAGGATTCACGCTGTGAAATTATCTGCAGTACAGAACAGAAGCGGACAAATGGGATTAGCTAATTGATTTGCCTTCTTTAGGAGACTGGGAAATAGAGTAGAAAGAGGGGAAGTTTGAGGAGGCCCAAGTGAAGGGGGCAGAAAGGAGGTGAGGATCCTTCCCTGATAGCCTCTTTGGCAGCACCACGTGTCCTGGTCCCTGGGCTGGTTCAGCAGCCTGCATCTCCACTGCCATTTCATCCTAAGGGATGAGGAGAGTGTTTTTCTTTCCATTATGGAGCAGTAGTAAAGATAGCATTTCCCTAGCTGACTTGCACTGCAGCTCCTGTATGTTATTTGCATCTTCAAGCCCAAAGGAGATGATGAAAATGTTTCTCAAGGTAAGATCCATTCAATGCAAGGCTTGAAGTGGGACTTTTTCACAGAGTGGGGGACAGAGGGACGTGTGTTTGCCACTCTAAGAAAGTCCAGGAAATAGTTCTTTCAAACTTGCCCAAAATTATAGCAACAATGGGAGAAATATAAAGCATTTTAAAATGGGAAAACTTTAGTTGCTTCTCTTGCCAACATCTTCTTTTCTAAAACTATGTAAGGAGCCAGGCCAAAACAACAATAGGGGATGATTGAATTGTTTAGAGGGGTTTGGGGGTTTTATTTTTTCATTTAATTTTTAAAGTAAGCATTAACTTATATTTCTAGATGAAGTGGAAAGAATAATAAACAAAACTTGTTCTCTAAAAACTTACATGTAAAATGCAAGCAAATGTGTTTCGGTTTTTGCTTTTCTAGGACTGGGGCCTAGAAATTGTGTTTTCTTTTCTCAGAAGACTTAGAATGCAATTCACATTCCAAAAGCAGTTACCAGTTACCGTTTATCCTGTTTGTTTTTCAAAAGAATACAGAAAATACTATTTTAAATGGCAGAAATAATTTACCAGCACTAACCATTTAATTGCAAGACAGGAGCCATAGGTTAGTAATGCTATTGTGAAGTCTGTAAAATGGACAACATTTAAAAAATCAAGTATTAAATGGTTCATTTAGCTTACAGCTGTTCTGCATTCTTATCAAGTGGCATTCTATGTCAAAGAATGATACTTTTGATTTCCTTATGTTGAATGCTCTGTTTAGATCACTTTGACGCAGACTATTGCTTTTAAAAGAACATAGTCCAGCTAGAGGGCAAACATCTCTCTTAATAATTTTTCTTTCATTTTTTATTCTATCTTCACTATGTACAGTGAAGGTGCAAAGTCAAGTTGTATAACTTGGGTTTATTATAGTTATTTTTGATATTTTTTGATATTTTTAGGCATTCAGTTGTAAAGTCTTGTCCCTAAATTACAGGGATGTAATTCTAGAAATTTGAAATTAAATTAAATTTAAATTATAGAAAGCTAGAACTTAGTCTGCAGAGAATGATTTCATGAAGTAATAAATGAAATGGCAACTGGACTAAGCAGGATCAAGAAAATATTTATAGCATGAATTCAATTTCAATGGATCTTAAGCATACATTTTAATTTCTGTGTGCATTTAATTCTTGTCTTCAATAGACGCTAACTGAAGCACAAGCTTCCCTGTCTTTGAGCCTAAGGAGTCTGTGCCTACAACCCAGGTAATTACACTGAAGTGGTGCCTGTCATCCAGAAATCAGCGCAACAAAATCTGGCCCAGAAGTTGCAATACCAATTCAAACTTCCACACTGGCAGTGCATCCTCGACTGGCCCCCTTTTACAAGGGGATTTTGGTAAAGATCTTGTTCACTATGTGTCATCTCAGACCAGACTCTCCTGAAAAGGCCCTGTTCAGCTAGATGTTCCCAATGTGTCAAGCTCTACACTATCCCCTGCCTTCTTCTGCAGGGAGACTGTCGTGAATCCATCATCACTGACAGTCCTTCCTCTGAGAGCTGGACAAGGGAAAAGAAAGTACTGACCTACTGTGGATCCCTGGTGTTTCTCCAACAATGCTAATGAAGACTTTGACTTCTTCAATGTAGGCATGGGACAACAAAATGGAGGATGCATCCAGCACTTTAGGTGATGTGATCAGGTCTCTGCTGGATTGCATGAGAAGGGCAGGTCTCAGCACTTGCAAACATGGGCTGTGCCTTCCCATGGTGTACCTAGTTCTTGCTACACTGCATCCTTTGGCTGTCCTGAAGTTCCACAGCTGTTTTCGGAACAACTAGTCAGAAAAACAAAGAAAGGCTGTGGCAATACATGGCAAAAGTGGTAAATGCAGGTCTTACTTGGGGTGATTACAAGATGGGAGCCAAACAAGTCAAGTTACCATTCAGTGAAGCAGATTGGCTCAACAACTTCATGCCCAAGCTTTCCCCTTTCTTAGGCAGTTTGGCCAGGATTTGCTTGCTCTAATTTGGGTGCCAGGAACTTTTCCAAACTTCTAATGCTATAACTTTGCTAGTAAATTAAGTGTGATGAAAACCATTCTTGGGCACTGAAGCCTATATTCACACTATTAAAACATCTCACCTTCCAAAACAGGATGAGTGCTCACAAACTGCCTATTAGGAGTGGTCATCAGTTGGTCTGAACCCCCAAATCATCCCTGAAAACTATTTGGGAGAATGATATTTGCCTTAGCCTGAAGTGGGGACAGACATATTCTGATAACTGAATGACATAGATGCCTGAGTCTCCTTGCGCAGGGACACACTCTGGCAGTCTCTGGTGTCTTCACTAGTAGAGACACAGCCTGCCATTGATTCCTTTCATTCGTTCTACTCTTTCCTTCAGAATTCAAATCTCTCTGTCTCTTGAAGCAATGTAGACCTTACCAAGCAGTGAATGCATGTCAGGAACACAACTGTAGTAATTGTCCCTGCTTGTTAGACATGTCTGAGGTCCCCGAGATCCAATCACCATGCAGCCCACATGAGGCTGGTGACCCTGCCAATGGCTGACTCTTCGTATAGGGCTTTGGCAAACCTCAACCTGTCCCTGTGGGCTCATTTGCAACTCAATCCCCAGGTGCTCCCTCCCCTTTGCTGCCTCCACACACTGAATTAAGAGCAAAAACCTTCCTCCCTCTTCCTCTCCATAGAGGACCATACACCAGCCACGACCCTTACCTCCTGAGGTCGCACTGGTCCTTGTAAGGCAGTGGTAATCAGGTCCAGCATTGGATTCAAGTCCCTGTAGAGGAGTCCTTAATATCTCAGAGCTAGTACAGATTTCCTTTCACTGTTTTTTGTGTGCACTGCTGCCACACTGTCTTCAAGCTACATTGCATCCTCCACTAAGACAGACAAGCCGCAGCCAGAGGGCTCAGGAGTGGAGAAAAACAGCCAGTCCACCTGGGAAAGGTGGATCAGATAGGGGAAGGTCTCTGGGATCCAAACCAGGAGATAGATCCAGAAATCACTTGTAGCCGAGCACTCCTAAAGCTGAAAGGGGATATTGGAAGGGGCCGTAGCAAGGATGTATTCAAGAGGTCATAGACCAGAGGGTTTAGAAGAGGATGCAAAGCAAATGTTTAACCACTCAGAGCATCAATCCTACTAACTGTAACTGTGGTGAGAAAGACAACGTGTCCCAGCAGGAAATGTGTGCAATGTAAAGACATTATCAGAGGTGAACGTCTGCATTGCTTATGAGACAGCTACTCTCTGTTGACCATAGTGGAAAAGGGGAAAAAGTGTGTGAGAGAAGTGGAAGAAAGCATCTGATAATTCCTCTTCTGAGCAAGCAGAAACAGATTTGGGTTTCGCTTGGCCTCTGTTGCAGTGTCCAGCTGCCAAGCTAGCATACTTCCCTATTACTGCATCCTCGGGTGTCAGGCAATCCAACCAAAAGTGCCTGATGCCTTCCCCAGAATGACGTGTCTTCCTTCATAATATGCGTAACTGCCCTGGGTCTTTGAGCCTCTGGAGGGATGCCAGTCCATGTGTGGTTGCCTGCCCCTGGGCTATGAACACTGGACGTTTCCAAATGATCCAAAGATTTTTTTCCCCAGGGAGGTTTCTGTTTCAACGCTCAGACCTGTGTCCCTGTCCATGGCTGTGCTGCGAGAGCAGGGCATCTGTCACCTTAGCAAGCAGCCCTGCTGTAAATCGATCTCCTCCCTCTTGTTAGGCACCCAGAGCTCACAGCACAGGCTGAGAGCAGCAACACTTCTGTGCATGCTGAACCACCCGAGTGATGGAGCCAGTCACCTGAGAGGCAGCAGATTGCAGTGTACCAGGAGACAGAAAGCTCTGCTCTGGCTCTCGGTGCAAGGCTGAAGCAGTGCATCCATGTGCAAAATCAGAGAAAAGCTGCAGGGAGAGGATGCAGAATTATAGATGTCTTGACATACAGCTGTCTTGCACCTCAGAGATACATAGACACCAAGACTTGCAGCTTCTTAGGGTGCATCCCATTGGCCATACCAGGAGAATTGCATCATGACTCAATGAAAGTTTATACTTATATTTTGGATACATAGCTTAGAGCAAGCTGAGCCTTAGTCACTGGAAATCACAGAACTCATTGTGTACCTCTTTAGCATCAGAAATAACAGTTGTAGCTCAATCTACAGATTACTTAAAGCAGATGACATTTTTCTTTTCAGACACAAACAAAAGCAGTGAATAAGCAATCCTTTCACATGAAAATATCTTTTAAATTAGTTTTTCCCTTGTATGTTTATTTTTTGCCTGCTGCTTCAATGTAAAAAAAACCCCAACCTATTTTAAAAAATAAGTTTCCCTGAGCATCCAATTACAGTATTTCTACTGGGCTCAACAAAGTACCAGTCCAGTTTTTGCACTGGGTCTACTGGACTAAGAACAAAATCGTCTGCATTTATTTCAGTGGAATGACATTGGCAGAAAACTGAGTTACAAACAAGTAAGGGATATTTCCTGCTAGTCTCAGGGATGGATGGGCCTGATGGACCAACTGCCTCTTTGCCCTAGAGATGGTTCTACACACTTGGGTAGGCTCACTGGGGAAGTTGAGGAGTTAGGGAGTGCTGAGTCAAACTGTTGCTGACTCTGCCCAGGCTAGTGCCCCGTCTTTTGCAAGCTCTATAATTCCATGATTCAAAAATAAATGCCAGGTCAGTTTTGCTTCCCCACCTAATTTAACTTTCTAAATTATTTAGGAGAGGTTTTGTCATTAGACCTGCCAAAGAAACTAAATTTTGCAAATCTCTTTAGCAAATCTGGACTTCTCCTGACCTCCTTTTTCTTCTCTTCTGGCCCCCTCTTTCTCCTTCTTCCCTTTAATTTTCTTTTGATTCTTTCCTTCCTCTCCTACTTCTTTTCTGTGTCCTCATTCTGTCTTAGCTGTACTCCTTTTGATTGAAAAATAAGATTTTCCTGACTTGTAGCACCTATTTTTGTTCATTACTTAGCCATTCTCAGCTCTCCTGCAAAATGCTATATCAAAGAAAAGAGTGATAAAGACAACCAATAAATAATTTGTCAAGTTCCCCTGCATCAAAAATGCTGAGAAGGCATCATTCCTAAGGCTAATCTGTGAGACCCAAATACTAATGGCAAGGCCATTCTATCTTTTTCCTTCATGTCTTCCCTGTAAGGCACACAGCCTGGAAAGAACACCTCAGTCCTCAGGTCTCTTTCCTGCATGTACAAAATAGTCCTGTTGTAAAGGACAGTCTTAACAGCATTTTGGGGTTTGAGGACTTTTCCTTCTTTTCCTTTTGCTTTTCACTAATGTGTTGTGAAAGAGGGCTGGGAGTTTCTTCATTCTAATGGAGTATGGGATCATTCAGGTGGAAGGCATCTCTGGAGGCCACCTAGGCCATACCCTTACTTAAACATCCAATTCAAAGTGGGATCAAGTTGCTCAGTGTCTCATCCAGTCAAGCTTTGCACACCTCCAAAGTTGAAGATTCAACAGCCTCTAGGCACCTGTGCCAGTGCTTGACCAATCCCAGCATGAAACGTTTTCTGTTAGGAATTTGTTTCATGGTTAGGAAGCACTTTCTCACACATTTCTATTCACAGTTAGGTTAGTCCCATGTGTTCATTGGTGTTCTCTCCTGGTATTTACACTGATAATAGGAAGCAGTCTTGGTCCCCTCTGAGGCTTTGTTTTGCTAGACTAAACACTATGTCCACTACCCAGCTCCTTTCCAGCATAAAGCTCTCCACCCCTGTGACCACTCTGGGCACTCTTCGGTCTCAGTCCTTGAACATGAGAAAAATTTAAATGAAATTTCACAAACATCTTTGAATCAGGGCAGTAAACTTCCCTCTTTTCTCATGGATGTATCTCATCAGACCACTCCAAGACCACATTAGCAGCACATCCACCATATACACCAGGGTCCTTCCCTTCCACAGTTATTTCCATTCAGCATATCTGCTGTCATTACAGCACCCAGCTTATTAATTCCTTCCTTGACACATAGAATCATAGAGTGTTTTGAGTTGGAAGGAACCTTAAAGATCATCAACAGTGCTCTTTTCCTTTTAGACAGCTCTGTGCTATCCCTATTTTCTCACAACTCCCTGATCACTGCATCCCACAAGACTCCATGAAAAGACTTAAGTGAATGTTTCCTTTGTGTAGGAAGTAATTTCTCGAAGAGTCTACTGGGCTGACACAATCCAACACTGTAAAGTCATGTTTCATTTTACCATGTTCACCTCCCAACCTCTATTTGTTCTTTCTTCCAAAACTTTCTTGAGAGGTTTGCATACTCTTGCAGCCAACCACATAAAACTGCCTGGGTCACCTCTTCTCTCCACCTTCTTAACTAAAGGGCCTTGGTTTCCTTTTCTTCGTATATGTATTATTGTCCTTATCTGAGAGGTTTGAAACTAAGAATACTTTCTACCAGGGCAGTGCCTCCATGTATCAGTCCCTCCAAAATTCTTTGGAACACTTTATCCCACAATAACCCAGGAGTCTTCTGTAAAAATGCTAGACTCACTGTATCTTGAACTGCAGAAGGAGCAGAAATATGGTGACACACTTGAGATCCCAAAAGTGTGCAAAACCAGACAAACTGAGTGATAGCTGGCAGTATGTGGAGGCAGTAATTCCTTCAACTATATCTATTGTCAGAGCTTATTGTTAGGTCATGGGTATCCAAAACGCTGACATAGCTCTGCAGTTCCATTTCTGGAGTTACTGGCTAGCAAAACAGTGAGGAAAAGAGGTGAAATCATGAATGAGATCTTATCACTCTCTACAATTACCTGAAAGGAGATTGTAGCAAGGTGGGGGTCAGTCTCTTCTCCCAAGTGGCAAGCCGTAAGACAAGAGGAAATGGCCTCAAGTTGTGCCAGTGGACAATTAGTTTGGATATTAGGAAAAACTTCACTGAAATGGTTGTCAAGCATTGGAATAGGCTGCCCAGGGAAGTGGTGGAGTCACCATCCCTGGAGGTATTTATAGGATGTGTAGATGAGGTGCTTAGGGACATGGTTTAGTGGTGGGCTTGTCAGTGTAAGGTTAATGATTGGACTCAATAATCTTAAAAGTCTTTCCCAATCAAAACGATTCTATGATTCAATGAGGAGTTAGCTACTAATAGGTGAGACTTCAATTCCCTTCTAATCTCTTTCTCTGTTGAGGTATGTCTGTTTGTGACAGAAAGAGTTATCCTTTACAACCATCATTCCTAGCAAAACGGTTACCAGCACTGCTATTATAGTACCCGTAGTTAAAATAGTTTTACAATATGGGGAATATCAACAAGATGAATTTTGTTGGCATCCTTCCAATTTTCTTGAACTCTTCTTAAACACTTCCTGAAGTGGCAAAAGTCCCTTGGTAGAGGTGCCTATATGAGAAAATATTTTCTCCTGTAACCTTTAAGAAATCTACACATAGAAATAAATTTTAAAACCTTTTTTTATGTGATATTTCAGTTTAACTTCCTAAGTTCAAATACAGTTGTGAATAAAATCCCTGATCATCTGCTCAAAACATACTATAAACATCCTAGCACATGTCGAGTGGAAATTCTGAAATTTCATCCTAGTAATTTAAACCAGACCTAACTTATGTGCTCAGTTTCTTACAAAGCCATCATTAAACAAAACCTAACAAAACATCACACAAGAAATAACTGTCAACAACAATAACCCCAACTTTCTGTTGCAGCTCAACGGTAGAAATACTAAGCTTATAAGATAAATCTTGTGGGCACTGATATTTATTTAGGAAAAATGGTACCTATGTGGTATAGATTGTCAAAAATTAGATTTATTAGTACTGTAAACTAACAAATGAATAAAATGCAGAAGACTGGAAAGTTAGAAGTCGGCAGAGAGAAATGACACAAACATGCATATGTGAATGGTTATTTGTAACAGGATAAGACTACATTATCTACGTAAACCAGACTACTTACCATGCCTCAGCATGATGTTTTTTGCCAGGATATCCTGTCTTTTTCTCTTGATGCTCTCTTGCTCAGCTGTAAAGCCTTCATTTCTTTTCAGGAAACATTTAACATATTCCTGCCATGTTGGATAAAATTCTGCCTGAGAGAAAGGTTACTACATCTGCCAGCTTTGTGTGCTGAGAAATGCGGGCTGAAGCTGAAGGCTTCAGAAAATATACCTTAAAAAAAAGCTTTGTCACAGCAGAGCCCTGGTCCAGCAGACATCTTCATCTGTTTCAGTGCTGTGTGGGCTGAGCATCACCATCAGCATCAAGAGGATTACTCAGAAACACAGGGCTAAGCACCTATTTGCAGATCTTCCACATCTAAGACAACACTGTGAAAAGAGCTGGAGAAGTGGAAAGGTGAACAGAGACATTGAAATATCGCAAGTCAGCTTTCACAACATGACCCTTTGGTGAATATTCAAGAACAAATCCAGGCCAGTGCCTAAGGCTGTTGCATGGCTCTTTTCAGACCTAAGGCTAAAATTTACATTAGAGACATCTCTCTGCCAGGGTTTCTCCACTACAATGTGGAGTGTGATCATAGTTGCTGCCTATCCCACAGCAGGGAGAGGAGCTGATTCCTCCTCGCTCTGGGTCTGAAAAACACTGTGCTGAGTTTTCGGCAGCTTTGTTGTGAATCAGTTTGAGGGAGCTTGAATCCAAAGGGTGGGAATGTCCTCAGATGGCTGACCAGCAACAGCTGCCCCTCACTCCTGGTCATTGTCAGTATAGCTGACATATGGTACAGTTGACTATGCTATACTATACTGCACTATAAATACTGTCTATAAAATAGCTATGGATAGTATAGCTGAAGAAATTATGCTCCTTTTCTGCATCAGGAAGAAGACAGCTATGTCACTGAGGACAACATTCAAGATGACGGGAGCTGTGGTTCAGAAAGTCTACCACTGGGGCTTCTTAAATGAGGTTTAATGTCATCCACGCAGCATGTGACCAAGCTCCAGACCAATGGACATCATAAGCCAATGGTCCCTGTAAAGATCATGTTACCTAACATATAGTGAGTAGTATACACCTCTTCAGAGATGTCCATTCTTAGCATAAAAAACCACCAAGCATTCTAGACTCTCATTTCTAATTACCTTTCTGGTCAAGACAAGGAAGCTGAGCAGATATCACAGTTGTCCAGCAATCCGGAGATGCCAGGAGCCACTCCTGATTGTTTAGAGCATTCACAGCTAAAAAAGGAATATTTTTTTTATTTCATGTAAATAACTTCCGATTTACTAAAACCATTCCAGATTACTGAAGGAAAGAAAATGAAGGTGATGCAAAGCTATCACTGATACTTCTTTTGCAAGGCTGTAGAGTAGCCTTGGCTTGTGGTACTGTAACATAAGGATAATTTTCCTGTGACCTTTTTCTTCCTGATAAACTATTGCTTGAGAATGGCAGGTTAGAAGTGCTAAAGCAAGAGGCAAAAGAGAAAAATAAAATAGGAAAGAGCAGAAGTAGAATAAATACCTGCACAAGCTGCTCCAAAGGACTTTTCTGGTGCTTTACCAGGAAAAAAAATTACTGACACAAAGGGACATCCTAGGCAAAAGCTGATTTGCAGGAAAAGACATTTTGGTAAGAGAGAACCTAAGTGCAGGGGGCATTTTGAGGATACAAAAAGTATACGTATAAGTAGGGAAGTAATAGCAAACTTCAGGAGTATCAAAAGACACTACACTGTGGGACTACAGATTCCTAAAGGTGTCAGAAGGAGCTATCCAGGAAAAGGCCCCTACTGAACCAATTAAAAGTATATAAATATTTTTTTCAAATTAAAAAACCAAATCCTTTATTTCAAAATATTTGAAAAAAGGTATTACTTCTGGCAAGTGGCCACAGAAAATCTATCTCAAAACAAAAAGCTTGTCATGTCAGAAAACCTGGGACTTCATTTTGGTACTGTAAAATGTCATGGTCCCATCGTGTCCTTTGTGACATTTAATCACTACACCTTTCTAGTTACTCCAAGCTATGTCAAGATTACTAGTGCTTAAGGGGCTAGCTTGAAAAAGTGGCAGAACAGGCAGAGTGACTTTGCCCCCTGGCAAAGAAGTGTCCTACGTCAATGGCAAGTGAAGGATTTCAAGCAGATGTCATCTAATGTTTGAGACCAGTAGTTCCTCCTTTTCTCATATGATCTGACTCATTTTCTTCCTTCTTGTAGCTCAAGAAATTAGATACATTTCCTACTGTGCTAGCCTTTGCCCTGATGGTACTACTTTTAGGAAAGTTTTCTCAAAATGTGATAAGAAGGAGCTGAGGCTCAGAGAGCGAACAAACTGTACAGAAAGTAGGAAGGATAGCAGAAGCCATTTCCCACTTCATTCATTTGCCTGTCTTTCCTTTTACATATAAGACAGTGCCACTTTCATAATGAAGTCAGTAGAAATGTTGCCATTGAGTTCACCCTCTTACAGTAATTCTACCATACCATTGAGAAAGTTTTGGAACAGCTTTTCTTCTGTGTGACACTGATCTTCTCCTTTTGAGAAGCAGTTACTTTCATTACCCCTGTGACCAGTTCTCTGAAACAATATTCAAAAATTTGCTAAATACAGACACAATACGAAAGCCACGAAGCATGAAACAAAAAGTAATGGAATTCTAGAGAAGTTAAAGGAGCCTCCCATGCATTTCTTATCATCAACAGAAACCAGAAAAGATAGCTTTGTTTTGCTGACTGCAGGCTTTTGATTCGTAGAGGTTCTTGGTAGACTCAAGAGCACTGGGAGCTCTGGCTACACCACCTGCCCACACATCAATGCTCCTTTCAAAAGTTCTGCTTTCCAGAGGTTAGGAGCTCACAAAATTGTCCGTCTAAACAGTTTTGCAACCCCATCACATTGCTTAGTAGAAAAAATTGTCAGCTGTGGACTTACCTATTTGTATGGCAAAGCTTGCACTGACAGTGGCCTGGGGCTGCAAAACTCTTCAGCTTGGCTCTCTTTGCTCTTTCATCAGGCAAGAGGAGTCCTGTCAAAATCAGTGGAGTTACAACAGCATACAACATGTGCAATGTTTTTTTGTGGGCAAGGAGGTAAGACAGGCCAAAAAAGACCATTCAGGGAATAGCAAATATGTCCAAAACATAATCTGGAGCTGAAAGTAGGTGGGGAGACAAAAGTCCTCATGAATTCAAATTAAATTTAGCTACTAGCTTTGTCTGTTAATAGAAAGTGATGAACACAACAATGTCTTAAAACTTTCTCTTTTTTTTAAATCTGATTTCAAGAGTATGTACTGCTTGTGAAAGGTGAATGTAATTTTGAGATGAGGTAAAACATTTTTCATGTTCAACACTAAGCCACAGGGATTTTTATTATTTGTTATTGGTACAGTCCCAGGAGTCAGGCATTGCAGTTGACATAAGTGTCTGGGCAGACATACAGTCACTCAGATCACCAAATTGATCCCAGTGAAAACTGTTTTTTATAGAATTCCTTTGGTGGCTCAGTTTCCAACTGGATGCTCTCCCCAGTCTGACACACACATGGGGGGTGGTGAAAAAAAGTGACTCATGGCAGAAGTCAGACTATGGACTAGCAGTGACAGTCTTTTTGGTAGCATCTTTCCCACTTTGGTATCAGCTTGCAACAGCTGTGGAACCACATGCTAAATGTCAGGCAGAAAGCAGCAGATTTCACTAAATAGGCATGTGGCACCCAGGCAAAATGGGAGACATAGCACATAGCTGATAACTGCAAAGCAGTCTCCAAGGAATGTCTTTTATATGCTTTTTTTTTTTTAAATCTAATAAAAAATAAAATCATAGAAAGTATCAATTTTACAAAATGTGTAAAATATGCAACTTCACACCCAAATTTTTGCACAGACTATTAGAAACACATAATCAAAATACTGTGAGATGAAACACAAAAGTTTAATTCATCCTTTCTTAAAAGTGCCTGTAATTCTGATCAAAGTCTTTGCTCTCTGTTTGTTTACCAATGGTTACTGTATTCACAGGGAATAAAGAAAATACACTTTGCTGCATTCACGTAGACATGTTTTGAAAGTCTGAACACTTCATACTGACAAGTCCAGACAAGCAGTATTAGAAAAAAGTAGACCACAGAAATCCCAAGATTTGAGCATTTATAAATAACAGTGAAGAAGATCAAAGTAAGAGCTGCAGGGAGTGACGCTTGGTGCTGAAGTGCTAAAGGGAGATACCCAACATGTTCCCTCTCCACTCCGGAATTGCCACTGTCGCACGTAGCTTCAGGCGTAGGGAAGAGCTGGGGTTTGGGGTTTTTTTGGATCAGAGTGGTTCATCTAGACTCCTTCTGTTTTTTATTTTTAACTTTTGGTTTCACATGTATTTTTAATATCAGCGGGAGAAACAGAGTACGCTCTGTGTTTGGGACAACCGATACCAGGGGGCTTTACAGCAAGCAGCAGATAACTGGGACAGGCAGAGCTGCAGCATTCCCCTGCCGGGCATGGGCAAAGCCCTTGCTGAAGAAGGGGTAAGTGAGAGCTGGTTTGCTGCATGAGGAGTTCTTGTATCAGCCCATAAGAAACTCCAGGGAGAGGAGCCTTCCCTCCTCAGAAAGCAGGTGCCTCTCCCAGGCAGCCAGGAACCTTTGCCATGGAGGATCTGACATCCAATCCTTCTGGGTTTCACCATACAGGCCACTTCTTCCTCCCAGAAGGCAGCCCATGGAGGAAGTGAGGCCCTTACCCCTGCCCAGGCTTACCCAACAGCTCTGAGGTCAGAGAACCCTCTGGGAATCACTTTCTATTTCTGCTCAAGAGCTGAATTTCTTGTACTACATATTTGAACAAACATTGCCTGGAAATCAGTTCAGCCCACCAAGGTAGCATGCCTACTCCTGATCTTCTCTTTCTGACAAAAAATGGTTCACTTTAAGAGGAGGGATTGGAAAATATCTTGGCCAAGATTATTCTTAGGAGTCGGGGGACTTTCCTGTAAAGCAGCTAATGAAGGTTCATAATCCCCTTAGATAGGGAAGGGATATGATTCAACATCTCCCACATCCTGGTTAAGCAATCCAAACAAAAAGCATCAGACAACCTAATTGGCCATCTGAAGGAAAAATCTAGTTGGATCTAGACCACTTGAATCCTCTGGTGATGGGATCAAAGTCTTTATAGCCAGCCTGACCCCCAGGATACTTCTGATTCAATAACTGTAGTGTGGAAAGAGTGAAGATTACAGATCCAGCCCTTTCACAAATTCAGTTTAGAACAATAAAGAAGGTTGCTAGAACTCACCCAGAAAGGAAGAAAGACCAAAAAAACCCAACATGTAAGACAATTTTTGAGCAATGATATTCAGGTTTCTTGACAAGATTGTAAAGCCAAAGGTATGACCAAACTGGCAAACTCCACAGCAGCTCCACCATGTCACTACAGGATCTATGAGCTAGAGAACCTTCATGAAACCACACAGCAGTTATTACAGGTGCATAGTGCATTTTGGTTTTCTAGTTACTCATCTCCTAAGAAAATTTCCAACACATATAAACTGTTAATGAAATGTTATCTCCTGAAAGGAATGCACTGAACCCTTGCATCTGATTCTGGTGATGGGAGTTTCAATACTTCTACTAGTGATTCTGTTAAGCAGTACTACCACGTTATATCATATGGAAAAGACAGTCCTCCAGCTGGACAGTCTACATGTATAATTATGCTCAGATATATATAAATTCTATCTCCCCACACTCAGCTGTATTTCCCTATTCTAAGCACCGATGTAGAAACAAAGCTCTCAGAAGTATAGGAAGTACTAACTCCTGCATCATTTTGCATACAGTGGCAAAAATAACCACCAATACCACCCAACTTCTGTTCTCAGTGCGGAAAGAAACTGCTGCTATCCAGGAAAAAACACAAAAATATTGTTAAGTGACTTGGGCTATGCGTAGCTAATTTACAATGACATAGAAAGGCAATCACCAGTAAAAGTAGAATGAGGATGCACAGCTAAATGTCAAACAGAGCAAGACAGTAGTCTCATAAAGACATTATGGGCACCAAAAAATTAGGCATGAAAGAGTGTAAATACAACTAGATCTACAGATCATAGAATCATAGAATGGTTTGGGTTGGAAGAGACCTTAAAGATTATCTAGTTCCAACCCCCCTGCCATAAGCAGGGACACCTCCCACCAGACAAGGTTGCTCAAAGACCCATCCAACCTGGCCCTGAACAAATCCAGTGTTGGGGCATCCACTGCTTCCCTGGGCAACCTGTTCCAGTGTCTCACCATCCTCACAGTGAAGAACTTCTTCCTTACATCTAAGCTAAATCTACCCTCTTCCAGTTTGAACCTGTTACCCCTCATCCTATCACTACAAGCCCTTTGTCTCACTGAGCAACATATTGCACTTTTATGTAAGAGTGAAATAGATCCTATGGTTACTGAACTGAACTAGACTTCGCATGTATTCACAAGTATGATTACTTTAGGGATAAACATTGACACCTCTTCAGTTTCCTTTGGCATTGAGCAAGCTCCTCAGGGAGAGAGCTTGTCTTTTGAATGCTTTGTAATACAAACACAACCTACGTCTTAATGTATGATTTAAAAAAGGCAAACAGTAAAGATAACAAATACTTGCGGAATTGAGGAGTTACTTCTTATTGAATACTTGTGGAGTTGAGTGCATCCTCAGCAAGTTTGAGGACACCATCAAGATGTGTGGTGCAGTGTGGGTGACACACTGGATGAGAGGGATGCCATTCAAAGGGATCCTGACAGGCTTGAGAGGTGGGCCCATGTCAACCTCATGAAGTTCAACACAGCCAAGTGCAAGGTCCTGCATCTGGGTCAGGACAAACCCAAGCACAAACACAGGCTGGGCAATGAGTGGATTGAGAGAAGCCCTGAGAAGAAAGACTTGGGGTGCTGGTTGATGAAAAGCTCAACAGAATCCAGCAATGCATGAGTGCACCCCAGAAATCCAACTGTATCCTGGCCTGCATCAAAAGAACTGTGGCCAGGAGTTCAAGGGAGGTGATTCTCCCCCTCTACTCTGCTCTTGTGAGACCTCACCTGGAGTACTGCATCCAGCTCTAGAGCCCCCTGTACAAGAGGGACATAGACCTGTTGGAGTAGGTCCAGAGAAAAGTCACAAAGATGATCAGAGGGCTGGAACACTATGAAGACAGGCTTGAGAGAATTTGGCTTGTTTAGCTTGGAGAAGAGAAGGCTCCAGGGAGACCTCCTTGCGTCCTTCCAGGATCTGAAGGGGGCGTTACAAGAAAGCTGGGGAGGAACTTCTTATCAGGGCTTGTAGTGATAGGGTGAGGGGCAATGGTTTCAAACTGGAAGAGGGGAAGTTTAAATTAGATATTAGGTTGAAGTTTTTTACTATTAGGGTGGTGAGACACTGGAATGGGTTGCCCAGGGAGGTTGTAGATGCCCCAACACTGGATATGTTCAAGACAAGGTTAGATGAGACTTTAAGCAACCTGGTCTATTGGAAGGTGTTCCTGCCCATGCAGGGGGATTGGAACTAGGTGATCTTTAAGGGCCCTTCCAAACCAAACCATTCTATGATTATACCATACAGTACCTCCCATACACAAAGGCTTCTCATGATGTTCTCTTTTCAGCTTCATCATCTTCTCTGGTGACTCTTCTTCTTTGTCATACAACTTTGAATTTTGACCTTTCATGCTTAGAAGAGAGCTCAAAGGGAACCAAGAAGTTCCTTAAATACAAGTGGAATTTACAGTCAATCTATTTTTAAAAGGGAACGGAGGTTTTTCTATAGAAGCACAGCCTAACAATAATGTAAAACACAATACTCATAAAATGGGATCCTTGTCAAAACAGTGTGCTGTGTTAGTGAGTGATGACCTCAAACAATCCAGATAACAGCATGCAAGTATTATGCTTGTGAAAGACAGAAGGCCACTGGGGTACTTCTAACTCAGCCAGTTCTCTGCTCTGGTGCCTCAGGCAGCCCTAGGACAAGGCATCACCCACCATACCAGGCACACTGTGCTGTGATGGAGAGAAAGCAAGAGCTACCTTCCTTCTGTGAGAAGGGTTTGTGCAATTGTTTCCTGATGCCGTTTATCAGTGCAACCACAGCAGCAAAGTGCTCCTAGTGCCAATCTCGGTTTACTGGCCAGTGTTACAATTTGCAATTAAAATGCCTGCAATCATTCTGATTTGAAGGAGATGTGCCTATTTAAAGTGACCTGTGGCACTTGGATATTCCCCAAGAAACAGTTATCTCCAGTACCTCTTTCACCTAGGACTGCATACCTACCAGCCTGGAAGTTGACTAGAGCTGACCATGGCATGATCTCTCTTCTTGAGATTATGCAGATAAAGCTGAAAATTAGGACACAATTTAATGCTACCTAAGAATTTTTCCTCTAAACCTCTGATTTAGCTTAAGGCATGGAAATTAATAGTATTTGCATATGATACACTCAAGAAAAACAATTTAAGTCTATTACTACACACAACATGATGCAAGTTTGCTGTTAGGGAAAAAAAATGAGCAATCCCAAAAATTCACCAAAAAAATCCCCAAGCAGCTCTGCAGTTTTCTGGCAAACAACCAACAGCGAACCAGAGAACTTGCAAAGCCACAAAAGCAAAGGGCCGTTAGTCAAGTGCACCAGAGTTCTTTGATGACGTGCAGCTTCCCAAAGCAATGTTTGCATATAAGAAACTTGAAGACAGGATATTAATGATCTGTGCAACCTGTTCACTTCAAATACAGCACAGGGCAGCTTGTTTTAACACACACTTTCAAGCTCTTAGAGGAGCCACTGGTAATCATTTATTTGAAAATGCATGGGCAATAAAAAATTTCCAGTTTTTGAAGCTTGGGATTTTTGATGGAGACTATTGAAGATGATACTACCAATGCTTTGTACCATGAAAACTCCAGAAAATGTAGAGGAGAGGTAGATAAGCATTTAGAGACCCTGTAATGTTTATGAATGCTTAACATAAAGATCCTTAAAAGAAATGAGCTCTAGAATGGGTGAAGTGTTCAATCTTGATGGACTACAAAGAACTTATCTCTATTTACAAGATCTGTAGGAACTCAAGTTCCTTCATTCCAAGTTTTGAGGGATTCAACCAAAACTACATCAGGAGAACTGGACATCAGCTTTCCACCTCATTCAAAACTTTTGGAAGTTACCAGTTTAGTCATTGTCATGATCCCACTTGAACAGCCTGCCAACAACTGGCATTCTTCCACACAAAAACTAAGACTTTTTTAGAGAAGAACATCACATTTTCAGTTGTATTACTTCTCTTATTATCAACAGTAAAATCTGGAGTCCTAATCTCCAAATAAATATTAGTGGTTTGTATTACTACCATAGAATAGCAGAGGTTATCAGAAAGAAAAAAAAACAGTCAAATCAAATGCAGAAATCAGAATGGAACTTACTGCAGCACTAGTAATTATCCTACTTTATTAAAAGATTTTATTTTTCCATCTAGGAATTACATTTATAGAGACATTTAGTTGACTCACTGCAAGCAAGGTCTCCTGCTGCTGCCAGTAGCACTGACTTTCATCTCAGCCCATGGTGGTGCTCCTTGCAGACATGCCTGAGGGCTGACAGAAGAGAGGTAACAAGCTTTGACCTTGACTGCTCTGTAGTCTGTTGAATTCTTCAGTGGCAGCAGCATTTCCATGCTAGTGTCAGCCACTTCTCCTGAAAACAGATTCCTTTCTGCAAATCTCCCAGGTTATCAGGAGCAAAAGTGGCATGGGCTTGATCCCAGGCAGAGCAATTCTAGATGAGGAACAACAGTTGAAAATTGCTTTTTTTCACTCTGAAAATGTAATTACAGACATCAGCAAGACTGATCCCTATATAACAGTGATCAGCACGAAAAGGTTCTCTGGAAATTGCTAAGGAACACATATATTCAAGACACAAGGAGAAACGGGCAACTCTTAAAATATGGTTACAGAATTAAAAATTACAGAGCTACAAACAAGACTAACTTACAGAATGCCTGCTGAAAAGATACTATTGAGGAAATGTAGCCTTCTACCAAGTTGTAATGATTTGGGGAAGAGTCAGTGCTTTCACTTGAGTTGGGTGAAGGACAAGTTTGGCTGCCTGCAGGGAACAGGCTGCCAGCCGCCTGGCAGCCGGAGGAAATCCCTCTCTGAGACAAGTACCACAAACAGCAAGAGAGGGAGGCAGGAGATCCCGACCCTGCTCTATCTGATGGTTATCAGAAGGCAGATACCGGGCTTGTCTAGAGAGTTGAGCTCATCTGGTCTAGATGTTTTAATCCTTTGGCACCTTGCAATCGGATCTTTTGATACTAGTGAAACAAACCATTAGCAGTGTGCTGTACTCTTACACTGAAGACCACAGTGCTGGGAAGGGACAGCTAACACGACAGCAGATGATTGCTACAGCTCCCCCCTGCCCTGCACAGAGAGCTCTCTCACATTTGGGTTTCAGCACTAATATCTTTCCACTGGGCAAAATTACTGCAGCTGCCTTTCCAGTACTGGCAGAATGAGATATTAAACAAAAACTCAGTAGTACACTGTTTCTTTCCTGATGCTCTCTATCCAGGCTGTTCTTAGAAAATGCACTAACAGTATCTGTTTTTTTTAAAAAGAGAGAGTCCAAATGAGGACACCCAAGTTCAGTCCCTGTATCCTCTCTCTCCCCCCTCCCAATTTTTCACTTTTATGCCCTATGTTCTGTTCTCCACCCCTCTGCACCCTCCTGTTAGCACCTCCCAAAGCAGAATCAGATCTTTCTCTGCTCTCTCCTACATGCACGAGTTCCATTTAAAAAAAAAAAAAAAAAAAAAAAAGCAAGCCAGCTTGGCCAAAATCAGTTCAAGGCATTCCAGAAGCTCACTGTCAGCGTGTCAGCATGCCTTGCACAGTTTGACCAAGTCCCTACTCCACAAGACTGAGCCAAATGGGCACACTTGCCCTGGGTGAAGAGTCCCTCTGTGAAAAGTTAAAATTCCCAGCACACCTTCCAGGTAGGCAGAGAGATAAGGCAGTAGATAAGAGGGAACTGTGAGGCATTTCCTGCAGCCATCCTCCCGTCCCAGCTACAGGAGCTGCCTTTGGTCCATTCCCTGTGCACTTAAAGCACACGAACGTGATGTATTTCATCCTACCCACACATACTGCACAGAGGGGGAGGCAATTTAGGACTTATACATACCCAGCACCTAAATGTGTGCATATAGTTTCACGTGTATAAATGATAGAAAATAGCTAAAATACAGAGATAAATATACACAACACAAAACTGGAAAAAACCCCACAACATTGAAACATACAAACCCACTCATATATATGAAAAGGCATGAGATATATCAAGTACGTATGTACATAGGTATGCACGATGTCCGAAGCTGGCTGTGGGGCGGGAGCTGCCGGGCTCAGAGGCTGCCAGCGGCGGGACCGGCGGCCCCAGCTCCGGTCCCGGGGGTCCAGGTGAGGCGGCGGCGGGGGTAGCCCAGCCCTCAAGGAGTTACGGTGCAGGATGACTTCATGCCCCCCCCCGGCCCCGTTTCACAATCCCGCCGCGCTCGGACCGGTCGAGCGCTTG